>JAGXJF010003737.1:0-133541 GCA_019208055.1 Stipa capillata
CAAAGTGGAAGCATGTTGCGTTGGCGAAGGCTTCTGTGAGGTCGCCCCCAACATGCCCTCCAGGGGCAAGGCGGCTGTTGTTGACCCTGAGGAGGAGGGGGTCGAGACGAGCAAGGATGACTTTTACATGAAGTTTCTTGGGCGATCTCATGCCAATGTGACGTTGATTGCGTACCTCGTCAGGGAACGCAAAATCTCCTTCGTCTAGGCCGTTCGGGTTCCGTTTCGTAGACAAACCAGCATCCGCCTCCCGTCGTGAAGTCATGGCTGAGCTGCGAAGATGCAACCACGAAGCATGAGCACACAATACACAAGTAGAACGAGCGAAATATTATTGTCGAACCATGGAGGGTCGCAACGACCTCAAACCACGGAGGGTCCCCGCGGTCTCAAACCACGAAGGATCCTCATGTGCCAAACCACGGAGTGTCCTCTGGTGAGTCTCAAACCACGGTGGGTGCCCGTAGTGTGAAACCACGGAGGGTCCCTTGGTGTGTCTCAAACCACAGAGGATTCTCGTAGTCTCAAACCACGGAGGGTCCCCTAGTGAGTCTCAAACCACGGAATGTCCCCTGGTGAGTCTCAAACCACGGTGGGTGCCCGTAGTGTGAAACCACGGAGGGTCCCTTGGTGAGTCTCAAACCTGTCGGGATCTAAAATCCATAACAGAGAGTCTTAAGTGAAACCACCCGTCAAGTCGAAACGTCAACCCCGACCTCAACCCTTGGGTATTAAATCCAAGAGGAGTGGAGTGATATAGCTTCGAATAGCCCGAGACGTCAACCCCGAACTTTCTCCGGCAAACTAATGCGCAGATCAAGTAGGGTGATATGGTCTCCTCACTCTTTTCTTACTGAGCCGGAACGTCAATCCCAACCTCGTCCCGGCAAATTAATGCTCGGCTGGAGTAGGATGATATGGTTCCCAACCTCTCAGTAGAAGAGTCGCTTCACAGGGGTGATTAAACCTAATAACTATGATATAAACTCTGAAATCCTACCCACATCACGTGCTTCAATAACATACACGCATGGCACATGAGGCAAGCGAGAACAACCATATTTCACAGCAGTAACTCTACGACTGAACTGCAATATTATAAGTTTGTGAAACTTAACAATATATATTCACATAAGGGATCCGAAGATCCAAATCCAAGTACACAGCGGAAGAGTATATATGGCTACGAAGCCTAAAAGGTCGGGCCAAAAGTGGCAGCAGAACAAACCAAGCTGCCAAACCCCGGGGCAGGATCACTGCCTGGGAGTTCCAGTAACTAGTCGTTGTTGGCGTCGATCTCGATATAGAAACCACCCTCGGGAAGGATAGTTTCCTCTGCAAGAAAAATGTTAACGATAGCAGGGTGAGTACAAAATTGTACTCAACAAGACTTACAAGGAGAAACTAGTAATAGATGCAACAGGTATCAAGAAAAGGGTAATTGTGGACTGTTTTGCAGAAAGTCAGTTTACTTTTGTCAATACTTTGTAAGTAGATGGAAATCGACTACTAGAGTAATTTTCAAGGGGGAAAGTCGAACACTTTACGATCAACTCTACTGCAGACTACCGAACACTAAAACCCTCGATTCCTCCTCAACCACCCTGGGAGGAAGCAATCGCTACACCTCAACCTTAGAGTTGGCAAGTTTTAGATTTATCGTTGTAGTTGTCTAATTCGATGCAGGTAATCACCAAGTTGTCCATAACCATGGACACGGCTATTTAAACAGTTCAAACCCTACAGGGGTGTACATCTTTACCTACACATATCGATCGTCTCTTAGCGCTAGACCAAGGACACACTTTCACGAGGTGTGCTAGCAGATGGTGATCGAACACGACCGTTACAATACTTTCGACCTAGGTATGAGCCACCCTTACGGGCCATTCCATATACGCCAGTCCGGCCACAACTGAGACACGGTCCTATAAGTTGTGAATCGAGATACATCCCCGGTCTCCCAAACCGTGTGTCCACCCCACCCTTATATTGCGATACCACACCACATCTCCTTTTTCACACACAAGGCAAATGGAAAAGGCAAACTAATGCAGCTCATACGTTAAGTCTAGGCAAATTATTTAGTCGTGGGTGGTCCATTATCCCACCCGTGTAGAAGTACGCAAACCTTGGGTCAATATACATTGGGAACCGGTGCTTGTGGGAAAACGAGACAACCCACCATGCTCCCAGCCATGGCCGCTCATTTAACCCAATAATTATTTGTCAATTTCATTAGACAGTTCTCGGTGAACACCCACCTACCACCTAACCCATCCAGAGTGTTGTGTTTTGTCTGCCATCCAAGAAATTACGACTTTTACATGTCTAAGCATGTCTAAGCATCAATAAATATTTAAGTAGCTTAGAAGCAACAACTAATCTACTCTAAATAGGTCGGGAGGGTGGTGGTGTTGATTGAGCGACAAAATAAGTTTCATGCAAAGGAATAGGGCTAATACTTAGCGAAAAGTAACATTTGAACGCATGCGATATTGAATTTGAAAACAATTAATATTTTGCAAATAGTAGGTATCTGCAATATGTTCAAAGGGGCTGCTTGCCTTGTTGCTCTGCAACTACACCCTGCTCGTGATCAAGGTTGTCCTCTTCGAGATTTTCCAGCTCTAACGAAGAAGAACGAAAACACCGGAAAAGAAAAGGCATAATCGTAAATATCAAAATGCTGAACATCGGCATGAGATGAAATGCATGCCATGACGTAGAGGGTGTAAAATAACGACTAGTGCAAGTGGAATCAATTTAATCGGAGTCCGAACGCTCAAAATATCGCGATCCGAAAATCCTCCGGCTAATCGAAAACCCTAATTTGAGTTCTTAGCCAATTATATTTTTCCTAGCATGCAAACATGCATGGAAATGACATATTTGAATGGTTCTCATTTTTCTGAACATTTTGATATATTATTTGCATTTTTCTGATTAAAAATGAATTTTCTAAGATTTAATCAATTTTTAACCCTTTTAGTATTTTCTCAGTAAAAATAATATTTAAAGAAATTCAAATAATAACAGAGGCTGACAGGTGGGCCCTACTGGTCATCTTGGTCAAAGTTTGACCAAGGTTGATTGAGTCAATGACAGGTGGGGCCCACTTGTCAGAATTTCTATTTTCTTTAATCTTTTATTTTAATTACTATCGGGTGGGTCCCACATGTCATAGAGATAATTCAATTAACTCATTTAATGCACTTATTAATGGCACTGTTAGTCCTTAATTACCGTCATTAACCGGTCAGATTAGCCATAAATGCAATCATTAGTATTAACTACCGAATTAAACGCACTTAACATTTAATGAAGCACTAATGGTGTGATTAATTGGTCCGAATGACCAACTAAATGGCCATTAAGGCCCTCATTAACCCAGTCGGGATGGCTGTTGGGCTCGGCCGACCGAGGGCTTGCCCGGCGCGGTGCTACCGGCGGCGAGACCCCGGGCGAGGCAGCGGCGGGGAGGGGCGGGGAGCGAGGCGGCGAGCGGCGGCTTACCGGAGGGAAGCGGCGGCGCGGCGACGGGGCTCGGCGGCGAGGAACCGAGCGGCGGAGGCGGGCGGGGAGCTCGGGCAGCGGCGGCGACTGGCGCTTAGGCTGGGGTGGCGCGGCGAGGTGGAGCGAAGCTACGGCCGGTGGAGGCGAGGCGGGGTAGCGGCGCTCGGAACCGAGGCAAGGCGGGGTGGCTCCGGCGGGTTGCTCGACTGGGGCTTCAACAGAGCGGGGCGGCGAGGCAAGGCGGAGCCAGAGGGGCTCAGCGGTGGAGCGGCGGGGAGCTCGGCCGGGTGGTGAGCAAGGACGGAAGGGAGGCGCAGGAGAGGGAAAAGAAAGGGAGCGCCGGTCAGGGGGGATAAGGGAGGCGGCGGTGATGCTCCCCAAGCAGGAGGTGGCCGGGGCAGCTCGGAAGCTCGCCACGGCGGCACCCCGGCAAGCATGAGGTGGCGGTGGCGTCCGGATAAGGCGACGGGAGCGGTGGCCGGGTGGGCTAGGCAGGCCATGAGCGGGGAGGAGGTGGGCTGAGGGAAGAGGGAGGCCCACGCGCGGGAAAGGCAGCAGGCCAAGCGGGCCGAGCGCGGAAAGGGGAAGGAGGTGGGCTGCCGGCCCATCCCGGGGGAGGGGGTTAGTTTAGGATTTTTTTTGTTTTTAAGTTTTGATTTTCTGATTTCAAATTTGTGCTACAAATTCACACAGATTCAAAACCTTTCTTTGGACTTAATCCCTAGTTCAAAAATTTAATGGAATTATGCCATGCCATGATGCACATTAGCAATTACACAAAAGTAGGGATGTTACAAAACCACAGAAGGTTCTCGTAGTCTCAAACCACGGAGGGTCCCCTAGTGAGTCTCAAACCACGGAGGGTCCTCGTGTGTCAAACCACGGAGGGTCCCCGTAGTCTCAAACCACGGAGGGTCCTCGTGTGTCAAACCACCAAGGGTCCCTGAGTCTCAAACCACAAAGGGTCCTTGCAATTTCAAACCACGTTGGGAAAGCCTTACCACGAAGCAACAATTCGAGGGAAGCTTCACACCTCTTGGACAACCACCTTGTCGCACGCCTGACTCGAACTTCCACACAGCCCCCCTCGCGTGCACCAGTTACATGCACTCAACTGCTATGGGGGAGGGGGAGGGGCAACACGGCCTAGCAACAACACACGGAGCGCGACAACATGGGAGTGCAGCGGATCAGCGTTCCAAGGGAGGTAGTGGCTTTGACGACCTGCACACGTTGTGGCAGGAAGGGCCTGCTCCGGCTGGATGACCGTGGCTCAATGTGGCCAGCAAAGTTGCGGCAGTGGCAGCCAGATGCGTTAGCCCAAGGGGGCCACCACCCAGTCGTTACGAGACGCGGCTGCGAGGCCTCGCGTCGGCCGCCCCCGGGTCGCCAGCGCCTTGCGTCGGTCGTGTCTGCCTCGATGGAGCCCTACTGCCCATAGCCCATCCACATCGGGACGCCCAGATCTCGGCCACCGTGGAGGAGCCGCGGGTTGGTGCAACAGGCCGAGAGACGAAGCCGTCGGTGAGGCTTTTCGCCGCACGCCGCTGCCCATCCCCGACGCGGTGGCCACGGGCTGCAACGGAAGGAAGCGGGGAGCGCGTGAGCCGGACGACCGGGGGCAAGGGACGCAGGCGCGGCGTCGTCAGCCGGCGGTGGCGGTAGCGTTGGCGGCTGTAGCAGCCGAGGGAAGCAGAGGAGGCGATAGCGGCGGTGCAGGCTGGTGTTGGGGTCGAGCACGAGGGAGAGGGGGCTTCGCCCCCCCGCACCCCCTAGGATAAACCATTCAAACTCTAAATTTTGAATTGCTTGTTAGCCGCTAACTTCGACACGGGGAACACGGATCCCTGATGATCAACTTGGACCACGCGCAGACCCCTCAAGAATCGGTGCGCCGGCCCGGGCACTCGCCATTTGACTACCCAAGTCGTCGAGGGGCTACTATTGGAGGGGTGTCTGCGCGTTATCCCTAAACCAATGATGCATAATTAAATGGTATGTAAATAGTCTAAACCACTCCCCATGAATGTTTTGTATCTCGAGGGGCAATATTGTAAATTCTTCACCTCTATCCCACCTCCACCTCTATAAATAGAGCCCCAAGGGCAAGGGGGAGGGGGATCCATTTCTTTCCACTTTCTCATTCACAAACCCTAATTTGGGAGAGCGATACAAAATAGGCTCGTGAGGCCTAGCTATGCTCGCCACCTTGTCCCTCAAGTCTCTACGCGTACCCTCGTAAGCCTATGTAACTGAACAGGAGTGCCTCTCTCTCATTGTCTAGGCTCGTACCTAGAACAATTTAAAGGCCCATTCATGCATGGCAAGAGTTATTGAAGTTTTAGTCCCATATTGCTAGTTGAAGGGCACGTGAATGGTCTGGCAAATTTTGGTTCCTCGATGGACCCAGTTGCAGCTCTCTTTTGCTATTTGTTTTGTTATACGTAATAACAGTCTAACGAGGGCACGTGGTACAAATGGATTAGGATCCAAACCAAAACCGTTTGGGTCATACGAGTCAAAATCGGATTCAGAACTGCGTGACGACTTATCTATAAGAAGACTGCTCTCCTTTAGATGAACTGCGCGAGAATAAATATGTTTTTCTATATCTATGAACTGCGCTAGAATCGATATGTTCTCTCGTTCTCTGTTTTTCCATACACATTGCGCTACCGCCCAAGTCTTCTCTCCGTCCCTTCTCTCGGCGTGCACCGGGCGACAGGAGAGCAAGTTTCTGAAACCCTCTGCTCTTGAGATCATATGGCTTTTAGGAAGCGATCACGTGATTGCTCGCTGCTGTTCGATCTACTGCAACATCTACACTGCATCGATCTCTTCTTGGCTTTGACTTCTACGCTGCGTTAAATCACACGGCATTGACTTCTTCACTACGGCAAGTCTCGTGACGTCAACTCGTTGTATCGCTTCTGGTGACACCTGCTTTCTACAGATGGTGTTAAATATGGTGCTGTTTGTGATGCTAGTGGTGATCTTTGAACTAGATATGCTTTATGAGATAGTATCTATACAGTTAATCATGTATAGCTTCGATTCATTGTTTATAGTTATATCATGTATTTGATTAGTTTTATCATATTATTGCCTAATTATTCATCAGGTTTTATGAAGCTACTGTTATTTTGAGAGAAATTAAAAATCTACTGTTGTTTTGAGAGAAATTAAAAAGCTACTGATAGCATATGATGTTTCGATCGAAGCCGTTCAAAGACCCCGCCAGCGAGTAATATACAGGCCCCTCCACAAATCGCAGGTGCATATGTACACCGCGGAGCGGCCCACCGAGGTAGCAACATAGCAAATTGGGAGGAAGAAGCGGGCCGGGAATATGAGACGACGGCACGTGTGGGAGTCGTTGCCTCGTGGTGCTTCTCGGGCCACAGCACTGCACGGTCTACTACATCTTATGATAGGATTTTACTTGCGAGCTAGCCCGAACAGTTTGGTGCAGGTCACAGTGCATGTTCATCTTCTTTCGAGATGCATAGCTTGTGTTGTTGACTTCTTGTTGTTCTTCTCTTGACATGCATGGCTTGTGTAGTTGTGTTCTAAAACGAAAGAGTAGTCTTGAAGTGTCCTTAGGTTCTTCCCGCAAAAAAAAAGGGATGGAACAGTTCTGCAGGAACAAATGGAAAATCAAAATGTTCGATCTGGAGTTGACTTAGTTATGCCATGACACCAACAGAAGCGGAAATGCCACGCTCCTTGCATGATGCATCATCATATTGGGCGATGGAGTAGGACATAGCATGGAACAAAGTGTGTGCGAAATTTACAGTGCCATGCCATCTACAGAAGCACAACGTTGCATTGAGTTCACACGAACAGGCAAGAAAAGATCGCCGATTACACAACCATCTCGTCTGACAAAACGCGCGGTCTCGGCGGCGCCGGCGGCTCTCGTGTCGTCGAGCGCCACTAAGGTCTCGAGCTCGAACAGGTCGGAGCTGGACTCGCTGCTCTCCTTAGCCCTCTCCCTCTCCTCCGCCGCGCCGAGCACGCGTAGCAGCTCCTCCACCCTCCTCTCCGACTCCGCAGCCGACTCCTGTGCCGCGGCCACCTTCGTCCCCGCCGCGTCACGTAGCCTTGCCGTCCTGGCTTCATGACGGTGCTCCCGGTCCACCACGACCTCCATCGCCGGCGAGAACCTCACCGCCCGCCTCCCGGGAGTCAGAACTCCTCCAGCGCCCACCGCAGACTCCCGACGGGAAGGGCGCGAGGATAGGATCGACCTCGCCGACGCCGGCTCCGCCGCAGACTCCCACCGGGAAGCGCGCGAGGATATGATCGACCTCGCCGACGCCGGCTCCGCCGCGACTGCCGGCACAGCCCGCGATGTCGTCGTCTCGACCGACTTTGCCGACTTCCTGTTGCAAAGCAGAGCATTCAGAAGGCACGCAAATGGCGCCGACTTCGCCTTCTTCCTCCTGATCCTCTTCTTCTCCGTGCCATCACCCGGCGGCGGCGGCGGCGGCGGCACGAGGAGCGAGGGCTGCGGGTCAGGCCGGATGCGGCACGGTCGCGGTGGCTTCTGCGCCCGCGGGGGACCGGGCAGAAGAAGCGGACGGCGATAAGGTGGTCGAAGGACGATGACGGCTGCAGGGAGGCCGCGGTGACCTCTCCGCGGGGGACACGGGCGCTCGGCGTGGGTCGGTGGGCGTGCGGGCGCCGTCGGCGTCGAGGGATTGGTAGATGGCGTCGAGGAGCGCGGCCGAAAACGAAGGGTGGTGCTCCCGGTTGCGGCGAGGCGGCGGGACGCGTGCGCTGTGATGCGGGGACATAGTGCCGCGCGGAGTCGGGGTGGGAGAGTCGGGGTGGGAGGCAACGGAGTGGTGGACTCGATCGCGGGGAGGAGAAGGGAACGATGGGTTGATCATACGTAGTGTGTTCGTGCGGAGGTGTCTGGCGGTTTGAAAAATGCCATGCACAGGTGGAAATGGGGGTGGGTGACACTGTCCGCACTCGAGTTCTCCGGATTTCTTTTCCTCTCCTCCCCACGACGGAGTTTGTTGGGAACGTACCAGAGGCGGAGTGTTCTGCGCGCCGCGTAAAGCAGAAGCAGCTCAGAACGAATGGTTGACTAGTCTCGTAAGATCTGACGGTGACGGGAGCGACGAGTGTAGTGCTCACTGTAGAACCGAGCGTAACGAACGGCTGTACGTGGAAGCGTGATGAGCATGTGATAGCTAGGAACAGTGCCTGCATGGCATTCATATGTTTCTATGTTTTCGTGAATAGTAGGAAACTTTCCGCCGAGCGGCACCAAAGCTGTTTCCCGGACAGAGAAAGGCACCGGCGTTGCTTTTCTTTGACGGGTACAATGAACAATCGCTTAACTTTCGCTTAACTTTCCTTGTAAGATATCCAAATGGTGCGCTTTTCTAACTGTGTGGTTCATGATGGTGCTGGCCAGTAACGACACCAGCATGTGTAAAATAGAAGCCTCAGTTACACGAGAGATTTTGTGATCATCATGACACCGCGATTGTTATCACAGGATGCTCCATGTCCACGTTGACTTTGCATTCATCCTTGTCTACTGATTCTGCAGCTTGCAGCAGTAAGCCAGTAACATCAGCGCTCAGCGGGTCGCAGAAAAGAAAAGTCACCACCAGTTATGGCTCCAATGCGATCTTTCCGGGTTCCACCGTCAAGCAAGCAAAAGTTACCACGAGTTATGCCGCTGGTTCAGCGCATTGGAGAATGGGACCGCGACTCCACCGTGACACCACGCCGAATCCAGTTCCAATTGTCTGAGGAACCGCGGGGCCCGCAGAACCATCAGAGTTAGATTTGTCGTGTGTATATTTATATGGGTCTTTATTCCATTTTTAATTTAATACCGCACAATTACACTAAAAATATTTTTAATTATCTTTATATTTTTTACCTATACGTGGGATATTATATCAGTACAGAAAATAAAAGTTTAAATCGCGAGCTGACCTTTTAGGCATTTTATTGAACCGTCTATTTAGGTACAGTTATGATGAACTATCGGGTGTGATTTGTTTAATTATCTTTATTATTTTACTTGTACGCATGATATTAGATCAGTACTGATTGCGTGGGAAACGTTTTGGTTGTCTTTATTTTTTACCTGCATATGTGGTATTAAAATTAGTACTAATTACACAGTAAATATTTTTAATTATCTTTTTTTTACCCGTACGTGTGATATTAGATCAGTACAGAAATAAAAATTCAAATCGCGAGTCGACCTGTCCTGAGCCGTCTATCTTTACTATCTATAAAATTTGAGTTGGTGGCTGTGGTGATGGTGGTGTCACACCATCCACTAACCAACTCTCCAACTCTCAACAAACTCTGCTAAACGTACTCCAATCTTTACGTTCTGAGTTAGCTGGCTAGCTGGTGCTGTCCTTTCCTCCACACATGCGCTGCCTCGACATTAATCCCCAACATCTTTTATCATGATATGCTGTTCTACTATTTGAGGTTCCGTTGCAACGCACGGGCACTCTACTAGAATAGGTGTCTATTTAACTACAGTTATGATGATCTATCAGATGTGATCTGTTTAGGTACAATTATGAAGATCTATCCACTGTGATCTGTTTAGGTGCAGTTATAAAGATCTATCAGCTGTGATCTGTTTAGGTGCAGTTATGAAGATCTATCGACTGTGATCTGTTTAGGTGCAGTTATGAAGATATATGGGCTGTGATCTGTTTAAATGCAGTTATGAAGATCTATCGGTTGTGATCCACTAATAATAAAAGGGTCCACCAAATTAACGATCGGATGTTTTGCTTTTTTTGATAATTTCTAGCCTTTCCCTATTTTTTCTATTGTATTATGCTTTTAGTATATAATAGATAAGTTCACCCAGTCTAAAAATAGAGTAAACTTTTGTACTGAACGTTTACTTTTGATTGATCGGTAAATAAAGAGAAGCACCTCCGTGCGTCCCATTTTATGTTATTGTATTTGTGTTTTTATGTGTTTATATCTACTTTCACGAATATGCCTACGATCTCACCCAAATCTCTTGGACTGAACTCAACGACAACTCGACAAGGTTATTGGACACGTTGACAGCACAACGTTTCACTGTTGAGTCTTTTTCTAGACTCACTTTACATCAGTTGAAAAGATACAGATTGATGGAACACATAGAAAAAGAGGTCTACTATTGATCTAGATTCTATTTTTATACTTAATTTTGATATCTAGATTCGTTTTTGTTCCATGGTGTGAAATTTCATAGCAAATATCACTGACATAGAAAAAGAGGTCTACTATTGATCTAGATTCTATTTTCATACTTAATTTTGATATCTAGATTCGTTTTTGTTCCATGGTGTGAAATTTTGTAGCAAATGTCGCTGACAGACACATAGAAAAAGAGGTATACTATTGATCTAGATTCTATTTTTATACTTAATTTTGATATCTAGATTCGTTTTTTTTCCATGGTGTGAAATTTCGTAGCAAATGTCGCACACATAGAAAAAGAGGTCTACTATTGATCTATATTTTGTTTTTATATTTAATTTTGATATCTAGATTCGTTTTTGTTCCATGGTGTGAAATTTCGTAGCAAACGTCGCTGACAGAAGTGCTCAGCCAATGCTGATTTTTCTGCTAACAAATGAAAATGGATGATCATGTCACGGAACGCTGCCACAGATCACGCCGACCTTGCACATGACAGCCACGGTTACCGTTCCAGCTACCAAGCCGCTCCGCCAGCAGCCTCACCAACGCACACCTCGCCTCCTGCACGAAGCCGGCGGCCCTGCACGGCCATCGCGGCTACCGCATTACCCTGTATGATAGCTCGACTGACGGATCTGGCTACCGTGGCCACAGCCTCACACGATGTCACATCCTGGTTTTTTGAAACCTGAAAATTAGGGCTTACAATTTTTTTGTTAATAATATTATCTAGCGTGCACCCAACCAAAAAGGGTTCGAAACATGCTTGTGCTAAATCCTAAAACATGCAAGCTCTTGTTCCTGTCTTATTCGATTTCCGCACTATCGAACTCACAATCCACCGGCATCCGAAGCCAAGTGCCCACATGGTACTTTTTGCATATATATGTGTCATGAATCCTTTTTATTGCCATGTCCTTTTACCAACAATTTTTCCCACGCCCTATTATGAAGATATACACGTATATACAGACCCTAACCCAACTTTTCCGACCAACGAGTCAAAGCTCTAACTCGACCTTTCGACCTGAACCTTTTCTCCTGATTTTGATCCTCGTATCCATGTTCCCCCAATCCCCGCGAACACCTTGTGCCTGGAAGAGCTGCATCGGTATAAACTCTCTAAATCTTAATGCTCTACGACATCTTTTTGCCCTCGACTCTAATGCCATCTATTCAAACCATTCTGTATATATATACGTATATACATCACTAGTCCACCTCGATGTTAAACCATTGGATCTACTCTTCCCATGAATATCAAGGCCATTCATGCCGCCCCTCGTGCCATTGCTCGAATGACCTGAACCCCTAACTCGGAGTATCTCTCGATGATCAGTAACACCTCGACTCCAAGATTCCATGTCCTTAGCAGTATAAAACAACTCCAAATAAATCGTTAGGGTGTATCGTGAATATTCTTAAATAATAGTATGTCAAATGCAAAATGTTCAAATCAAGTTAGATTTGAAATCAATGCATATCCCAACCAAATTAAGCGTCCAAATTCTTTCAGATTGGTTTTATTTTAATCCTGGTATACCTAGCTTATGCTTGCAATAAGGTCTTGTGCCCTCCAAAGTGATCCCTCCCTAAAGATTTAGGCCAACTATTAGATTAATTTAATTTTACAAGCTAATAAGTTTTTAGACTTTTTGAGTATAGTTTCTTCCCCGTGCAGTCTTTTCTTCCCTGTTCCTATCTGTTGAATGCTTTTTCTGTTTGCTACAACAACCCACAATGTACCAACCGCATTCCCTCATACCCTCTTACATGTGGGCCCTGACCCCACAGGCAGCCCCGTCTCCTTACTAGCCGTCTTCCTCCTCCCAACTTTTCCCCCTTTTCTTTCTGCTGCCTGCCACGGCGACTGTTCTCCATTGCCAAGCTCCGTGCCACCTCCCTCTTAGCAATAGCAAGCGGCGCCTAACTCCCTGCTATCGAGCACTGCTCCTCTCTGCTGCGTCGAGCCACGCCACCCCACGGTAGGATCGGTGCCCAACTCCTCTATACACCTACAGCACTGGCCACCTCCCTCATTAATCCATTCCTTCTCGGAGAATACGGCCGAGCTCAAGTCTGCCCCGAGCTTCTCCTCTAGTCCCTCACACCATTTCCCCTATACAATCTGCCCAGGCCGAGCTCTCCCCATTCTTTCTTGGCTCTCCCACTCGAGCAACTCACTTTCTCTTCTTCTCTTACCGAGCTCCCCTTTTTCTCGAGCTCTCCTTCCTTCCATTCTTCCCCAAGCCGAGTCTGGGCTCTCCTCCCACACACCTCCTTCCCCTCTGGAGCACTGGACAGGCTGCATCGGCTCTTCCCCTCTGAGATCAGCAAGAAGCTCGCCCCACTCGCTCGGCAAGGCTGCTATTCTCCCAGCTAGTGACGCAGCCGGTGGCGAGATTTCCAAGCCACCACAGCAAGCCAAGCACCAGGACCTGTCGCACACTCTCTCCCTTGCTTCCCTGCAGCCGACCCGAGCACCAGAGCCGGCTCCCTCATCCCTCTCTCTTCCTTTCTCTAGTTCTTCTCAGGTCGAGTTTTAGCCCAGGCCGCACCTTCTCTTCCCCAAGTGCTGAACTACCCTGCCTCCTCCTTCTTCAACCAAGCACCGCTATAGCCGTCGGTGGGAAGAGGTCCCGTCACCGCCCAGCCAACCACGAGCTCGCCATCTCGTACGGTGTCGTCGCCCCATTTCCCCTTGAGTCCGAGCTACCAAGCAGGTCCCTCCCCTCACCTTCTCTCCTTCAGGAGCTCTGCCGACGCCACATCTATCGAGGAATGTTGCCGCTACGCCGCCTCAACCATCGCCGCTGGTAGCCACCGTTCCCCGCATCTTGTCGTCGGTAAGAACCGTCTACCACCATCCTTCTCCCTTCTCGGCCGCCGCTCCAGACGACCCACCCCGGCATCCTCTTCCTAACCCCGTCCTCACCGCCGGCTGTCTACCGCATCTACCCCTACCCCCAGCTCACATCCGCCTCCGCCACAGAATCCCGCCATCAGCGATGTTTGGTGGGTTTTGACCTCGGGACCGAGCACCCGCGGTCTTGCCCGATGCCCTCTCCCTCTCCTTCCTCCCAGTCCACGCGCCCACCATATCCTCTGTGGTGGAATCCCCGAAGACTACCCATGGCGCAGAGTTGCTTTGCCTCAGAGAGAAGAAGCAGTGGTCCAAGGTCAGGCCCACCAGTCGGGCTGGTGGAGGCGTGCTATCGGAGTACGCCTTCCCTTTCTAAAGGCGCATTAATCCCCTCTACCCTTTCGGAAGCGCATCTCCTTTTTAGGAGTCGTGTTCCTCCCTAGGCTTCCCCGGTCTCTATACCAGAGGCGTTTTTCATTTTTCCACCTTCGGCGTCTCCTCTTATTTTCCCACCTGGAAGAGTTCGGATGCTCGTATCTCCCCTGCCTGAATTCCAAAACACCTAAGCCTTTTTAGATAATTAGGTAAAATCAAAATCTACACCCTAACACAGCTCTTTTGAATTATGTAAAACTCAAAGTCAAATGTATTTCAAATATGCATGTCATGTACCTCCTTGTTTTAGCTCCAAATAAATCAATGCTTTTCCTAAAAAAATCTTCTAAAGTGAAATCTAGTATTTTAGGACCAGTAGCCTTTTGAAATTTAATTTCCCTTAGGTTAATCTAATAATAGTAATAATAATAATTTTCTCTAAATATATTTCCAAAATCCTCATTTCTGCTAGGGTATATATATATATATGCAGTCTTTTCCAAGAGCACCTAAGGTATGGATATGATATTAATCAGAAGATCTGGTCTTTAAAACTTGTGAAAACTTTCATTTCACGTGATGAGGAAACTCTTTCCCACTCCTTCACAAAACCTAACGATCTTCCAAGCCATAGAAACCCCGTCTTGTCAAAAACCTAAAGTAGATACCTTTTGTTGGGATAGCCTTAAGCAACCATTTCTAACATTCTAAAGCTCCCTAAAATCAAGTAGCTAATACAAAATATTGTAATTGCATAAGTTGAATCTTCTGGTTTGCATTCAACGTTCGTGGTTCTTCCTCGCATCATTTATTCATACGACGTCCCTCTGATGCGTAGATACCGACATTACAAAGTTTCATGCGGAGGATTCCGGATAGTTGTCGTATCAAGACCAAGCCCGAGACCCAACCGATATTGCCAGGCAAGCATTCTCACTTTCACCATGTTGGATCCTATATGTGTGAAAACTTAATTATTTTGTTTGGGAACTCTGCATGCTATGTGATTATCAATTATATTTTATGTAGACCTAGCTACACCCTGTAGTTGCATATGACTCAGGTCCGATACCTAACTTCTCGTAGCCCTAGTACTATTTGCTGCACATCGTACGTCCAGCAATATATTTAGGAATATAGGTAGTAGCCATGCTTAGACCTGCTATAGAGAAAAACCTAATTTTGTTTGATTCATGCAAAACTCCTTTGGTTATGGGATTAAAACCCTCGGGAAGGCGTATACCTTCCGAGGTGACTGTTTGAAAGTATTGATTGCCGAAACCCCAAATAAAATGGATGATGATTTTGATTCAAGTGAGAACAGTAAGTGGAGATCAGAGGAATGGTTGCAGCATGTTGTAACATGGCTAAGAGGTGATGATGTGCAGTCTTGCTCGAATCAGTTAAGGACCGAGCCTAAGTGCCGCTCGACCAAGTTCACCCCATACGTCCACATGTCCTTTATGGGAAGGATTTGGCTTAATATCCTGTCTAGTACTAGAGCCTGGACCGGCAGTAGGAAGAGGGTGCTAGGTAGATTGGCATCCCTAGAGGACTTCCACGTGATTACGTGGGTAGAGGCTTGACCTCCACGTAAGACTGTGGGTAGAGGTTCGACATAAAGATAAGTCCACCTCGGGTTGTGGGGTCGGGCATCACCGAGCACAAGCGAGGACTGAGTAGATCTTATCTAGCGGGTCCAGCCCTGGTACAAAAATGGACGAAAGGTCTCGTTGCAATAACCCTGCCGGCACACTTCACGAAGTGTGCTCACCGGATCCTGGCAACAAGGGGGACTTGCATCGTGTGGGTAAAGCCGTACAACCTCTGCAAAGTGTTAAAATCTATTCGAATAGCCGCATCCTCGGTCATGGACACGACTTGGAAAGGCCCCACACTGGGTAGACTAAGTTTTGGTTGCGAAATCTGGAAATGGGATTAAGGACGTGGGCATGATGTGTCCACAGTGTGCAGTTTGAGCTACAGGCTGGTAGTGAGGAACTGCAGAAGTAAAACCTAGCCCGTGTTACGAGGTGGCAGCACGGGTAGGCATTAAGGATGGCTTGAGGCGATACACGGGTTATCAGTCTCTAGTTGATTATTGTCAGAATGTAATTTCCGGCACCAGATACTGACCCGTCAGATGCGGGCTTGTTTTCAGAAATGCTTTTGAATCTATTACCATCGTATTTCAAATGAAAACTTACTTTTCCGCCCAACATTCAACTTAGGGTAGAGTCTCTTTTATTAAACAAACCTTGCATGAAATATATATCCGTTAAACTCTTCCTACGGGATGCTTGCGAGTACATTCCATGTACTCACTGGCTTTTTGATTTGGCCAGACGAAAGAGACATCAACTTCGAGAATACGATTGAGTTCGCGAAAGTTAGGGCTTAACCCCAATTAGTTGCCTGTCGGGTATGGCATACTGATGGGCCACATCACTGCTTGATTTCCGCTGCAAATTTCTAGCCGTTGGGCTACAGGTAAAGGACCTCGACCTGAGGGTCTATTTATATCTCTGATACTGAAATATGCTGTATGACAAGGATATACAGGTTAACTTGTGTGTACCGGCTACTGATCATGGGACCAATACAGTAAACACAAGAGATTATCCGGCCTTAAAAACCAGGTACACCACACACGAGGCCCGTACACCACCGACCACCGCCGTCTCTCGCACGCACGCCGTGCCTCTCGTTGCTGACGCCCCCTTTGGGGGGCGGGGGCAGTGTGGATGGGTCAACTCGACAGGCCGACCTATTGGGCCAAGCGACCCATTAGCCCTTGCAGAGAAAAGAAAAAAAAGAAAAATGTAAAAAGGCCACGGTGACGCACACAGCACAACCGAGCTGAACTAGAATTGGTCCGCTTCCGATGTTTTTGCGGAAAGGACCCTGCACTTTTAAGAAATTACACGTAAATTTTTTTAATACTGAGATTTAGCGTACAAGCTTTTAAAAGTTGCAGAATTAGCTAAAAATTCATATTCCAGCATAAAAGGGTCTTGAGAATCTAATTTTTCAATCAATTTTTGATTTTGAAAATTGCTTAACATGTTATTTATGTTTTCATGTCATTATTTGTATGTTTTACTATTTTTAGATTAACTATAGTCTAAATTTTACCTTTAATCTTTAGTATTTCGTATAATGGCATGTTAAAATATTGAAACATCGGTTTGAATTACCTTTGTATCATTAATTGTTTTTCATAAAATATTATCGATAGTAAATTTATTGAAATTATTACATGAAATACAGAATGAATGGCATAATGAACCGTGAGTTTGAGGAGTTGGCCAAGCACGGCCGCTACTATCGAATATAGAGATTTTGCTTGGAGTTAGAAAAACTCCAGGCCATGATTAGTGTTGGTACCCGCAGGCGACCACCACCTCTCTTGAGGAGACCGACTAAGCATTGCATTTCCTCAGGCACCAGCTCTGTGGTAGCCTGAAGAATGAATACATGGTAGAGAAGGGTGCGGTTGACCTATAGACCGCTTTGAAAAGGCGGTTTGAGAAATTGAAGTATATCATTCTATCCCAAGCAGAGCTAGAATGGATCCGCCTGAGGTTTACAATACTCAAGACGGTTAAGAAGTACAATTCCGTGCTACATCGAATTTATACTAACCTCCTGCTTTGCGGCAGGATGCTTAGAGGATAGAGAATACTCTTTCTCCACCTTCCACCCTGACGCTGTAATGTCGGCCTGCGGCTACCATGGAAGCAAGTTTACCGAGTATTTTGAGCTTATTGACATGCTCCACGTGGAAAAGATTCATCATGAAATATGATTAACTCATAGGTGAATATAAGAACATTCTAGCATTTTCATGTAGCAACATATGACATGCCTGTATACAATGGGCATGCAAATTTGGTAAAAGAAACCCATCAAATTAGACCATGGTATGCTTCAAACTAAAATTGATGTACACAGGGTTGGAATGTATAGAACAGAGCAATGGTTGCAGGAAAAAAAGCTTTGTACACTGAAGCATCGGGACACACAAAAAAGGGAGGGGAATCTTGGTTTGTATATCATAAACGCACATTAAATCTACGATAATCGTCAGTTTGCAATCTTCACTTATCAACACAAGAAAGAGGTAAGAAACATCGATTAATCAACTTAATATATCTACAAATATTCAGTGCGTGAAAGGCACAAACAGAGTTAATGCCGAGAGGGCAAGGATGAAATAAACGGCCCATGAAAATGGGCAATAACAGCCAATACGTTAGTTATATTCTTTGCATATCGCTATTATACTGCAAAAACAAATTGGTGGTAAATCAACATCGCTGGTAAATCATAAAATTCTAAATGCCAATCAATTTCTAAAGAACCTAAAAATCTACAGTGAAGTAAAATTCTTAGTGTTGCCATGTATATTGTTAAGCTACAAAAGTAAACCGATGTAATTATCTAATAATCAACATGGAACATGTTTCAAATAGACTAATAGGTAGTGCAGATCTGAAATCTGCGGTTCATGATCCACATAGCTAACAGTATGTATAATTCAAGTATTAGGCATACCGGATATATTGATTTCCATGTAAGCATATTATGGAGAGGAAAAAGCATCCACCAAGCGAAAGAACCACCATGTTATGTAAAATATAGCTGCAATTTTTAAGACACTGAAACAAAATGGGTGTATTCCATCAGTGCTTAGCAGTACACAAAACTGCAATAGATCTTTGCAGTATATCAGAGAACGGTGAAGATAGTACACTATGTATTGACGTGAACATTTTGACATTTGGATCTCATGCACTCACCATAACTAAAAGAGGTCTATACTGTCAAAACGTCATCTTTAATAAGCATACAGGTTGCAGAGTATTTTGCGTGATGTCACGTGCAGAACAACTCAGCGGAGCTGGTACTGAGAGAAAACAAGGCTCCACAAATAATTTTCAACGTTCGCTGGAGTTTGGAGTTGGCTCACTAGTACATAAATCGATATCCGAGGCGGTTCAAATAGCACATCCGAGACGGTTATAGCACCCGCCTCTACGGAGTGGTCACGGATATGGGGGGCACATATCGGAGACAATTATTCAACCGCTTCGGATATCAGCTATCCGAGACGGTTGAATAATCCGAGGCGGTTGCAATTATTCAACCGCCTCGGATAACATACCAGGCATTTAAAAAAAAGACCCTACCCGGCACTGCCGGGTAGGGTTTCACTAAAACGGCTGTAACTTTTGCATACGTTGTCCGTTTTGGGTCTACGACCACTCAAAAGGACCGTATCGATGAGGCGTATCTAAAAAATCTACTCGTCTTTAGACTTGTATAATTTTTCGCCTCCAAATTCGCCCTCTAAGACTGACTTTTGCCCCTCCGAACGAAACATCGCCTCTTCCGACCTTCCGTTGAACTTCTTCCCGAGCTTCAAATGCAGTAATTTTTGTGGATTCCGAACCGTGAGGGAGTAGAGCTGCTAGAAAAAATACGAGAAAAAATTTTAAAAATAAAAATTTCACTCCAAATTCGGCCCCGAATGAATAATCGCCGCTACCGAACCCTCCGTTCTCTCTGTTGAACTTCTTCCCGAGCTCCAAATGCAGTAATTTTTGTGGATTCCGAACCGTGAGGGAGTAGAGTTACTACAAAAAAATACGAGCAAAACTTTTAAAAATAAAAAATTTAGGCACTAGAAAACAAGCCAAAAATGACATAAATCTTGACTTGGGAGGGTCTTGTGCTTACCTCAAATCGAAGCGAAACTGCCCTGAAGTGTAATACCTCAATTTTCCGAAACCTAAAAATTAGGGCCAACAAAAACTTTTTATGTTAATAATCAGATAATGAGTGGATCTAATTAAAACTTTTGCTCAAATCATGCTTCTGTTAAAAACCCTAAAGTAAGTCAACCCAAAATATTCCACCTCTGTTCCAAATTCCTTACTCCCTGCTCTGTTAAAACTCTGTCCGGCAAGGTATTCAAACCTTGCATTCCACCTTGTCTCCATGCAGGGCCATTCGTCCTTGCAATCTCGCCACGAATACACCTTCGGCATTTCCTCCCCTCCCTCCTCGTCGGTGCAACTTAAACTCTCACCTGCCGCTAAGTGCCCACACGGTACTTCTGTGGAATTGAAACATATACACACCTTGAATCTCTTCCGAATGACCTAACCTTTTGCCACCTAGTCCGCCAAGATATATCGCGAGCATGTGCCCATATATACTGCTTTTAAAAATACGCACATACATCAAAACCCTAACTCATCGTTCAGCTCTGCCACAACCCCACGCGTATATACATGCACGTATCAATGACAGAAATCAGATCCTGACTCACCATAACTTCGCATGTCCATTCCATCCACATGCACACTCTATATATGCTAAAATATCCAAGCGTATGTGGACACATACACTCCACACCCTAAATTATTTATCTCTCGGTAAAACCATAGCCACTACGATTTCTCTCCTCCTCCTTACCATATGACATGCCAATAACTTTTCACCTTTATCATGTTACCATGCCGGGAGATAAATATTCGTCCCGTTATATTTCCACCAAATAATCATTGATCCATTCATCTTTTACTATAGTCAAAACCCTATTTACCGTTCGCCATACTTACCCATCACTCGGACACGAGTGTTATGTCAATCCATGTGTATGTATATGAGTACATATCCTCCCCGGGACCTATGCCACCTTTTCTCTCTCCTAGTAATGAGTTAAACCTAAATCCAACCCATGACCCTATACATCCAAGCTCTTGACTCTAAGCTGCTCTGCCCCTCTAATTTCACCAAGCCCTTAGCAGCCGAGCACTGAGATATTTTTCCAACTCCTCTACCGACATCTCCTCTCTTTTCCCTTGCTCCTACCTGGCCTCCCCAGCACGCCGAGCTGCCCAAGACTTTTATTCAGAGCACCTACCCCCTCTTGAGCTCACTCCAAACCGAGCTGCCCTATCCCCTCTGTTCAGCTCATTGTCATTATTTTCTCTACTACCGAAACTTCCTATCTCTCAACAGTAGGCAGTGTCAACACGTTGCTATTCTTCTCTACCAAGCACCAGTGAAAACACTGCTATGCAGTGTCACATCTCCTCAAAGGCAGAAAATGGTGCGTAGCTTCTCCCCATTTCTTTCCTTCCCGAGCCCCAACCTCCCTCCTGCCATTGCAACAGCCAACACCAGCTCCCCAATCCACTCAACGTCAGGGCCAACTCCCTCTTTGAAAAATTACTGCAGTGCCTACCTACTCATATCCCCATTTTCCCTTTTTCTTTTTCCCATCGTGCTGCATAGCTCAGGGCATCACACCACCTCCATCTTTTCCCTATTCCTTTTTCCTACCTCTCTCCTTTAAAGCTCATTGATTCTTCCTGCCAAAATTAGTACCCAATCTTGCTGTAGCAACAGAGTTTGCTAGCTGCTCCCCTCTTCCTCAACTGTTCTCAACTCTTTTCACTTTCTCCTCACGCCACCTTTTTCCTTTCCAAGCAGCAGTACCACAGCAGCAGTCAATACCAGCTCTCCCTCTCTTTTTCCCCTCGGTTCCTGCCAGCTGAGGTACTCCTTTACCCCAAACTCAGCACTCAATCCCTTCCCCCATTCCTCTATTGTTTTGCGAGCTGCCTGAGCCCTCCCCGAGCACAGTCTCCTTCCTGTCGCACCATCTTCTCCACCTGAGCTGCCCTTCCCTTTTCTCCACTGCACGAGCTCACCCTTTTTCTTCCCTGCACGCCACTGCTTGCCAACCAGCACAGCTGAGCTTCCTCTACACTCCAAGCTATGTCCAAACTGAGCTTGAGCTCTTTCTCATCTACTCTTGCTGCGATCCCTGCAAGCAGACTTCTCCTACTGCTCCTCCCCAAGCTCTACTTCCCTCTCTCCTGGTCTCACTCTCAGCCGAGCTCTCTCTCTGCTCAAACTCCAGCACCATGCCTTGCTCCTTACCTTTGCTATGAAGCACTGCACCAGCCTAGCCTCAGCAACTCTTTCTTCTACCTCCCCAAGCCAACCGAGCTACACTTTAGTCCCTTCGGTAGCTCCATCCACTGCCCAGCTGCTTCTCCAGCAAGCACCTGAGCTCCTTGCCCCATTTCTTTTTCCTCGAGCAAGCCACTCATTCCTTCTCCTTTTGTTCCCTGAGCTGCCATGTCCCCTACCCTGCTCGCACTCCTCCTCATCTCTTCTCACCAAGCCGAGCAGCTCCACCTCTCCTCCAAGAAGTTGAGCCACGGCAGCCCTCCGGCCCCAAAGCACTGCCGTGGCAACCCATCAGCACGGCGCCACCCCACCGCGACAGCTCAATGTGCTGCCGCTGCCAGCCATCCCTGCCGCGGCAAGCTCCCCACAACCACGGCAAGGAGTTAACGCCCCTTTCCCAACCTCAACAGCTTGCGGCAACCCCGCTGCCACCATTTTTCTGCCGCGACAAGTTACTGCCGCTGTCGCCCAGCTCCTACCGCGGCAAACCACTGCAGCCAAACCCCCTGCCGCGGCAGCCCACAACCCTGCCGCAGCTGCCCAGCTCCTGCCGCGGCAAGCTGCCCCACTGCCACCTTCTCTGCCACGGCAGCATTTTTCCCACTGAGGCAGCGCCGTGGCAGCTCACTCCTGCTGCCGCAGTTGCCTCACTCCTGCCGCGGCAGCCGATGGCTGTTGCCCCTGCCCTATGTTCTTGCCGCGGCAGCTCTTTCTCTACCGCGGCAGCGTTGCGGCAACTGCCACTGCCGCCTCGCTCTGCCATGGCAACCCGCGGCAACTCTTTTCCCCGCCGCGGCAGCAACGCGGCAGTCCTTCCTCCACCGCGGTAGCACCGTGGCAAGCTATTCCCCGCCGCAGCAAGCTATTCCCCTACCGCGGTAGCCATTTTTCCACCGTGGTAGCCCATGGTAGCTGCCTCTGCAACCCCGCCTCGCCGCTGCAGCCCACGGCAACTGCCGCAGCCACCATGTTCCTGCCACGGCAACTCATAGCAACTGCCGTTGCTGCCTTGCCTCTGCCGCAGCAGCCACTTCTCCCCCACGGCAACACCTCCCCTACCACGGCAAGCCACTACCGCTGCTCCCTGCTCCTGCCACAGCAGCCCACGGCTGCTGCCACTATCCCCTTGCTACTGCCGTGACACCTCCTACTTCCCTCTCCTTTTTTCTCTCCCGGCAAATGTTTGGAAGTCCATAACCTCTCCGTCGTAGCTCCAAATGAACCCATTCTTTTTCCTATGACCTTATAAAATCAAACCCCACTCAATAGTACCAGTTTCATAATTTTTGGAATTATTTGAATTTTAAATTTGGAATCAATTCATAAATGAGCATGTTATGTAAATACTTTTAGCATGGTTTAACTTGGTAAACTCCTTGTTGCATAAAACCAACCATGCAATGTTAGTTTCAGTACATCCTTACCCTCAAAACCTTTTATGTCATAATAGCATTAAGAACTTTGAAAATCCATTAATAGCAATTCATTTCGATACACATGTATGTATATATATATATACATGCGCACAGGTCTTTTTAATCTCGTTCTAATAGTTAGA
Organism: Stipa capillata; assembly: GCA_019208055.1. NCBI lineage: Eukaryota > Viridiplantae > Streptophyta > Magnoliopsida > Poales > Poaceae > Stipa > Stipa capillata. The sequence goes on from JAGXJF010003737.1 coordinate 23,508, forward strand.
TATAGAGGTTTCTAAAACTTTAAAACATGGATAATGCTCTCTGGACCCAAACCTTTGTATGAAAGCTAACAGCTTATAAAAGCTAATGTGATCCTAATCATGCAAACCCTAGTTTTCTTAAACATAAAAACATTTACCTCATGTGATTTAATTCCATCGCAACATTTTGAAAACCCTAGCATCCTTCTAAGAGCAATGCATGGTTTTAAATGTTGCATGAGTGTATTTTGGTTCTTAATTGGTTCTTCCTCGCACCGTTGGTGATTCGCTGTTTTTCTCGATGTGTAGTTGCGACGCGGCGGTACCTCACACGCAGGATTCCCGATATTGTCGTACCAAGTTTGCGACCGAGATTCGGCCGATAACGCCAGGCAAGCTCTCCACCATTGATCATGTTGAGATCCCAAGTTTATGAACTATTATGTTGTTTACGAAACATGCATGCTATGTTTTACAATTGTTATTTTATGTAGCGTAGCTATGCCGATGCTTAGAAAACCCTAGTCTGACCCTGAACTCCTTGTAGCCCTAAGGACTACGTATTTCGAAAATGTTATCGGAAAGACTTAGGGTAGAGTATATACATATATACCTGCTTAGCCCTGCCGTAGTAAAATTAGAGTTTTAAAAAAAATAAAAAGACGATAACACCCCACATTTCATGTGGTGAACTTTTGAGAAACAGACCGTCGTGTCCAGAGGTGTATGAAGGTAGCATAGCCATGGGTTGGTATATTTTACCGTGAATGGTTTTGTGAAACCAAGCTAAAAATGGAGAAGATTTTGATCCGGGTCGGTAATGAAGGGTGAAAGCAGGGAGTTTGTTTAAAGAGCGAGGTAAAGCCCGGCGCGGTGCTTGCTGCCCATTTACGGGAGTGGTGTGAAGTCCCTCTCGGATCATCTAAGGACCGATCTTCAGTGCCGTTTGGCCAAGTCTTACCGTACGTCCACATGTCCTTTATGGGAAGGACTTGACATAGTACCCGGCCTGAACTAGCATGAACCCATAGGCAGTGTGTAGCGTGCAGATGGAGGTGTAGCTCCTGTAGAGAACAAATTCCGCAGGTAAGCGAGGCATTGTTCGCCATAAAGTTGGAACACCAACCTCCTTGCAAGCGATGATACTGACTCAAACTAGGTTTGGGACATGTTCTTCTGGCGGGTTCATGGCTGGGTTCACACCGGTGAAGGGTCTCGTTGTACTAGCTTTGGTAGCATACGGCGTGCAATATGCCCAGGGTGACCTACATCGTGTGGGTAAAGCCGTACCACCTCTACAGAGGGTTAAAACTATTCGAATAGCCGTGTCCGCGGTCATGGACGAACTTGGTTAGGCCACATTAAAGTAGACTGGCTTTCAAAGTCAAAAATGAATTATGGATTATGGGTTTAAGGGCGCGATCCGCCGTGTTCGCAGGGCGTCATGCCAATTTCTCGTTGTGTCGGGAAAAATGAAGAAAGGGTTTCCCCGTGGACTCGGGCAAACCCCAGTAACCCCGTAGGTGCCAGGTGAGCTTTGTCTCCTTGAGGAATCAGGTGATTACTATGTTTTCGTTGGTATCCCCGTAAGTACGAGGTGAGTTGTGTCTCCCTGAGGAACCGGGCGATTACCATGCTTTGCCGTTATGACGGAAAGCACAGAGATGAACTCCCCGTTGTGACGGGTAGAGTGATTCCAGCAGGTATCTTATCTCGCTGCGTTGAGATGTTTTGCTAAAATTACTTTTATATCTATTTACATATTTCAAATGCAAACTTACTTTCTCGCACAATATGAAACCTAGGATAGAGCCAATTTCTTGATAATTCCCTTGCATGCATATATCTGTGATAAACTTCCTGGTAGAGTGTTTGCGAGTACATTCAATGTACTCACCTGGCTTGTTGATTTGGCCAGACAGAAGGGCGACCGTTCAAAAACGACGACGGTATCCGCGATAACTATGGCGAACCCCCAGTTAGTTGCTTGTCGGGTATGGCATACTGATGGGCCACCTCACCGCTCGATTTTCCGCTGCAAGATTTATAGCCGATGGGCTAAAGGTATAATTCTTCCGATCTCAAAGATCGATTATGTATCTTATTCTAATAAGGGCGTGTATGACCTTGATATACAGGTTAAATTGTGTGTACCGGCTACTGATCATGGGACCGGTACAGTAAACACAAGGGCTTATCCGGTCTTAAAACCGGGTACGCCACATGAAGCCTCCACCTTGTTCCTACCGGAAGAATGATGGGAAGAGAAGAGCCTCCTTGCGATGGGAATGGTGAGAGGAGAAGGAAGGTTGAAGGGAGGAGAGTAGAGTGGAAGGGAGAAAGAAAATCTGTATCTGGCCTCTCCCTATGCACTGAATCGAATATATAGTTCTCTGCCACAGGCGCTGAGGGAAAAATTTCAGGTTTTAAAATTTCGGAGTTGGCGGGATTATGAAATTTTGGGTTTGAACACATCCAATGCGGTTGTAAATATATAACCGCCTCGGATATGCACCTTATCGAGGCGGTTGGATATTTACAACCGCCTCGGATGACTCTATTATCCGAAGCGGTTGGATGTTTACAACCGCCTCGAATATCAGTTATTGGAGGCGTTTTTGCCTAACCGCCTCGGATATGGCGCCTCGGATGGACGATTCCGTACTAGTGGCTATTGTTAAGTGTCATGGACTCGTCGCATATCATAATTTTAGTGAAAGTTTACTTTGCAGTATGAAATGCCACTTTGAGCTATTGGAGTTCAGCGCTATCCATGCAATGCAAACATATGGGCCTATGCTGGTTCTCGTGATGATACACAGCTGATCACTGACCATTGTGGTGATGGATCTCTGTCAGAAGCAAAGAGTCACTGATTAGTAAAATGCAAACACAGGACTGCTAGGGGGAAAATTAAATAGTATGACATGAGAGCGCTGAATTGACCTCAAGATGAAGCCAGGCCAATTAATTCTAGAGGTTGTTCTAGCTGCAAAAGACCTAAACCAGACAGAAAATCAAAAAAGCAAGGATTATTGTGATTGGATCTAGCTTCGGTCAAACTCAGAATGAACTAATCTAATCACCGGTCGCCGAATCGAGGCTTGCAACCAATGGGACGTAATTCGAAGAGAAGCGGTAGAAATAAAACGAAACTATCATAGGGATGAGAAAAAATTATGAGATTTGTGGCGATATTTTACAGGTGAACACTCTTTCGCCGCATGCTAGCCGTAACAGAATCACTCGGTGGGCACCGCTGCTCACTCGCGATGACTGTGGTCACCTCCCGCGGTGAGGCCGTCATCATCTTAGCCTACGGCGCGCTCGACCTCAAAACGCGACGGAAGAGCGTGTTGTGGCTGCAGCTAGTTCACTTGTGGCGTTTTTTGGGTAGGGGAAGAAGAAGGTGAGGACGCAAGGAAGAAGATGCAGCCGTGGGCGAGGAAGCGAGAGGAGGAAAGGGAAGCAACGATGGCTGCGTGGTGCACGTGGCGGATCTCGAGCACGACGAAGTCGGTCGGGAATGCGACCACGGGGTTCCGCCGCTCCACCCACCGCCACGACCCAGCCGGCGGCGCGACCCCCGCGAGGACCGGCCTCCAGGTGGTCCGCGAACCGCACGACATACTTGGCTGCGGGCGGGGCTAGGGTTTGCCCGCTACTGCCGCCTCCGCTAGAGGAGTCAGAAGGTAGGATGGGAAGCACAAGGAGGAACGGGAGGAACGCGGCGTACACGATCCTCTTACACGCCGCCATCACGGCCGACTCGGTAGCAGCGAGGCACGATTCGCCGGAGATCGGCGGCCCGCGCGGTGGCTCGCCAAAAACACGTAGATCTGGGGTGGGAACCGTCGGGTTCAAATGGGACACGTGGGGAGGATCCCCATTTTGTTGGGTTTCTTTAGACGAGGAAGGATGGAGCGAGATGGTGAAACTGGAAGCGGGACAATGAAACTTTCTTTTTGTAACAGTGGAGAAAAAGGACCAGAAGAAAATCGTCGAAATCACTGGACACGGTGCCAGGCTAACAACCTAGAGGTTCAAACGACACTTTATTTGACAGCAACTAGGCAAACACTCGCTCATTTAATCACATCAATAACTACGCCATGCTATTATATAAGCGTGATTAGCTTCGTTTACAACTACATACAAAGCAACGCAAAATAAAAGAAAATCGATAAGCTAATGAGCTAAAAAAAGTGCAAGAATTTAGAAGATGAAACAACGTTAACCTCAGCACGGGAGTGAATTTTGTGCCCGGGGGGCCATGAGCACGCCCTCTGTATCGCGGTGAGCTACATACTACAGTTAACAGATAAACTAAACAATTGAAAATATGCATGATCAGTTTAATCGTGGGCAGCTGCAGAGTCTTTTTGCTTCCCAGCTATAATTTATTATATCTAATCTTAAACACATCATACTTTTTTAAACATGTATTTAATTTATACTACAGTTATGATTTATCATATTTTATATGGTCCACGTGTCATAAACTCAACGTTTCACTAAATTTGCCACACATGTGGCTTACATTTCATTAGTCACACTTTTATGACAAGCCATACTTTATCCAAACTTGGTTATGACAGAGTTAGCCATGAACCAAAGACCCATAAACAAAACGAATGGCAAATACTCCCACCTTTTATGTATATAAGGCATATTTTGATTGATGAAGACAAGTACTTTGACCAATAGTTACTCCATTATTATGTGGTTTATGTGATACAAAATCACAATTATAACTACATATTTTGATTCGAATTTGATGATATTTAATTTTATATCATGTACAAAATCAGAATGGCCGCGCCTCCCTCTACCCTCCTCCGTTCAGTTGTAATGGAGGCGCGCTGCGTCTCCGAGCACAAGCACCGCTGGCAGGAGTTGAGTCCGGGTCCCAATCCCGGTTCTTCCTCTGCGGCCTCCGTGTCGTCGAGCTCGCGGCCATCCTATGTTGCGATCTTCTCTACCTCGTCCCCTCCGAGGCGGTTGTCGCGCCTGCTCCCGCTTTGCGCCCTAAGGTTATCCGCGTGATGCACCCTCCCATGGCGCCCACTCCCCGTGCGCGGTTGGACGCTGATGACTGGTAGCAGGTCGGGCCGCGACGTCTGCCGTGTCACATGGCCCAACCGTCCATTGCGCCGCCCAAGTTGTCGGGACCCAAAATCCATAACAGAGAATCTTAAGTGAAATCATCCGCTAAGTCGAAACGTCAACCCTGACCTCAACCCTTGGGTATCAATTCCAAGAGAAGTGGAGTGATATGGCTTCAAATAGCCCGAGACGTCAACCCCGAACTTGCCCCGGCAAACTAATGCACAGATTAAGTTGGGTGATATGGTCTCCTCACTCTTTTCTCACTGAGCCGGAACATCAATCCCAAACTTGTCCTAGCAAATTAATGCTCGGCTGAAGTAGGATGATATAGTTCCCAAACTCCCAGTGGAAGAGTCACTTCACAGGGGTGATTAAACCTAACAATTCTATGATATAGACTCTGAAACTCTACCCGCACCATGTGCTTCAATAACATACACGTAAGGCACATGAGGCAGGTGAGAACAAACAAGTATCACAACAGCAACTCTACGACTGAAATTGCAATAATACTAGTTATTCTTTAAAACTTAATAACATAATTCACACAAAGAGTTGATTACTCAGCGAAAGATTAAACATGGATAAGAAGCCAAAAAGGTAAGGCCAAAAGATGGCAGCAAAACAAACCAAGCTGCCTAACCCTAGGCAGGACCACTGCCTAGGATTCCCAGCGACTAGTCGTCGTGGGCGTCAATCTCTACATAGAAACCATCCATTGAGGGGATGATTTCCTCTGCACAAAATTATCAATAACTGCAAGGTGAGTACAAAAATTGTACTCCGTAAGACTTACAAGGAAATTTAGTAATAGATGCAACAGGTTTCAATTAGGGGGTAATTGTGGACTATTTTGCGGAAAGCTGATTATTCTTTTGATAATATTCTTTATTAAGTAGGATGAAATTTGACTACTAGATTTCTTTTAAAGGAGATGAATCGAATCTTCACGATGAAATCTATTGTAGACTACCGCACACCTAACCCTCGATTCTTCCTCAACCATTAGGGAGGAAGCAATCTCTAACTCCTCAACCTTAGAGTTGGTATGTTTTAAAGTATCATTGTAGTTGTCTAATTCGATGCAGATTCTTACTAAGTTGTCCATAACCGTGAACACGGTTATTCGAATAGTTCAAACCCTGCAGGGGTGTACATCTTTACCTACACGTATCAACCGACTCTTAATGCTAGGCCGAAGACACACTTCACGAGGTGTGTTAGCAGAGTGTGATTGAACACAACCTTTACAATGTTTTTGACTTAAGTATGAGCCACCCTAATGGGCTAATCTGTGTACACCAGTTCGGCCGGTACCCCGACATGATCCCAAAAGTTGTAGCAGGTGATACATCTCCGGTCCCGGATCGTGTGTAACCCTTACACCTATATTGAGGCACTACATCACATCATTTTTTACTCACCCAGCAAATAAAAATGGCAAACTATGCAGCTCATAACTCAAGTCTAGATAAATTATTCAGTCGTGGGTGGCCCATTCTACCCGTGTAGAAGTACGCAAATCTTGGTTCGAAAGGACACCCCGATCCTTGTGAAAAAAAAAGACAACCCACCATGCTCCTAGCCATGGCCTCTCGTCTAAGCCCAATCATTATTAATCAAGTTCATTAGTTACTTCCCGGTGAACACCCACCTACCACTTAACCCACCCAGATTGTTGTGTTTTGTCTGCCATCCAAGGAATTACGACTTCTACATGTCTAAGCATGTCTAAGCATCGTTAACCATATAAGTAACTTAGAAGTAACAACTATACTACTCTAAATAGGTTGGGGTGTGGTGGGGTTGATTAAGCGACAAAGTAAGTTATGCAAGGCATAAAACTAACACTTAACATAAAGTGTAAGTCGAACGCATGCGATAGGGTTTTGGAAACAATTAATTGCAAATAGTAGGATGATCACAAAATGTTCAAAGGGTTGCTTACCTTGCGGTTCGGCTATTAAGTCTTGTCCCTGCTCAGGATTATACGCTTCGGAATCCTCCGGCTCTATTGGGAAGAACGAAAACACCGAAAAAAGGAGGCGTAATAAATAATATCACAATGATGAACATCATCATGATATGAAATGCATGTCATAGCATAAAAGACTCAAAATAAAGGCTAATGCAAGTGGAATCAATTTAATCAGAGTTCGAACGCTCGAGATATCGCGATCCGACGACTTCCGGCCTAACCGAAAAAATCCTAATTTGAGTTTTTTGTCATTTACATTTTTCCTAGTATGAAAACATGTATGAAAATGATATATTTGGGTATATCTCATTTTTTTGAACATTTTGATATATTATTTGTATTTTTGATTGAAAATGAATTTTCTATGAATTTTCTAATATTTAATCAATTTAAATACCCTTTTTGTATTTTTCTCAGTAAATAAAAATAATATTAAATAATAAATACTTTTATCACTTATCACTGTCTTAGCCTTAGAGAATGACATGTGGGCCCCATGGTCCCTTTTTGTATTTTTCTCAGTAAATAAAAATAATATTAAATAATAAATACTTTTATCACTTATCTCTGTCTTAACCTCAAAGAATGACATGTGGGCCCCATGGTCAACTCTCAATGACAGGTGGGCCCACTTGTCATATATTTCTATTTTCTTTATTATCTTTATTTTAAAACTGTCGTGCGGGTCCCACATGTCATACATAGTATCAAATTTTAAATCAAGTTAGTGCATTAATTATAGTCATTAATGTGTCGGATTAGTATTAATCATCAATATATATGATGTCGGAACAGTATTAATCATAGCCATTAGTTGGTATTTATTAATTAATGCTCATCATTAATATGTCCTAACGACATAATTAATGGGCTATTAATGCCCTAATTAAATCAGCCGGGACTCGGCCGTTCAGGTCGGTCCGACTGGTGTGGGGCCGCCGTCGGCGGCAAGGTCCAGTAGGGCGACAGCGATGAGACAAGCAGCAGCGTGGGCTTACCGGGGAGCGGCGAGGTAGCGGCGGGGTTGTCGGGAAGTGGTGATTGACCGGGCTTCGGCTCCGGGGCGGTGTGGCGGGGCATCGGGAGAGCTCCGGTGGCAAGGTAGACGGGCGGCGGAGCCCGGCGTGGGAGGCGAGGCGAACGGGGTGGCTCGGGTGGCGGGCCGAGACGTCGGCGGCGAGGGCGACGGGGAGGGCGTGGCGGAGAGAGGTGCCGAGGGAGAGAAAAGGACGAGGGGGGGTCTCGGCTCCGGGGGGAAGAAATAGGGGGAAAGAGGGGCGGCGTCCGAGGTGGGAAGCAGGAGGTGGCGGGGTGAGCTGCCGGCTGCTTGCCATGGCAAGCAGCTCGGTGGCGATGTCATGGCGACGGGGAGATGAGGATGGGGCGGCGGCGAGGCGATAAGGATGGGGAGGCGGGGCAGACCGAGCGGGCCAGGACGGAGAAGAATGAGCCGAGGAAGGGGAGGCCCGGGCGGGGCGGGGCAGGCCGCGGCGGGGAGGGGGAGAGAGGGGAGGCCGAGTGGGCCGGGACGAGGCAAGTTGCTAGGCCATTCGGCCCGGCCGAGAGGTGGAGAGGTGGAAGGGAGAGGGGGAAGGAAATGGGCCGGGAAAAGGCCCATTCGGAGGGGTTTAGATTTATGTTTTTTCTCTTTTATTTTTTTAAAAAAATTGTTTTACTGCCTCAAACAATTCAAAGACCTCTTTTTTAAAAAAATTCAAAATCCTTCTCAATTTTAGGATCATGCACATGCCATGATGTACAAAAACGAGGTATTAAACATCGGGGCTGTTATACAAGCGTTGCCCTCTATCGGTAGTACTCGACGGCAAGTGCAAGTGCCTGAACTGCCTGTCTGAGCACCACTGGCGTAAAGATTGTAAGATGCCTCCGCGCTGCAAGGAGCTCCGTCACCTGGCCAAGGACTGCAAACGCCCACGCAGTCCACCCGTGGAGAATGCCGCTGGCTAGCGTCATGCTCCGGCGTTAGGGCGCCAGCACAGTCAGCGCTTCTCTAGCGTGGACACGGTGTCAGCGTCGTGCGAGTCTACACCGCCTATCTCCCCGCCGAGGTCCCTGCTGGTTGCTCCTTCTCCGACGCGGCCCCTGGCCATTGACGCAAAGCACCTCCCTAAGTTCTGCGTTATTGAGCGCTCGCCATTGATTGATGCAGAAGAGACCCGGCTCCATCGTGCGGTCCTCGCAACGGTTGTTGGGGAGAGCATCAGCCCCACAATTGTTGCCGCGTTGATTGCGGAGGTTCTGCAGATCCCCATTGCAAGCTTCTCCGTGCACACAAATTCCCGGAGTGTTGCCTCATCCTCTTTGACAGGGAGGAAGACCGTGATCGCGCCCTCTCGCACCCAGTGATCCCATCGATTTCCTTTGAGCTGCGCCTCAGGCCGTGGTCATGGCAGAGCCAGGCTACTAACACGATCATGTGCTACAAGGTCGCCTTGACATCACGGGGGATACCGGCGCATGCCTGGCTCCGCTCCACTGATACGTTGTTGCTCTCGATGTCATGCTACATCGACTCCATCGCTGAGGATATAGTACACAGCTGTGATCTTCGTCCCTACAAGGTCTCTGTGTGGACTGCCAACCCTGCCCTCATCCCGGCAGCTAGGATCTTGGCCATCCCCGAGGCAGATTTGCTAGACTAGGACCAGACGAGGAAAGCTGAACAGCGGCTGCTCCACTACGACATCAGCATCCAGCTGAGGCATGTCAAGCAGCTTTGCTCCGCGAGCGATGACGATGTCGACTCTGGTTGGGATGTTACCGTCGATCGCCAGCCCGACGCGCCGGGTCCTGCCCAGCGGCGGCGTGTGCGTTGCTGCCGCCATCGACAGAGGACTGCAGCCCCCAGCTCTCTGGCTCCAGGCACCGCTGCATTGGGCTCCGTCTAACTGTCGGTTCGGGAGGCCCCTCCTGCAACTGTGCAAGCGGGCATCTCCCATGGTCGGCGCCGCCGCTGTCACAGGAGGCCTCGCCACTGTCAAATCAAGGGCCCAGTGTCACTGTCGAGCCGATGGGTCTTGCATAGCTCTCATGCGCTGGAATTGTCGGGCCAACCGTCCCAAGTGGACCGTAGCTGTCGTCACCTACCTTGGCTGGGATGTCCGACCATGCAGCTTTGCTAGCGTCACCTGTGCGTCCCGTACAGTCAAACAAAGAGGCCACATCGTCGCCAAGCGTTGTTTCACAACGGTCGCCGCCAACCCCTGCAGCCTGGTCTGTGCCTGCGACCGATAGCCCCACCTGCTCTTCCTTCTCGCTGGCACGCAGCGACGGCATGTTGGGCTACAGCTCAGAAAGGACACGCAAGCCTAGGGCTTCCCCTGGTGCTGATCCTGCCACATCCCCGCCTTCCTAGATGCAGCCAAATCCTGTAGGAGAGGACTCCTGTCCTTCGGTCCCATCAGACGCTTTGCTGTCCTGCGTGCCCGACACACAGGTGTCGCCCAGTGAGCCTCTCGTGGGAGTTCCCACGCCCCCGTCCTTGCAGCTAGGCTCCTTCTCTCTGGATCGCCGCCCTGTCACCGCCCTGTCTTCATCTGGCGTGCCACCTCTCGTGCAGCCTGATCTGGTAGAGGGGCCTACTGCCGCTTTTGCAGTAGGACCCAGTGTCGCTTTAACCACGTGCTTGGAGGTGGGCCTCTACACCACACTCAGTCAGGGTCGATCTCCCCTTGGGTCTTCTCCTGCCTATCACCAAGTGATGCACCAGTGGGCTGCGACCTTGGGCCGGACTTGGAACTGACCAATTTCGTGCCCTTGTCAAAGCACACATTTGTTGTGGCCTCGCCGGGCACCGAGCTCGGCGGTGCTTGGTTCGACTTGCCCATCAGCTCTCTGCTCCCTGGTGATCGTCGCTTCCAGACCTCTGAGTGCTTTATCAAGGCGTGTATGCAAGCACTGCCCCCGCTGCTGCTTTGAACTCCGGCAAGTCATCCACCAGTCTCCTTAACCCTTCAGCGCAGTGCTCGCATAGCTAAGTTTCAGGGGGTAAAGGTACCTGGCACAATCTCCTGGGCACAGAAGACGATCATTTGCCAGTTGGGGCTTGCCGATCGGCCTGAAGACATGTCCGATGTCAGTGCTACAGGGCCTTCTTCGTCAACAAGCTGCCCTTGCACAAGCTCACAGCGCTGCGCGAGTTCTTCTCCAAGGAGAGCCACACGATTGTCGACGTGTTTGCGCACCTAGCGCAGCTCAAGGCAGTCTGCTTGGCGGATCCCGTTCCTCATTAGTTGCTCGATCCTCCCCAATGGAGACATCCAATGAAAACATCCTGGTGTGGAATGTGCGTGGCCTGAACTCCGCTGCACGCCGTGTTTAGCTTCAGGACACTGTTCACGACGAGCGCGTCTCCCTCCTTTGTGTTGAAGAGACAAAGCTTGCTGTTGTTGATGACCACCTTATCATGCAAATCCTAGGGCTGAGTTTTGACTATTTCTTCTTACCTGCATTCGGAACCCGTGGAGGTGTCCTCATTGCTTGGCGTACTGCAACCTAGGATGTATCTGGTGTTGTCTTTAATACCTTCTCCCTAACCGTGCACATCAAGCATCGTTGTGACCCCTCATCGCCGTGGTGGCTGTCGGTGGTCTATGGGTTGTTCTCCAATGAAGAGCGGTCGCTGTTTTTTGATGAACTCCGCACCTTTTGGTCGTCGCACCCTGGCCCTTGGGCTTTAACCGGGAAATTTAACGTCATCTATCAAGCACAAGATAAGAACAATCATAACCTAGACAGGCGTTGGATGGGGCGCTTCTGTCGATTGTTGGATGATCTCAAACTGCGTGAGCTCAACCTCCATAGGCGTCGGTACACCTAGAGCAATGAGCGTCGCGTGCCTACCCTTGTTCGCTTGGATAGCTGGTTTTGCTCCGTGGACTAGGAAGAGCTGTTCTGCAACTACCAACTGCGGGCCGAACCAACTCTGGCCTCGGACCATTGTCCGGTCATGTTGCACACTGCCTTGCAGACCCCAAAGTGCTACAGGTTCCAATTCGAGCCCTTCTGGCCCAAGTTCGAGGGCTACCTGCAAGTCATCGCTGCTGCGTGTACTGCGCCGGCTCACTTCGACCCCCTTAGCAGAGTGCATCACTTGCTGTCCAAGATCGCCAAAGCCTTGCAGTCCTGGAGTGATTGGTGGGCTGGCAGTGTCCGCCTCCAACTTCAGATGGCAAAGGAACTGATCTACCGACTTGATGTCGCCCAGGAATCACGGGTGCTCTCTGTGGATGAGCATGCTTTCCGAAAGGAACGTAAGTTAAAAGTGCTTGGCTTGGCGTTGCTAGAACGAACTATTGCATGGCAGCGGTCGCGTGTCATGTGGCTCACTGAAGGCGATGCGAATACGCGGTTTTTTCACATCCACGCTTGTCACTGGCAGCGTAAGAACCATACTGTGGCCTTGGCGTGGGATGGAATGACTCCAGTGCAGCTTGATGCGAACGAGGAGGTGTTATTTGGGTTCTACAATGAGCTACTGGGGACAAAGTTCGTGCATGACCATGATCTTGCTCTCAATTTCTTGCACCTTCCAGCCCCTAGTTGCAAGACATGGATGCACCATTCTCCGAGGAAGAAATCTAGGCTGCAGTTAGGGAGATGTCTCCTGACAAGGCGCCTAGCCCGGATTGATTCTCGGGTAGATTCTACTAGTCGGTGTGGTCTGTCATCAAAGCCGATACCGTCCGTGCGGTTCATCATCTTTTTTCCCTGCAGACCCGGGGAATGCATAACCTCAACAAGACGCTCACCGTGCTCCTGCCGAAAAAAGAGGATTGACTGGAAGTTAAGGATTACCAACCAATTAGCTTAAACCATAGCTTTGGTAAACTCTTTTCCAACCTCCTGGCGACTCGTCTTGCGCCCAAGATTTCGGATTTGGTAATAATGAATCAGATCGCTTTCATTCATGGCCAATGCATCCATGAAAACTTCAAGATGGTGCACTTCACAACCAGAGCCCTCCATGCCCGACGTATCCCTTCTCTGCTACTCAAGGTCGATATTTCAAAGGCGTTCAATTCGGTGTCGTGGCCGTTCCTCATTCGGACCCTTCGTCACATGGGTTTTGGTCGCCGCTTCATCAAACGGGTCTGCATCATCCTATCTTCGGTGTCTTCGAAGATCTTGCTTAATGGCGTCCCTGCTAGGCCCATTTTCCACCACCGGGGCTTGCGGCAAGGCGAACCCCTATAGCTAAAGGATCAAAATGTCAGCCTAGAGGGGAGGGGTGAATAGACGACTAAATAATTTCATACAACTTTAATCAAATCTTTCAATTTTACGGAATTAAGCTTGATTGATTAGCAAAGATGATTATATTTAATATGAGTACTCAAATATACTAAGCAAGACAAATATGAGCAAAACAAAGATACTTGGAAAGTAAATGCGGAATTGAATGAACGAGGGAGACAATGATTTGTTGCCGAAGTTTGGATCCTTGAGTGAATCCTACGTCTCCATTTGGAAAGCTCGATCACACGTGATCAAGAGCCAGCCTCCTCTCAAGCCTTTATCCCTCGAGGACGCTCTTGCGTCTCCTCGACTTCTTCTTGGTGATTCTTTCCTCATGGAGATGAATCCCGGCCTTCGTAAATTTCTTGAGGCTCATCACAAGGATGGGAGCTCTAAAGGACTCCTAACCGTCTAGGAGACCCCAATCTCCAAGAGAAATGAGCTTGATGAACACATGGAGATGAACTCAACATGTCGCTTGGATTGATTCTCAACTCACTCAAATCTTTCTCTTCCTCACAAAGTTTCTCTCTTGGTGCTTGGAGGGGTGGAGAAATGCTCTAGAGAATGTAGCAAATGAAGTGGGCAAAGAGTTCCTATTGCTTGGAGCAAGGGGGCTTATATAGAGGCTCCCTAAAAAACTAGCCGTTTGAGGGAATCTGCCAAAATCCAGACTGTCCGGATTTGAGCCGGACCCTCCGAATTTTCAAATCCAACGGCTATCAGTCGAGGTGGCAGAGGGAATCTTTTGGGCGGCTGAGGAAATTTCACACCCGGACTGTTTGGATTCTACCCGGACCCTCCGGGTGGCCGGACACTCCGGGCCAGTGTCCGGACTTTCCAGTACTGATCCGGACATTGGTCCGGACTGTCCGGGCTCGGGGTCTGGGCAGTCCAATACTGATCCAACCCTTAGCTAGACTGTCCAGGCTGAGGTTCGGATCTTCTCTGGAAAGCCCGGACCTCCAGCCGGACTGTCCGGACTGAGGTCCGGATCTCCTCTGGAAAGCTCAGACCTCCAGCCGGACTGTCCGGGATGGAGTCCGAATTTCTTTAGGGAGGAAGGTTTAGGGTTTTTCCTCTTCCATGTGCAGTGAAGCACTTCCCATGCATCTACCTGGGTTTGCCCTTGTTGTATAAGAAGGTGCCGAAGGTCAGCCTGCAACCCATTGTTGACAAAGTTACTCGTCGGCTTCAATCCTGGAAGGTAGGTCTCCTTACAATTGCGGGCCGCTTGGTGTTTATTAAGTCGGTACTGACCTCAGTGCTGGTATATCACTCGATAGCCATGCAATTGCCTGCCTGGTTGCTTCAGGAAATCGAGCAGCTGATCAGAGCGTGTATATAGGCACCGATGTTGTCAATGAAGGGCAATGCTTAGTCGCATGGCACCAGGTTTGCCGCTCGGTCGAGTACGGAGGACTGGGAGTGGCCAATCTCAAGCTTATAGGCTTTGCGCTTCACATGCGATGGCTGTGGTTGCAGCGAACGCACGAATGTTGTTGCTCTGGACTGAGCGTTACGGTCGAGCCTGAAGTGCAAGCCATGTTTGATGCTTCGATCCGTTTGGTGATTGGGGACGGCAACATGGCCTTATTTTGGTTTGACAGCTGGCTCAATGGCCGATCGATCAAGGACTCTGCGCCGACGCTCTTTGTGGCTGTCCCTCTTGCCGCTCGTAGCAGCAGGACGGTGAGGGATGCGCTGACAAACCGGACCTGGATACGGGACATCACAGGACGCCTCAGGCGATCGTCAAGTTCTTGGAGCTCGTGGACTCTCTACAGAGTGTCACCCTGCAGGACGGAGTTGCTGATCGCATTGAGTGGATGTGGACCTCCTCTGTTGCCTACTCGTCCAGCTCCACGTACAAAGCTTTCTTCGTCGGCATGGCGCTGTTCCCATGCGGGAAGATCATATGGAGAACTTGGGCGCCAGCCAAGTGCAAGCTCCACATTTGACTTGCGATGCAGTGGCGTATTTGGATAGCGGATCGAATGTGGCATCACGGGATGGATTCACACATCCTCTACCCCCTATGCGACCAGGAGCCGGAGACGGCGGATCACCTCGCTGTTGGGTGCGTGTTCGTCAGAGAGGTGTGGCACGTTGCTCTGCAGCGGTGCCAGTTCACGCACCTGGTGCCTCAGTTGAACTCAACCCTAATTGACTGGTGGCCGGACAATCGCAAACGAGTGCCTAAACATGCGCGCAAGGGTCTGGACTCTCTGATCCTGCTCACTGTTTGGCTGCTCTGGAAGGAGCAGAATGCCAGAGTCTTTCAGAGAACGGCTTCGACTGTGGACAGGGTTTGCCAGCTGATCGAGGATGAGGTAGCACTATGGAAGCTCTCCGGGGCTTAAGGGTTGAGTGACGTCTGGAGATAAGTTTCATAGAATCGATAGGGGGCGTTGTCTTTGTAAATAGTGGTGATCATGGGTGCCCCGTCATGGTTCCCAGACAGTGATCGCGTCACTAGGCTCGTTGTATCATCTATTTGGCTCCTTCTAATACACAGATGCGCAAAACTTTTTGTGTGTTCGTAAAACTAATTTTATATCATCTAAAATTATATATTAATAAAAAAAATTATTAATTAAAATTTAATCTTAATTAGTTAAAATACGTCTGATGGAGAGACTACCATACATCTAAGTTAAGATGGAGGGCGCAGATCAGGCGTACACATCCAACACCTTGCTTAGCACGCTTTACTTACTCGGCTCTGTTTTTCCGCGGAAGTGAGCGCTCGCTCCCTCCCCAATCTTTGCGTGCTTGAGAAGCCTCTCCCCCGTGCTGCGCCGCTCCCCACCCGTCACTCGACACTCAGCCGTAGGATCCCCATCCGGACTGGATCCCAGCCGCCCGACCCTCGAAATCCCCTCCCCTTTTCGAAACCACCTCTTTCCAATGGGGCAAGGGAGCCCGACCTTTTCCTCCGCTTCCTAGATCGCACCAATAAGGAACTCCCCTCCCCACCAAAACGAAGCAAACGAGGAGCAGGCTAGCAGTCAAGGATTCCTCCGCCCCATTTCGTCCCCCTCTCGCGCGATCTGATCCATCCCGGCCCGGGCGATCGGGGAAATGCTGCGGAGATCGAGCCGCTGCTGCTGATCGCGGTGAGACTACTCGCTCCGATCCGCTCGATCGCTGCGTTTCGACGCTGTTTTTGCCGTTGTTTTCTGGTAGATTTGGTGGCGCGTGCGGGAATTTGGACTCTGCGTGATCAGACCCGTGGGATTTTGCTTGATCGGTCTGTATTTCGCGCTCGATTTAGTGGTATGTGACGTCAGCATAGCTGCGGGGAAGGTAATTTTGTAGGTGGGGTTGCTGTGGTGTTGGATTAGTGTCTAGTTTTGAGTTGGAAGTTGAAACTCGTGATGCGGGCTCTGCATGTGATGTAGGAGAGTTCGATTCCGCTTAATCACGGGCTGGAATTGGTATTCTGCCAGCTTTAATCGACCATTTTGTAGTGCTAACTGAATCCGGGTCTGGTACGATTTCTCGGATCGTTTAGACAGCGCGTAGTTCGGTAGTTTTTGGTTGGCTTTTTGCTGTGTTTGCGTAACTGGAGCTCTATGCTTTCTATGTAGTAAATACAATGGGGAACCTTTGCTCAGTCGTTGTATTATAACGCTGAGTGAGAGTGAAGGTGACGGTCGTAGTGTGGATTGAACAGTATGAAGAGATATTTGGGGGCAGAGCTTGCTGTGACCACTCGGATGCATTTAGCTTCGTGAAGGGCTCCTTTTGATTTATCCCTTTTGTTGTTTTTTTACTAGGAGGGGTTTTATTTATGTAAGCTGTTGAGTGTTTCCTAAAGACAGTGGGTTTTGACCTAATCCTGGAGCTATTGTTTCTGGAACTGGTTAATGTGGTTTGGTTTTATCCTTTATGAAGAACTAGATAATTTTCTTAATCTTGGAATCATAGCTGAAATCAATTACTACTCTTTTAGTCAGTAATAGGGAGAACTAACTGGAGAAAATATTAATGCTTCTTTTAATGGTGCTTTACATACTGTGCTAGATTGCAGCCTGAAATGTGTCCAAATGTTGAGCACGCTAAATTTTCTTTCATAAAATCTTGTCGGTTCAAAAAAGAGTGGGGTTATCTGTTCCCTGCAAACTTTTGCTCTTGATTGATGATTGCATTCCAGAATCTACATTGAACTAGAATAGATGGTTTGTACTATGCTTTCACCCAATTATTTATCACGAATATAAAAATGATCAACAATGATCAAACAACTGAACTGAGCATATGAAACCAGAACCAAGTTTTCTTTCATTTTGCTTTAGCTTATATATAATCACTTGAATCCTTTTTGTTTGCCCCAGTTTTATTCATTATGCCAGATTTTCCTCTCTGTGTCTTTGTGCAATCAGAATTAATCATTGCGTGTGCTGTGTCACTATTAACTATTTACCTTCATTGTTCCTGGATAGCTGAATTGTTGGTTCACTTGTTAGTCCTATAAACTATAATTTTGAAATGATTCCATCTGATTGAGAGTTTCATCCTGGTAGGCTTTGATTAGTAGGGGCATTGGATGAAGTTTGTACGGATCTATGGAAGTGGGTGGTCCGCAAGATGCTCAGGAGAATAAGAATAAAGAGAATGGCAGTTCTGATCCGGTGGTCTACCAGCTAGTTCGGGTAGATTCTTACTTTCTTAGTTACATACCTTATTGGCTATTTTCTCATAACTCATGATGATGTTTCCAATTGCTTATGGACCTTTGATAAACACTTACTTTTTTATATATAAAAAGGTTGAAGGTGATGGAACACTTGTTCCTGCTACAGAGGACGAGGTCTTGCGGTTTGAACATTTTCTTGATGAGAAGGTTGATCTGCCTTCTGTTGAAGATGTAGGACACGTGGAGGACTTCTTTACCAATAATTGCAAGTTACTGAAGACTGACTTGGAAGGTGCTGTCAATAGCATTATTCAGTTCAAATTATTAATGTGCAATATCATGTCCTTTTGGTGATCTTACTTCATTAGAACAAGAATTTAAGCTGTGATTTTGGAATACAGTTTAGCCGTACAAAATTTATGTTTCCTGCTTTGACTACTTAAGATGCTCATTGCTTACTAAAATTGTGCAGCGGGGTCTTCCAAATTAGAGACTACTAGTGAAATACAGACACAAAAGTTGTTTGCTGACCTAGAGGTATGTTGTTTTTCTACTGTGTATCATGAATATCTGCCACAATTCTAAGATTTTCAGATTTACTACCACACAATAGGTTTATGCTACTAGAAAATAGGTTTAGCACGGATGCAGGAATATTTGTGGTCAATATTTACAAGCTAAGTCTGACATGTCTTTCATATGGGCTATCTGGTTCTATAAAATTGTCAATTCACAGTTTGGCCTCGTTTCGGATGTAGGAACCTTTTCTGGTTCCTTCGAGAAGCGAACTGTTTCCTATAAAATCCTGTGTTCCGAACAGGCTTTGCCTGTGACTTCAATAGTTCTAGTTATATGTATTAAATTTAGTTAGAACTACCTTTGGAACTAGCACTAAGGTTGATTGTCATCTAGTCAGATCTATGTTTCCTACTCAAGCAGCGCCATCTTCATTCATGCTTAAACTTTCATTTCATATATGTTCTATTCTGATATAGCTAGATTAGGGAAGAGATTTAAGAACATCATCAATAACTGACACGGAGAAATGGAAGGATGGATCAAAATTAAGCTAGTAGAAACAAAATTTAAGCATATTCCCTTTTTAAAACTATTCATAGCTGACATTTCTGCTTGACCATGGGACATTCAGTGCTGTGCGAATGGAACATCGATATCTGTTGAAGAGGAGTCATGTTAAAGTTCTTTGTTGTGGTGTAGATAAAATCTTTTCATGTGGCCAATAAGTGAGTACTAGTTCTAATAAGTTATAAACAGTGGGCTAAACTTGTTAAGAAATTGTGCAAAGCAGATTTTGTGAACATAGGTTCATATGAACCCCTTCGTGAGTTTGTACACTTGTACATTTCAAAAAATTCCCAGAAAATTCACAATACTACAAAGTGTTAATTTAGGCACATGTTCAAAAATTCATGAAAAAATATAATCCTATGCATACTGTACAAAAAAAAAGATATTAAGTTATATAACAAAGAGATGTTCTGATCTTTTTGTTTTTGTACAGTACACATATGATCATATTTTTTCTCAAATTTTTGTACATGTATCTAAATTAACATTTTGTAGTACCATGAACTTTTTGAAAATTTTTCAAAATGTTGTGTATAAACTCATGAAGGGGTGCATATGGACATAAGTTCATATTAGAATTTTCAATGCTTAAGCTTGGGGTTTGACAAATTGTCGTTATTACATCATTTGCCTTTATTCTTAAACCATCTACTATTCCTTCATGTACACACATTGTCTATGCCATTCTACTTATTTAAGTGAATGCAACTTTGAGGAGATGCATACAATTGCACAGGAAGACAGGTTACAACCATTGGATAATTCACCTGATCTTCCCTCAAAGTGCTCAGCTGTTCATGATCATCAACCAGATAAATTGAACGCAGAACAAGGGGATAACAACATTGTTCACCAGGACAATGCTTCAACTGAGACTACAAAATCAATAGTATTAAATGACTCTTGCACTTGCAGTGCTGAAAAAGAAAAGGCTGATGCCTGCTCAAAACCTGTGAATGACTCATCTACAGAACCATCTGTTTCTGGAGTTACTAGTTCAGTTCCTGATTTTTCCATTTTAAGAGGAGAAGTCTGCTTGGATAATCTTACAATTAGAGAACTTCAGGAAGCATTTCGAGCCACATTTGGGCGCCAAACTACTGTCAAGGACAAGTTATGGCTCAAAAGACGGATCACAATGGGGTTGACCAATTCCTGCTATGTTCCAAGTTCTGGTTGTGTAGTTAAAGATTATAAAATTGTTGGCAAGCATGCCAAACAAGAGCTACCTACCATTGAAGGAATACCTAAGGTTGAGCTTGAAGCTACTTCTTTGGTTAGGGACCAAGCACTGGATCCTGGAGATGAGAGAGATACACCACCTAACTACTACTATCAGAGTGAGGACCAACAGCGATCCTCCAAGAGGTTAAAAGGAGTACCAACAGATAACGATGAACCACAAGGAACTTTGCTGGATGAACAAGGCACCGCCAAGAGGCTTCGAAAGCCAACAAAAAGATACATTGAGGAGCTCTCAGATATTGAGACTCGTGACTCCAATGGGAAGCTTTCTTTACCAGGAAAAAGGCCTGCGCATGATGAGGTGTTACTGAGACCACGGGTAACACCTTTCCAAGAAGTTGATTCATTGAGTATAACTTATCCTACTCGGAAGGATAGTTTCGGAGGATTTAGTGTACATGTTCCTTATGTCTCGAGGATGAGAAGAGGGCGTCCTAGGAGGAACTTCGTTTCCTTTTTGGTAACAGTCTACTTATGCATCATTTATTTTCATAGCTTTGGACAATCTGTCTGCCTTTTTTATTACTGCAAAACAGATGCAGATATTAAGTTACTATATTTAGGGAATGGTGTTACTTGTCGTTCTCTCTTTATTTATTTATTTGAAAGTACATTTTGGTTATATACTGTGCCTTAGTCTAGCTTTGTGAATCAAAATAATGAAGACTTAAACAAAGCACATTATTGATACTTTTTGGCCTATATTTTTCAGTATGCCCCCAAGTAGGATAAAATTGATATATGCTCACATGCCAAATTCCCACCTAAGAAACTTAGCTTGTAGGGAAAATACATTTCAAGCAACTCCATTCAGTACCCAAATTTCAATTAGTTAACTGGCGTTGATTTATTTATTTTTCTTCACTTAACTCATTACTCCATTTTGCTGCCTTCTCAATCCCTTATGCCATTTTCTTAAACAATATGTGGCTAATCTCTGAACCTTCGTTAAGTCATTCACCCATGCTGACTCTTAAAGAGTTTAACATGTTGCTCTCACTTTAGTACCTATCTTTCCTCGTGGACGTCCAAATAGTCTGTATCTGATATGTAGGTATAATTTATAATCTGTAAGAAAGATTTGCTTTGCCATATTATGTCTAATGTCCTGTTAGAACAAATTTAGACCAGTGAGTCGACTGGTCAACCTGAGTGGGAAAAAAGTATAGCACGGTAACCTAATTAGATATTGTGAAGTTGATGCAACCTGCCAGTGTGCAGCTGTGCGGTTAGTAAATTGCAGCATATATGTTATAATAATTGTTTCGCTGTCTCACCATAGGTCACTAAACGTGCTCTGTTTGTTACCTTGAATAACAGGATGATGAGCCTTCCGTGGAATCTACTGAGGTTCAGATGGCAGTTGAGATGACGTTGGAGAAAGATGGTGAACAGGGGAAGCACGTAAACAAAGCCATGGAAGTTCCACTAATGGTATGCTTCTGGTCATGTAGGACCACTTAGTGAAAATCCAAACATGTTCTGATAACCAACTAGAACTATTTACTGAAACACGTGGTCCCTCAGACCATTGTTGCTGAGTCGCAATTGTGACCTGTGTCCTGCATGCAATAAAATATTTTCTTCTGTCCATCTTGTTACAAGAAAAATGCTGAGAAGAAAGGAGGGCATATAGAAATAACTGATAATGAGGAGGTTCAGACCGTACAAGCAAACGATTTTTGCAGAGATGATGCCAAGCCCAAAACAAAGCGGAGTTTGAAGCGGAAGCATCATCGCGCATGGACACTGTCTGAGGTTCTGAAGCTGGTTGATGGTGTGGCTCGGTTCGGGGCTGGCAAATGGTCTGAGATTAGAAGACTAGCCTTTGCCTCATATTCTTACCGCACCTCAGTGGATCTCAAGGTGCGATTGCTTGTACAATTCCTCATTCATTCCTTATGATTTGATTTTCTAATAGATCATGCTGTTTACTCAGGATAAGTGGCGGAATCTGATCAGGGCCAGCCAGACACAGCTTTCAGCGGGAAAAGATGTAATCACTTGTTCAGCTCACACGATCACCGTCTTGTGTTATCAGTTCATTTCATTTCCTCTAACCTGCCATATTTTGCTCTTGGATTGTAAATTTTTTCAACTCCACTGAGCAGGGTGGCTGTCCGCGGAAAAACAATCCTTCCATCATACCAATACCATCGTCCATTTTGTTACGAGTAAAAGAACTAGCTGAGCTGCAACCACAAGCGGGCGACCTGTCAGTACCAATCAAGTTCTCAGGGCAGAGCAGCAAGGTTGTACAGGGGAAAGGGTCGGGGTTCTTGTGATCTATGTACTGCATGCGTTGCAAGTAGAGGAAAAACTACCGAGAGGGATAGATGTACGCTTCTGGACGATGAACACTACATATTATTGCAACAAAGTTGTGATCACGTTCCCCGCGTGCAATGTAAATAATCTCTACGGCTCTACCCTTGTAATGCAATGTCCCAGCCCCGGCGGGTGGTTTCTCCTGTGGTTAGATGCCCATAGAGCCTTGTCATATGTACGAGGTGGATTGATATCTAAGAAAAAAGGGTACTACGTATTGAGGTGGTGATGATTAGGTGCACTGTGCACAGTGAAACTACGCAGACAAGTATATTATCGGCAAGATAAAAGAAGCCAATGTATACATAGTGTAGGTCTGAATGGAACGAAGTAATGCAAGCGGTTACTACTTCCCACCAGTTGCACGAGATGAGCACAATCTCATGTGCGATCAAGCCGGAAAGAGCACTACAACACTGAAGAAACTACAATCATGTATTTCCCTCTAGAGCACGTACAGAGGTATGACATTAGTTATTTGTACAAAATGTCATGTAGGATTTTCTTTTCACGAGGTGCAAAGAGAGAATGACGTTGTCTATAATTTTATAAATGGCTTACCGTGTCTTCACTGTTGTATGCAAGTTGTCTCGTACTCCCTCCATTCTAAAATAGATGGGGCTTTAACTTTACACAATCTTTAATATGTAATTTTGACAATTACTTTTCAAAATATATATGTAAATATAAAAAATTATACTGTGAAACATTTGATGATAAATCTAATGGTATAATTTGCATCTAACCAGCTTAAGTCATTTCTAATTAGTTAGTGATCGAAGATAAAAAATGTTTAACCGCTTGTTTTCTAAAAAGACATCTATTTTGAAACGAAAGATTATATTTTTTGGCCACAAAGTGTGAAGTTCTTTATAGACATCTTGTAGACAGATCATTGTAACGTCATCTATAGTGTTGTCCGTAAAGGATGCTGAAAGGTGCTATAGCCCTTAG
Source organism: Stipa capillata (assembly GCA_019208055.1). Taxonomy (NCBI): domain Eukaryota; kingdom Viridiplantae; phylum Streptophyta; class Magnoliopsida; order Poales; family Poaceae; genus Stipa; species Stipa capillata. The sequence goes on from JAGXJF010003737.1 coordinate 47,090, forward strand.
TGGAAGGATAAGAGTTAATCTAAAGAGGGGCTTTGCAAACTGTGATCACCAGAAACTGTAACTGCATTGCTCAGTTAAAAAGAACAGTGATGTTATAAGCCGAGGCATCAACATGCTTTAACAGCTACAGTTGAATTGCTCATTTAAAATTTAATAAGGTCACAAAGGCTATATAAGCTGAGACATTGACATGCTTTAATGCGAAGTAGCTGGCACGTCACAGAACATATCAGTGCTGAACTGAATAAATCCTTAATATGGTAAGTAAACCTTCGGCCGTGCGAGCAGGCGAACGAGTTACGGACAGCGCTGCACCTCTTGGGGGTGAAACTCATGGACTAGCAGTTACTACTTAATATAATGCCGTCGACCTTGAAATCGAATCGAGCAGATATTTACTTTCACCTGCAGGATCAAACCTCTCCACTTTGGCCAAGGTGATCTTCACTCTTCGCTCATCGCCGTACGTTTCTTCTTTGACTTTCAGCCTGAGCAGATAATCCTGGAACAAACACTGGAGCATGGTCTCTGCAAAAAGAGGATCCCCGTTCTCTCTAAACCTATTGAGCTCTCGTGCCGAGCAACCAAGTAACTCTTGCCCAGACTCTTGGAATGCCGTCACCCAAGTTGTTCCCGAGTGATCTTGAATCTGTAGCTGCAGAAGATACCTGTAGTCGCACTCTGTAAACTCTCTATCACATTTGTCGCAGCACCACAAGCCAGAGGTCCCCTTTGTCACTTTCTTATTGCATTGCCTGTCGCCCTCCATGTTAGGGCAAGCTGTGTAGCAGAAGTTGTCATTCTTGAAGAATATAACGGAGGCTTTCACTGTAACCCAATCAGGTTTGTCCCCCATTCCAAGACCTTCATCCTTGATTTGTGCTATTGTCTTTCGTATCTCGTTCCTTGATGCTGCAGGAGTGACATCCCTGGATATGGACTGAGTAGAAGCATCTCTTCCTACACTATCAAACCATTGCCTGAGACTATGAGCTTCAGCAAGATCAGGGTCTATGAGGAGTTGTGAGGAAGAAATTGTGCCAACAGACTTGCCACTGAAATCATTCACTCTTCCTGCTTTGACAGCCAGCACAGGGAAGACCCCGCGTTCAACCATTTCTTGCAGCTGTGAGCCTTCTCTGTTGCAAAATTCACCCCACATGGTTACATCAACACTTCGACCAGACATATCCTTCAGGTTAATAATTCTTTTCTGAGTTTCCATGCCATTTTTCTTCTGTATTGTGGTGCAAGGGTTGACAGAGATAACAACACCTATGATATCAAGGATAGCAGTGTTTGGTGTATCCTCAATTTCATTGATCGGTCTGAAGTTAAACCGCTGGGAGGGAATGGAGCTGTTCTCATCAGGACAAAGATCCATGGTTGATCCATTGTCCAATACAATCTCCCACTCATTGTTCAGATGGTTATAGTTCTTCTGTGCAGGCTTCAAGTTTCCTCTTGATACCACATAGACCTTACCGACTTCCACAACTTCAAAAAAGCGATCAAGAAGAGCGTTGAAACATGTCACCCGTATCTCACCCCCATCAGAATCCAGCAGGTCAAAGTTGAACACTTTGCCGTCACCCTTTGCATTGTGGTACCGGCGGATGTCTCCCTTGGCAGTAACTCTACCCTTGATAGCCCAGCGACCTTGATAAGGATTTAAAGAAGATATGGGGATTATTCTAGCAGGGGCTTCGTTTTTTGCAATTGCTCCATGGTTTTTGTAACTGGGTGCAGGGCGATAGGATGGCTGCACTGTTGGTTGGAAGACTGGAACATTGTCACTGAGTCTGGTGGCTGTGTTCAAAGAATTCTCTGCCGTTGAAGATTGGAAGACTGGAACGCTATCACTGGGCCTTATGGAATTTGAGTTTCCTGCCATCAAACCATATCGAGATCCACCATTAAATTGCTCCACTCTCGTGGGATTCTGGTTAGGAAATCCAGTTTCTGAAGTTACTGTTGGACTCCCAATGATCTCATACTCCGCAACAAGAACTGTCATGTTCAGAATGACGATAATCCTACAGATATTCAACCAGTCAGGAATTATACCCTTCAAACAAAAGGTTAACTTTACAATTGCATTAGTTACTTTGATATATGAAAACACAACTTGAACTACGGCACAGGCTGATTAACAAAAACTATGCTTCACCGACTTTTATTTACGAACAGAACACAAAATAAACAATCAAAAAAATTTGATCAGCAGCTAAAAATTGGTGAATGCTAACTTGTACCATCAAGTATACTGCTGAAAGTGGGTACAGCTGAAAGACGCAAACCACTAACTGATTCAATCAAATAAAAACACCTGAATCTGTGAGCGTGACTCCAGAGTACGACATAAACTAGAGTGATCAAATCACACTTTATGATGCACCCAATCAGTAAACAAGGAACCTAATTGATCCAAAGACATGATGACCAGTCGACTATATAGCAGCAATTTGCTGCGTAACCAAATAAATGAACCAAACCAGATGACAGACTTTGATTAATCATCAAAATGACCATAGCACCAGTTCTGTTTCTGGCTTTGTTCCCAGTCTGTAAATATCTGACTCTTTAACTTGCTTCTTTTATAAAATCAAGGTAGGGGCCTCCCATCCTGTTCATTTTTTAAAAATTGACCATACTACCTATGGTTAACCGGACAGAAACAATGAGCACCAGCTGCACAGCCAGATCTATGAAACCACATATCACACCATTTTGTGACCATTAGGAGTAGCACAAATATAATTCAATGAACTAACTGTTGGCAAGCACCAAGCTGTATCACAACTCACAACACAACCTAATCACCCCCAAATTAGCAGACAGCCTCTTCTCATCCTAAAAAAGGGATTACAGAATTCAATTCAATCAGCACCAATTCAAATGATTTCACAAGCATGTCAGTGGAACACAATATTCGACACGTCGCTGGTTGAGTACTATTATTCTAGGAAAAAAACTAGTTCACTACTGGTACATAGGACAGCATAAACATGAGTATCAGCGAACAAATTCCCCCAACTACTGGCAAGTATCAATCTAAAGCGAGACTCCAATCAATTCAACGGAATGCGCATCCAAGCACAGACCGCGACCACGCAGGCACGAACCCTAAACGAAACCGGTCGCACAACAATCAAACATCGATCTCAGGCGCCCCGCGGTAGATGGAGGCGGAAGCAAACCTCCTGGCCCCGACGTCGTTGACGACGTACTCCGTGAGCTGCACGACGGCGCCGCGGCGGATAACCCCGGAGCGCGCGAGGTCGCTGAGCTGAGGAGCGAACAGCGCGGAGGAGGTGTTGACGCCGTCGGAGACCGAGCCGCGCCACCTCTCGCTACGGGCCGCGCCGGCGCCGTTGACGTTGATGCCGCGCAGGTCGACGATCTGCACGACCGGCTTGAGGTTCGTGTCCCCCGCCAGCGCCGCCCCCACGCCGTTCGGCGTCAGCTTCACCGACGCCATCACGGGGAGTGTCGCCTCGGCGATCAGGTGGGAGGAAGGAAAGGAAGGTCGGAGAAGGAAATGGTGGTGCGGGTTTGAACTCTCGCAAGCTCTGGCGACGAAGATTGAATGGGAGAGAGGCGGTGGGTCGCTGCCGTCGGGGCGGTATAGACACAGGCTTCTTCCAGGGGAAGACAGCGACAAGCTTCGAAGAAGCTGACCGTTGGATCGGGCATGGATGAGAGCATCGGACGGTTGTGAATGCCCCTACGTAACGAGAGCGCACGCGGCATATATATGGGCCTGGGCTGGGCACTGGTCGAACGATCCCGTAACGCGTGGGCTGGCACGTGAACGGAGCAGCTCCCGCCAGACCGAGAAATGCCGAGGCTCGTGCGCCGTGGCATCCCGCCGCCGTGAGATCACCTCGAGATCCGCCTGGGAATTGGACGAGCTGAGAGGGCCAGCCCGGTGCCCACGGCTTCCTTGCCGAGCGCGTGCCCGTAGGCCGCAGCTTCGCGCCGGCAAGGCAAGCGGCAGGCAGCAGTAGCCGCCCTGCTGCGGCGGAACGGCTTCCCGATTAACACGGCGGACCTGCTACACCCCATGATCAGTCAGAGGTTCACGTCGGCCTTAGGCTAACCACTGCAGATGCCATGATCTGGGAATTCGGTGGCAACCGATGGTAATGGCGGTCAATTCTCTCTTGTATCTCCTCGACTGAGAGATTTAAAGCTTGAAAGCTGGAGCTATAACACAAGGCAGCTCACCGCGTCAGAAGCACTATACTATAGTAGTACAAACACTTCTCTGAGTCAATATCATGGAAAAAGCTAGCAGAATCCCTACATCTGGGACAGAATCCAATACAGTTGTTAAACAAGAGGAGCTCCACAAGGAATATGGTGTAGCATCTGCTGAACATTTCATTTGCATCGTTGGGAAGATTAGATGCTGGAGTGCAGATAAAACCAGCATGAACTTTTACTGTCATCTACATATGTGAGACACCTTTACAGTGACTGACCAAAACTACAAATCCAGCGCTTTACAGTAGACACCACAGGGCAGAATTTTCCACGGCCTTTTCCGGTCCATTCTAATTTTTCCAGCAAGTCCAACATTTTAACCCCCACGCCGTGCGATAAAGCATAATTCACCACAAGCTTCCCATCAATTGCAAAGCTCTGCAGTGTTAACGTAAAGATTGTTAGCCTTCTTCTTCACCGATATGTCCTGTGGCGTAATTGAAAATCAATGGCAGCGATGTGTGCTCCTTTCTAACAGGAATCCATGCAAATTTATTAAACCACTTAAAAGATTCTGGGACAGATATTAATCTAATTCGCAGGTGTGAAGAGTTATATCTCGTGCTTAGGGCTACAGATAAGTTAGTCGAAAGATATTCAGAACTAATTGACGGTGAAACAACATGACAGCATATGTGAGGCTATAAATTTCTGAGGGTGAGGCCGTGGGGGGTGGAAAAAAACATAGTTACAGGTAGAATCTTACATTATACAAGTCAATTACCAGCTCGTCTGGGTTTGGCGAGAACGCACTGTTGATATAGACAACTGTGGGGAACACAGAGAACTGTCAGTAATTCCAGTCTGTCATAGATTAAATTTCCACCGAACACATAAGTCCTAACTATTTTCCTACCAGCGTATCCTGATGAAGTTGTCGGCGAAGAAATTCAATGACCTTCAAAAATTTCTCTCTCCTGAAATCTAGCAGGAGACACACCGACCGTAGACAGGTTAATGAAATTCACAGCGTGCAACACAAGGCGAAAACTGCCTAATCCAATTTAAAGGACAAACTGCGACTGCATAAGATGATAGCAGGATATCAATAATTCAACCAATTGAACTATTACTATACCAAGGTTTTTACACTCAGCATGAGCTGTGTCTGCAGGGCTATTATAACTCAGGCTAAGTTAACCTTAGAAAATAAATGGTATCACTAGAAAAAACATATAATGTTCATAAAGCAACTCATTTGACGAGTACTTAAAGAGCTCCTATGAAAAAATTAGAAAATAAATGATATCACTAGAAAAACATATAATATTCACAAAGCTACTCATTTGGCAGTAGCTAAGAGCTCCTATGAGCACAAAAAGAAATGAGTTTAGCTTTTTAGATGGACGGATTAGTAATTCTACCCTTTTTATCTTCACAAAGGTTCAGATTTAGAATATAGGTAGGAGTGTTAGGAATAAGCTAAGCACTTATTTTCCTGTGAAGGCTGCTCTTCTAATTGGGTAAAACCAAGACCAAGTCGCTGCAATGTTCAACTTGGGACATTCAGTTCCCCAAATACTTTGTGACCCAGGGTAAAACACTTGCTGAACACTATGTTCCCCTCTTGATAAACTGGAACATCCCCAAGGTCCTGATTTAACTCGCACATTTATGGAGTTGGTACCTAAACATCCAACTAGTAGAAAGATCCCCAGTTGAATTCTGAAGCCAGGCCTAAATGACTAAGTGTACCAGAGTAAAATCAAGATCTGACTACAAACGAAACATCGTATTTGCTAATTGCAAGCAGAACAAGAAAAAAAGGGCGAGACAGAGAAGGAAGTCGCACCTTGATTTGGCCTGCTTCAGGATCGGCGCGTCGCCGGTCGAGCGCACGTGCACCACAACTGCAAATCCCATAGCAGCATAGAAATTGAAGGCGCAGGGAAAAAGGAAAGATCTATAATAGCAGGGCAGGACTGCAGGAGACGATGGAATCTGTCAGCGAGAGTCGCGAACCTTTCTGATCAGCCTCGGCGGCCATCGGAGCTAGGAAGGCGGAGGAAGATCAGGATTCAGGAAGGCGTCGTCGGCGACTACCGTCCTTTTCTTTCTTTCTTTTTTTGGCGAGGAGGCGATTACAGTCCTTGAAATCGGAAGAAACCGAAATACTCCACTGACGTGATGATGAACACCCTCTTCTTTTACTTTGGAATCAGCCAATCGTAATCCGTAACACAAAAGCAGATTTCATATGTTTAGACTATATTTGGGTTCTGGGCCTTGCGCCTTCGCATGTTGATACTCCGGGGAGACGGATGCGTCTGGACCGGGCTGCGAAGGCCCATCTAGGCCTGGAAACTGATAATTACTACAGACTTGCATGGCTCAGTCTGGCCCATGTTGCATACAGTATTGCTTCACCAGAGGCTGGTCCTCGCTGGTGCTATTTTTTCATAAGTAAAAAATACTAGCTGAATGCTCATGCTATAAATAGATGCATGTGTCATATGAATTACTATGCATAAACCAATGGTCACTAAATGACCTAGACTTTCAGAAAACCAGGACGGAGCTCATACAAGATAGCCTTGCTTGCTAGCAAGTTACTTTTGGCTGTCCGAGGTGGGATGGGACGTAAATCTTTGTTGTAATCCCTATATATATCTATGATACGATTTAGTGGAATCTAAACAATATTTTTCATCTATCATAACAGCTCACAAATTAAGTTAAACCTTACAAAGTATGTCTTACTTACAAACTTAATGCTCAATTGATAACACAATAATTAACTTTTACAACTTCGTCTTTTAAAACCTCATCCCACATGTTTCCCTTGCTCTCTCGCACATACGCAGAAAGAATGCTGGAAACGTGCATTCAATGTGCATAGTTGCTAGTAGCAGCAAATATAGGTGTTTTTGTCCATCAGGTTGCGCCCGCTGGGAACAAACTCAGATTGCTTGGGTCGCACCCCTTGTGCTAACCATCCAAACTCAAATGGTCTCCCTGATTCATAGGATTATGAAAAAGGAGAAAAGAATAGAAGAAACATATAATTTAATGTTATAATGTCGTGAATACTGTACGAGTGAGAGGCAAAAGATTTTGTACCAAGTGATGTTTGATTGTACCATTAGAGAACCACGTGAATTTTTCGAAGAGCTCTGAGCCAACGGAAATTTTCTTATCAAATAGAGTACAAAGGAGGCCTTGGAAAAAATTCATTCAGATTACAATCATTCAAATCAAACAATCCACACATAAAAAATTCCTAAAAATCATAATACTTCGAAAATCCTATGAAAAAACTTTGAGTCAAATGGGCCCTAAGGTGTATTATAAACATTTTTCCCGTGTGCGCGAATGTCCTAAAATGTGCCCAGAGTAACCGCATTTGACACTACAAATCCACAGTCAGCACTTCTCTGGCAAAAAATAGAAGCAACACCAACACACTGTACATCCTACCCAAAACTTGCATCAGGGAGCAGAAAAAACAGGGCAAGCTAGTGATAACCAAGCAAGTCCACACGGCCGAATTTTCGTTTGGTCCACGGTTATACTAAGTCTAGCTCAGTAGTATCGATGTGATACGACTGGAATCTTTCAGCAAATTGGGTGTATTCCCCTCACGTAGCTCACACTAACGCAGGGTTTCTGATCAACAGATCAAGTGATCATTACCTGATCCAGCGGCTGAGCCTCTGACCCGATTGATACTCCTGCACCCAACCAGACCCGATGCTGCTATGCTAGATTGGATTGCGACATTAGTTTCAGCACCTGACACGCGCGACGAAATGCTGTCCAGGATAAGTCATCGATCCCTGCCTGCATCGGATCCCTTGGACTGACCAAGCTAACTAATCCAGCAAAACAGGGCTTAAACTAAACTAACGCATGCGGTGATGACGCAGTGAGAATCTACACCGCCGAGCTGCTGCTCCGATTTTTCAAAGGAAGAAGTGAAGTACTCTTACGACGAGCATGCAGCTCCTCCGCCTGTAACGACCACGTTGCAGGGCTTGTTATCCCGAGGTGTCAGATGCCCTCGTCGAACTCGAGCCGCTGAGACTGAATAATCGGGTAATCAATATGTCTAAGACAGACTTACCGCGCATGACGATTGTTTATTCAGTTTGGCCCTGACAGAATCTCAACGTTCTAGGATGCCCATGAGCATGACGAACGCTTTTGTAGTTTGTTACTCTCTGCTCAGCTGGTTGTTACTCAAGTCACTCGTAACTGGTTACTAGCATTGCACCTTTTTAGTGCAACTCCTGGAATGCCTTAGTGCAGGATTTTTGCACTGAGTTGGATGTTGGACACGTATGGCTCATAAGTAACAAAGTCTAATTGCCTAAAATATGGTTTTAGTATGATACGAAGTTTGAAACTTGTATACTTCGATACGGACCAAAACCGAAAATACACTACTACATGAAGGAAGCCCGCGTATGAGGTGTAGAGTTAGAATGGATCAACTCTCTTGGGTGACAAACTCCAAGAAAACATGCTCAAGGCGTCTGCTTTTCTCACACTCGTGTCCCGGGAACACGTGCCTGCCCATACCATGATACCATCGAACCTCCCGTTCAAAACATAGCAGAGAAAAGAAAACATCAGTGGCAGTATTATTCAATACTCACTACCACTACTATATAGTACGTGCCACAAGATCAGATAGTACCACATGCAAAGGTTAGAGAGAGATGGTCAGGTCTTAGTAGGGAGAGGTGGACAGTGTCAGTAGAATAATGCCCTTGCCTTACCTCACCTCATCTTCCTTTAGGTTGCTACTTCACCTATGCCGATCGCAAAGCGAAGACCAAACTACTTTTTACGCCTCACGCAGCAACGCGGACGCACCAACCAAACCACACACCTCAGCTCCCAGCGAGAGAACTAGACGCGGCGCCGTATTGCTACGCACCACGCGGTGGGGCTCTCTACTCCCGTCGTCGCTAGCTAGCTCTTCGTGTGTTCTCATGTGAACTAACAGATTCTGCGCTGCACCGCACGGGTCTGCTGAGTTGAACGGACCGGACGCGCGCCTCCTCACCGCCGCGCGCGTGCGCATGAGGAGCGGTGTCGTGTGCGCATTGGGCGTCAGGCTTTGTTTAATCCGCCGCTAGCATAAATACCGTTGGTTTTAATTAGGGAGTACATGTGACTGAAATTAAGATTTATTTCAGTCGATTTTTATATCATTAGATTATCATCTTAGGATCCACTACGAATCATAAAAGTAAAAACTGAATGGTGACTAAGATTGACTGAAACTTAGCATCAAACCAGACAGACAACTGTGCACTGTTTAATTAGTGTATTCTCCTATTATCAGTGTACTACGTACTGGCCACTTGATCAGTTTCTTGGTTCATTCGCAGAGCAACTTCAGATTACGCACTCAAATCAATTTAACTTCTAGCCTTGAGTTGTCGAGTCTGGCCTTCAGCATCACAAGTATATGGCTTGAGACTCGACACTCGACAGGGTTTCGAGCTGCTAGTCTGCTACAACTTCCTCTAGAAAAAAACTGCTGCTACTTCTACCAGCGTAGGGCTAGACTCTTGTCCTCGCAGCTGGCCCACGCGCCAGTGACACGGCTAACGCCCATGGCTCGGAACACTGCCAGGGTGCTGGGGCGCACACAGCTTCTTGCGGCAGACGGCGACATAGCTAGCTCGCTAGCCACTGCGGAACGCATGCATGCATGCACCGCAGTAGGGAGAGGAGGAAGCTAGCAGTCAAGCATGCAGCGCTGGCAGCCCCAGCAGTCAGCAGCGCAAACCTGAGCCTAGATCAGTCAATCGCATGGGCGCAGCGCCTGACACCCCTGACACTGTCTCAGGTCCGGCCGGTAGCAAATGCACTGCGGTTAGCATTGAATTCATGGTATGACCCAGGAGTCGCCAGTCTACCAGTAAGTCCTCTGCATGCCCAGCACACTGCAAAACTCTGCATTCCAGTTTCTTGCTTGCACTGGGGTAAATGAGAAACGGCTCAAAAGAGGGGTGAGGATTTTCAGCGCACGGCGGCACCTACACCTATTAGAGTTTCCTCGATTTTTTTAAATCACGTATAAGTTTCAAAAAAATCTAAAAAATTCATACCGGTTTATGATGGAATGAAGTACACACAGGTAAATTCTCGTAAAATAATATGCCCGTTTGTGACCTGTGTGAAAAAAACAAATATGCATACTGTTCACGGCTTCGTACTGTTCACTACTGTGCACAACCCTTCAGGGTGTTCTCTTCTTTTTTTACACAGATCACAAATAGATATATTATCTTACGAAAATTTAACCATGCATACTTCACTCCATAATATACATGTATGAATTTTTTCAGATTTTTTTGAAACTTAAATGTGTGAATTTCAAAATTTTGAAATAAGGGGTGGGGCATGTGCACCCCTGACTTTCCCCTCAAAAGAGCCAGGACCCTGAGAGTTTCGACTTTGCAGTGATATCCTTAACGGTTGTGGTAGTGCATGCTCTTGATCAACAGAAGCAAGGAAAATCAGAGGGGGTCATCAAGCAATATGTTTACAGGCGCATGTTGTCTCTGTAAGACTGTAACCAAGTAGGGAGTACCGTATTCTCCTAAATAAGTACTTTACGAACACCTCAGAGAGCATAAAGTAAGCTGCAAAGCAGGTGTGGGCTGCTGAGCTTTGAGCAGAATCCACAGATGTGACAAACCGTCGCAGGCAGAGGAATCAGAAAGAGAAAAAAAGGACGTCCACAAAAGCGAACCCGCTCGGCTCACAAGCTGCTGAAGTGCTGATATTACAGTGAGTGACAGGTAGTGGACGGGAAAAATCTGTTCGCCTAAAAGATTCAGATAGCCTCAAGCCCTCACCCGCGGGCCATTGTCGCGATGAAAATGTAACAGTCGACCGGAGAAAACATTACAAAAAGGAGAGGAAGAAAATGGAAATGAAAACGATGATCAACTCTTAGGTGGTTTCGGCCTTTCAAGATCCTCAACTGTGGACGCCTCGAGCTCTCGATGGCATGCAGCACGCCAAGAAAGAACCAATTGATGTACGTTCTAGGTGTTGATGCGGTCCCGCAGTAGTCGAACACTGACGTACTAGTAACATCGGGATCATTCATCTGCACATTGTAAAGAGAAATAGGAAGGCATTAAAGATCAGCAAAACAAACTTGGAAAAGAATTAATGGAGATGGGCCAGTTTTCCAAGATTCGACAGTATGTCGATCAGTACAGAGGTATACATACCATGGTGGTAGCGGGAGGTGGTGGTGATGGGGAGGTCGTTGGCGGCCATGGGGATGGAGATGGAGAGCTGCATCTCGCCCTCGAGCCCCATCCACGAGCCCTTGCTGCTCTTCTCATGTGGCCATTCGTCGAAGAAGTGCCGGAGGGGCTTCTGGACCTCACCCGCGGCGGCGTCGTGCCCCGACGGCTTCTCGAGCCTCAGGTCGGCACCCAGCAGGAAGCAGTGCTGCTGCTGCTGCCGTCTCTCTTTCTCCTCGTCCTCTTCCTTGGAGAGATCAATGGGGTACGCCGACGCCGCACCGTTGCCGTAGCCGCCGCCCGGGAAGAGCGGCGTGGCGCGGTGCTTGGGCTCCATGCCGAGCTGCTTGAACTGCCACTGGCCGCCGTGGCCGGCGGCATGGTGGTCGCTGTCGGTGGTGTCGGAGAAGAAGGCGTGCTCGCCGTGCACCTCCTTGACACCGTGCACCTCCTTGACGCCGTGCCCGTAGGCGTAGTCCTTGTTGTGGTCCATGAAGTAGTACGACGGAGGCGGATGCGGGTGGGTGGTGTCGAGGTGTAGGTGGTAGGGGCTGGCCTGCGCGTGGTAGGCTCCGGCACCGGCGCCGTGCCCGTGCTGGCGAGCGGAGGCGGCGCCATAGGGCCCGCCGTAGAGCGCGTGGTACGGCGCCGTCGCCTCGTGCGCGGCGGCGGCGGCGCGGTGGTAGGATGGCGCGGGGGAGGTGGTGGTGGTCGCGGCGTTCACGGCGGAGGCGTTGGAGGAGGAGGACGCGGAGGAGGAAGGCGGCGGCGTGGCCAAGGACATTTCCACAGGCTTTCTTGAACGGTTCTTGCCGCGGTGCATGTGCTTCTCGCAGTACTTGGAGTCCGGGTACGCCTCCTTGGAGCAGCGCCACTTCTTGCCGTCCGTCCGCCGGCACCGCCCCGGCTCCGGGTCCTCCGCCTTCCTCCCGAACCCCATCCCGAAGCACCCCCACCCCACTGCGCACCGCAGACCGCACGCAACGCCCACGAGTTAGTATCAGATACCAATGGAGACAAGCAAAGTAAACGAGATGGTAAGAATAGGTTACGTACGTGAGGCCTGGGGCGAGAAGGCGAGTGAGGGGGAGGTGGCCAGGGCGGAGTCGAGGAGGAAGCTGCGGCGGAGCGGGAGGAGGAGGTCAGAGGGGATGGGCACGCCGGAGGCCATGTACTTGTAGATGAGCGCCTGGTGCTCCAGCTCCTGCCACTGCGACGCCGTGAAAGGGCACCGCCCTGCGCCTGCAGCCCCGCCGGCCCCCGCGCGACCGCCCATCATCATCATGTCCGACCTGCACCCACCCGGCTGCGCTACCTCGCCGGATACACACCCCTAGCTACGCCGGTGGTACGTACCTAACGCCGCCGCGTACGGCACAGGACGTGGTGATCGGGGCGTGGCGTCCTGCGATTGCTGTGATGTTCTGATGAGTGCTGTGGTGAGGGGAGCAGTGGTGAATGGTGCTGAGAGCGCTCTGTGAGGTCCAGGGGCGTAGGGGGTTTTGTATTGGAAGGATGGGAGGGCTGACGCGCTCATTCAAGACCGACGTGCCGGAGACTGTTCCCGGAACCCAGCGGAAGTGCGAGGGTCGGCGAGGTATTTCATTCGAAGCGTCTCATCATTAGAGCAACTCCAAGGGATTCTGGATATGGTTCTGGATAGCTATATTTGGAGAATATGAGCAAAAAACGGTGCTCTAACGGGTTCTCCATCCCGTTCTCCATCTGCTTGCGCTCTGCATCCCGGCTTCGCCGTTCTCCATCCGTAGCACACATCCTCGGTTCTCCATACCCCAACGGCAGCTCCCGGAGATCTCCCTCGCGCCATCGTCTCGAGAGGCAGCAGCTTCGGTGTCTCCTCCCTTCCGTCGCCTACTCGAACTGTGGCCTATCGTCTCCAGCAGAAGTAGATCCGGCGACAATCCGGCGGACCGGCGGTGCAGCTCGGAGAGGAAGGAGTCGGAGCTCGCGGTCCGGCCGATTGCAGCACCTCCACCTCCATCGCCGAAGCCAGGTACGTCAACCCCTCCCCCCCCTCCCCCCCCCCGCCCCGCATCGGCCCCGTCTGCCGCTCCGCATGTCGTTGGTCCTCCAGATCTAGAACCCAAGGTTCCGCTCCCCTCTCCTTCATCCGTCTCTCCTCGGCGGTCGTGAGCCAGAGGCGTCTCCAGCTCCCGCGTATCTTCGCCGTCAGGTACCGCACCGGCCCGGCCGATGTTTCCCGTATTAGTGTTGTCTGCTCTGAGCTCGTCGTGTTCTTGTAGGATTGGGGAGGTCATGGATGAGTTGGACTGGTGAGCTCGCCGGCGTCCATCACGCTGTCGCCGATCTATAGCAGTGCTTCTTCGTCAACTGGCATCATCTGCAGCTTCCATCAGGTGAGGTCCTCAAGTGCTTCCTCTGTGATTGTTCTTCAGAACCTCATCCCCCCTTTTTGTGCAGACGAGCTCACACTCTTTCCTCCCCGTCCGGTGACCGCGTTCTTCTTCCAGGCAACCTCCTTGATCATCAATCGGTGTATCAGTGAGGTATATCTCAATGTGTTCATGCAGATGTAGCAATTGGATTGTGAATTAGAAAGATTGCGAGGCATCTGGCATCAATCGGTGTAGCAGTGAGGCATCTGGCATGAATTGTGAGTGTAGAAAGATTGTGAATTAGAAAGATTGCGAATTCATTGGCATGTATATTTGTAGAACCATTGGGAAATATAGCCGTTGGGAATATAACCGTTAAAAATAGCCGTCAAAAAAATTTAGCCGTTACAAATATAGCTTCTCTAATTAAACCCGTTATAAATATAAATGTCTAAAGTATTATGGTAGTTATAGTATATGAATAAAATATATGGGAGTGGGATATGGAGAATGGATTATGGAGAATCGGTTGGAGAGAGTGGAGATATAGAGAAGGAATTTTTTGGAGAAGCTCTCCATATGGGGATATGGAGAATGGATTATGGAGAATCCCTTGGAGTTGCTCTTAGACAGCTGTTTATTAATGTATCAACTTTCACTTTTTTCTAAACCACTAAATCCTTATTCAAGGTGCAGAGACTTCTTTCGTTACTCGTATAAAAGGTAACTTTAACCCGAACCCTAACAAAATGTCCCTTCTCACTTATCTCCTGCACGCTGCTCCTGTCTCTTGCTACTATCGTCCCGTCAAATCAAGCATTTCACTAAATCTCTCCAGTTCTATCCTTCCTCTTTAACCCTTAGCCCTCCAATAAGCCTCCACGTCATCACTGGCTTCAGCTTAACACGAGCCTCGCCTCCACTAGCGCCACCGTCTCAGCTTTATCATCGGCTCCGGCTTACCACCACCGGACATGGAGGAGGTGGGAGAGGAATAGAAGATTTTGCTGAGAAGAATCAACTCTGAGCAAATTAAAACATAGTCACCTCACCGTTAGCAAAACTTTTTTTGGTACGGCGACTTCACCAGTTGGTGCTCTCAATCGCTAAAGAGGTAGGGTGTTCAGAATTGTAGGTCAATCAAATAATTAATTAGAGTGTAGATAACGGTGTTGTCCTATGTTAGAGATACTCATGGTTTCCTATAACTATTATCTTGTTTATAGATGACATTGAAGACAGTTGACATGGAAATCGAAATAATTGATGTGCCTAGAGTACTTAATATTGCTATCTGTTGTAGTCCTAAGTGTCGTGTTGAGACTGGCCATGTCACTATGAAGAGCGAAGTCCATGTTTGGTGAATGGCTATGGCTACGGGCAAATCACCGCTTGAAGTCTACTCTTTTACGATCTATATGACGTGAGCTCGCTTACCTCCTCTTCTCCTCCTTCTCTCCTACTCTTTCTACCTCCTTTATCTAGAGAATTAAAAAAAAATCTATCGAGACCCAGAATCGTACCTGACTTAACGTATGATATGTCGTCAAAAACCGAGCAACCACTTAACGTGGTTACACGTTACCTCGTGTGTACACACCGTTAAGGGTCCGACACCAAATCAGCACCGCATACGAACACCACCTGACCACCTGGTCGTATGTCTCACTGCTGGTCCAGCCTGCCAGAAACGTATATCATTCAGTAAACCAAATATGATTCCGAAACCCTGTAGTGGGTTAATATTCGACTACTGCGACGAGAATCACGATCACAAGACGAGCCCGACGTCCGTGTCCACACCCTAACCCAATCTGCCGAAGCTCTCGTAACGGAGATTCGTATTAACTCCCAACCGCCTCTTCATATACTTCAACCATACATGCACTGTGTACGAAGAGTCGTGGTAAACAACTTCGCATATCATTGCACAAACTCTACAGGGAGGATTACCAGATTGATAGTACACATCGCTTACATTTGGGCAATTACTTA
Source organism: Stipa capillata (assembly GCA_019208055.1). Taxonomy (NCBI): domain Eukaryota; kingdom Viridiplantae; phylum Streptophyta; class Magnoliopsida; order Poales; family Poaceae; genus Stipa; species Stipa capillata. The sequence continues at coordinate 62,931 of JAGXJF010003737.1, forward strand.
ATTTACAAACAGTTGACCCGAAGGCCTTAAGTACGAGAAGTAAACAGCGAAAACATGCAGTTTTAACCCCGAGATGCAAGCTAGCATCTCAAACGACCTAAAATACCCCACATAGGTTCACAAGTTCGTAAAGCTGAAGAGATAACCAATTCAAGTGTCTTTAGGGAAATAGTCACCGAGAGAGGGTTCACCTATTCCTAAGCATACAATGACAACTACCAATGAGTACAAACGTACTCGCAAGTCTTAGTAGTGCTTAGACAAGAAGTTAACATGGCATTAAAGGAATAAGAACATCAGTCCTATCGTGCTAGTAAACATCTTCATTCAACGAGAACCCATAGTATAACATAACCAAGTGAGCATTCACTAGTCCATAACATGATCCAACTAATCAACATCATATATAATCAACAGGAACTCGTGAGATGACCGAGTAGAGCAACATCATTTAATCAACAGAGACTCATGAGAAGACCGAGTAGATCAACATCATGCAATTAAAATTTTCAATCAAGGAGACATTGGTCGCTCGTTAACCAATGAATCCTCTCATGGGATATCCCCACAGAGACTCAGATGGTCCATCACATAAGGGTAGCTAGTCCTCAGCGAGCGGGAACAAACTAGAGGACATCCGTGGTTTCCTCACAACCAACTATCTCACGGCTTATTAGGAAGCATCCCGTCAGGATCGCCACTGTAACATCCGATGGCTCGATATCAGACTCGAGCGACCAATCTCGATATCAGGCTCGAGCAACCACACCGCCGTTAGAGCCCATCCCACGACCATGCTCCCACGTCTCTTACCTCACTTATTAACGGTTCAAGTTGATTGATCGTCAAGTTAAACCCTAGCATGATAATAGCATCACAAAGTATTCAACTGAGTAATCAATTCATAAACACGACATGCGATAGCTAGGTAATGACAATAAAAACAAAAATAGCATGGCAATATCGCAAGCTCAGTTTGCCTGGGCTGGGAAATTCCTCGGATTCCTAGAAATTAGATTGTTGAGGCTCCACTCCCTCGTTGCCGGTTTCTAGGGTTTTGCAAATTCGATGACGAAAAGAACGAAAAATAAATACATAAGCATTCAAGATGCTATGGCATGAATTGTGTATGGAATGCATGTCACTAGCTAATCATTTAGAGTTGAAAATATTTGTAATTAAGTTCGGGTCTTTTTAAGGCGAGTATTAGAAACTAGGGTTTTAACGATTACCGTCGATCGATTAATGATTAATTGGCTACTATTCTTAATTAATTGATTTCTAGACATCAAAATAATATGGGGATATTTTTAAGGGGTAATATATTATTTATTGGTTATGCTGGCAAAATTTCATAATTTTTGGGCAAGAATTGAATTTATAGTGATTTATACAAGTTTTAATGCATTTTAATTAATTCTATAAATTCTAACACAATTATATAGCCAAAAATATTTTTAATGGATACTTCATATTGCACTGATTCCAAATATAAAATTTTCATAATTTTCTGAGTTAATATGAATTTTTGGTGAATTTTCTAAGTTTTCAGCCATTTTAAAATGATTTCTGCATTTTTTTAATACAAAAATTAATCTAAAAACTTTTTATACCCAAGATATTCTAGCTGTAGTCACTGATCAGTGGGTCCCTATGTTTTTTCTTTTTATTTTCTTTATTATTTTTTCTTTTCTTTTCTCTTTTTCTTTTTTTTTGTTTTAACTCAGGCCCGGAGGGTCCGGCCCACCGGGGCGGGAGCGGGCTACGGGCGCCGCGGGTCGACGGGCTCCACGGGCCAGCCGAGGGGCGCGCCGAGGGAAGGGGCTCGGCCACGGGCCCCTTGGGCCAGAGGGGAAAGGGGAGAGGCGGCGGGGGTCACCGGCGCGGGCTGCGGGGCGGTGCGGCGGCGGCGAGGTCAGCGACGGCGGCGGCGATGCCGGAGGTGGAAGCGACGAGCGGGACGGAACCGGGGAAGGTGGGGAAGGCGGCGACGGCGTCGGGCGGTGGGACCGAGGGAGGCGGCGACGGTGTCGGGCGGACGGCCGGGTGAAGCAGGCGCCGCGTGGCGCCCGCGCGGGAGGCGAGCGGTCCGGGCGGCGCAGTGACGCGACACGTGGCGGCTAGCGTCAGCGGGTGGGCCCCCGCTGACGTCAGTAAGAGTAAAAGAATTTTTTTTAATTACGGGCTGTTATAAAATCCTTTAACCTCACTCACCTTCTCCTTCTCCTTCTTGTCCGTCACCTTGCCGCAATACCCTTTGCCTGGTGCCTCCTCGCCTAGGTCATCCCACCCACGCATCCTACGGTTGTTACGGGGTCACTTCCGGGGTTGTCCCGAGCCGCCACGATAGTTTCTTTGTTAAGTGTGGTGTCGCCACACCAGCTTGCTCACGCCGTCATGGGAGGTTAGTAATGTGAGGGGTTATAAAGGTGTGATTAACCCATTTGGAAGCTAGATGTATGCTGGAAGAAAGGTTCCATAGTTTTTCAGCTGGCACTTTATCACTTGAAAGTTGTTGGTTTTCACTCATAAATTGCTAACATTATCGTCCGAAACTTTCGGATCAATTAGTTATAAGTTGATTCCACTTAAAAAGGTTTTATTTCACCAGTTCCACGCCTGACAAATGAGTTGAAAGTCAGTTTTTTCGTGAGAAATGAGGTCGTTAATTCATTTGTAAGTTTCAATTTAACTATTCGATACTTAATTTTCCACATAAAAATGTTTTGTTGTGAATGTGAAAGGAGAGTTGGAGAACAACTCTAGGTGGCCAGTGTCTCGGTCAAAGCACTGCAACGGAAAACATATAAAACAGGAACAAAAGAGGAAATGGATATTATTAAAACTCGACTACTAGAGTGTTTGACCGTAAAATACTAGTCCGTCGTGAAGAGATGACTCACGTTACCCTCTTTGTACGTACGATTTTTTAGAATTTTCGTACCTACCATTTTATGAAATTTCTTCTACCTTGCCCTATGACAAAACTTCTTTGATGAAACTTAAGACAAACAACAGAATGGGTTTTCTTTATTGAAACTACAACACAATGAATAGGCTCCCGCAATTAAACCGATCAGATTAGCCAGTGGTACGACGGGATTAGCACTCGAGTCATGTCCTAGCAGTTCCAGTGCACGTACCCGTACGCGTGAGCGAAGCAAAATAGTCGGCTTGTTTATTTTGGACGTTTACTCCATTATTTAAGGTGCGGTACAGAGGATAGGTCACTCAGTCAAGATGCAGCGTGCGCGCTGCAGAATCTGCTGTGTGCCGCTCAGGCTGTTGCGCCATTGTCCACCGATCCCTGCCCCCCGCTCATCCGTAGGCGGAGCCGTAAAATCACACGCCGAAAGGCGAAAACCCGGTCGTTCCGTCCCGTCTTTTTGGCCCGGCGAGAGGCGAGCGACCAGCGGCAGTCGGGTCGGCGCGTGAGTAGTGAGTACGCTGTGCGCCTCTCGTGTTGCTGATGGCTAATATACTAGCAGATGCCATGTACGCTCGGGTCCCACGGCTCACGCGCTCACTCTGCTTGCTGCCTTTGCCTGCCTTTCAAGTCACTGGAATGGGCTCTTTGCTGGATTTGCTATGCTATGGCTTGTTTCAGCTTTATTTTCACTATCTGCAGGACATGCGAGACACGCAAACTACGGCCGTTCCTCAAACTTTCTGTGTGAGCTCGTGAAATTCTAATGTGGCCCTATATGTGTTTGATTATGCAGGAAATTAATGTCCCATTCTTTTCTCCAGAGCTGTCCCAATCCCAGCAAATAAATCCTCGCTGTATTGCATTATTACAAAGGGTGATGGACCTTTCTTCTAGGAAGGAATCATTTTTTCCGTTTAATTTCAAGCATGCTGGCAACAGTGTTAACACCAACTAGTTGCTGCATCCTACTTGTGTGAATGGTGGTTGGTGCAGGTAGCAGAGGAGTGCCCTATAGGTCCCTAGTTTAGTGTGGCAATGCTGGGCAGTGTCAGAGGTGCCCCTGCGGGTGGACGCTGCCATGGTGCCACCAGGTGCAGTGCAGGGCAGACCCTACTTGGATATTAATATCATAGTTGTTAATATTATTATTGACTGCAACGATGCAGGGCTGCAGGTGGCAGCAGAGAGAGAGAGGAAGAGGGAGAGGGAGACAAGCAGATTCTGACACCCCACGCAGATAGCCTGCAACCACCCACCCCACCTTTCTCTCTCTCTCTCCACACACTTCAGTCGAGAAATATCGTAGCAGGAGTGTACACGCAGTTAATACTCCCTGGTAGACCAAATATTTGTACTGTTGCTCACCAGTCATGAGATACCACATCGTGTAACAACAGGCTCCATTCAGCAGAGAGGAAATGTCAAAGAAATGAGCAGTGAATCCATACTGTTTGGTCATACGTACTGTCCCATTACATGCATCAGGTAGAAGTATCAAGCACTAACACAAAAATGATGGGTACCTGAACTAAGACTGAACAGGCTGTAAATAGTACTGCAAGAACGAAAGAAACATCTCGAGAGGATTTCTCTCTCTAGGTGGCTTTAGTTTGGGTAGTAGGAGTAGCTGGCTAGGGTTGGGGACAACGCCCATCTCTGAAGTCTGCAGCATGGCTGCTGTGCTCTTCTGCCTTTCGTTGCTGCTGTCTCTGGCCCGCCAGCTTTACGGAAACTCATAAACAAGGCAATGCACTGCACCGCTCTCAGTTTCTCTCTCTGTGCCGTGGTCTGTGGCACTGTGCACACATGTTTGTCCGTTCAATTCGATTCAAAGGCAAAGCTGGGTGATAGAGAGAGAGAGCGCTGCTAGCCTGAGGAAAAGCAAATGGTAAAAGAAGACAGCGAGAAGATTATGTGTGCATGCTTATGCGTGCGCCTTCACTGACGGGCGAGTGACAAAGCAGCTTAGCCTGCAGAGTGTTGCAGGGCAACCAAGTGCAGAGAGCGAGCGAGAGACGTAAAGATGTTGAAAGATGAGAAGAGCCAGGGCGCAACTTGCAGCGTACGCTCACACGTGCAGGCTTTTCGCCACTGTTCGTGCATGCCGCCTGCCATTTTGCTCCATGTGTTCTCATGTATGTGTCAGTCCACGTTACGTGTACTTGGTTTTCTCTGTCGTTTTTAAAGAGATTTCCACACGTACATGCTTCTGTTTTAGGGACGTGCGAGAAGCTCGTGGCCTCATCAATCTGCAGTGTGCATTTGCGTTTGTGGGTAGACATGTTTTTGTTGGGGAAGATCGAAATGAGGAGCCTCCATCGTCACCTGTTTTGTTTAACCGAAAATGAAACAAACGAGCAGCATATACCATTCTTCTGAACTCTAACTTGACGGCCATATACGGCCAGCCGGTTAGGCTTCACCCTTCTCTTTTCTTCAAGGAAGAACTGCATCTTGTTATTTATACAAAGTTTACTGGTACTTCTACAAAATTTCAAGCACCGTGGGCTAGTCTTTGCCTTCAGCTTACGTGGGCCACAGCATGTTCATAAAAAAGATCGGCCATCTTACTTAATCAACATCATTATTAGGTACCAAAAGGACCCAGATAGGAAGCTCTGCTCCAGACCTGCAGAGGTTACACACATAATAATTAGTCATCAAGGGCAGCTGCACCACGGAAGGTACTTGATCGGTCAAAGTAGGGAGAAAGGGTGGCATGCCCACTGACACCAACACATGGGGCCCATGGGCCTGACCTGCCATGTGGGCCATCAACTGGGGCTCAGATAAGCGAGCCCACTGACTCAGTGATCAATGGCTATCAGACAGCACACACAGAGGAAACACTGGACTCTCTCCTTATGATGATGTGCCTTGACCCATCAGAAAGAAAGCATGAAAAGAATTGGTTGTTTTGGGGCTTGCTTGTCTTTCTTCTGATCATCTGATGTGGCTGGGTTGGAACTCATCAGAACCTTGTGAGATTTTCTTTTCAGTTCTTTTAGGTCTCCAATGCACTTGACTCTTCTTGTCTCTTTTCTCTGAAGGAGAGAGAGGGGAACAGAGAGATGGGGGCTCCGGTGCAGGGAAGGATAAGTGATGACCGATGAGTGGTGAGGCGTCTCTTTTGGCTGTGACAGGGCAGGGCAGGCAGGAGCATGCATGGATTCAGACTTGCAAATCACTCTTTCGGATCACCCCAAGGATTCACTGTAATCGTAAGTACAAGGGTTCTCTCAGTCATCTCTGCTCCTTTGACTATGTGTCATCCCCTAGAAATATACTCTTATGTTTAAAGATTGAAAATTGTCCTTTTTGTGGTCTTTTATCGGAGGGCAAAGCATTAACCCAGTAGGTACACAACGTGTTGGAATATGTGGTATATCTGAGAACATAGAGAGGCTCGAACGAATCTGTTTCTTCCATGTTTGTTTGAAATACAACTGATAGTTTGTAACTAAAACATATCGACTAGGACCACAGGCTTATTCCTTATAAACTGGACCAGCTTAGAGCACATATAGGTAGTATTTGTTTTGCCACGGCATGATTCGAGCATGCCTCGATGCATCATGGTGCCAAAAAGCAGCCATTACTCTCTGCTCTTCTCAAAAAACCATCTTGCCATGCCAGAAAATCACAAAATTACCATGAAATCCACCTTAAACCGATGCCACACTATCCTCATCAGTGCCAGAAGCCAAGAGAACACACATCGATCGCACATGTTTGTCCCCAACGCAAGCAGGGAGCGTACGTGTGTCAGGGGAGTGAAGCCGGCTTCGGCCCCAACTCTCGTCCTCTCCCCTGCAGGATGAGTCAAAGACGGGGTCGGTACAGATCAGGTATCCGGCCGGCCAGGTACAGGTCGCGCAGCCTAGAATTTTTTTTGGCTATTTTAGTCACGAAACTTCGTGGACTGTATCGATAAAAATAGCTTCTTTAAAAACTAAATATTAAATTTATCATTACGGTAGGTTAGATAAACGTCATGTGGTAACTGTCACGCCCTAGAAGCATGACGCTGATTCATCACACCTCTGCAACATGACAGGACATAGGTCCACCAGGCTGACAACGACATGTGACATATCGTGCAAGGGATACGAGATACTCCTTCCATCCAAGAATGTAAGGCGTATTTTAATTCGTTAAGATAAAATTTTGACTAATAATTACTTTATTAATATATGACTTATGTGACATAAAATTGATATGATTAGATTCGTATTTAAAAGTGCTTTCTTATGATATGATTTTGTATTACATAAACCACATATTAATATAGTAATTATTAGTCAAAGTCTTATCTTAATGAATTAAAATATGCCTTATATTTTTGGACCGAGGGAGTAACGACTCGTCGCGTCCAGGTTGTAATAAGCCCACCATGCCTACGTCCCACTGCACCGATTGGACCGGGGCTTGCGGCGGACAGGCGCTACCACGGCCTCAGGCGTGATAGGCCCATTTTTCAGCTAGTGATGTCTTAAGATCGTCAGCCTTTCTCGACTCCTGGTCCTGGTGACGGTTTTTTAACTTCTAACTTTCGATGCCTTGGACCTTAATTTGTCATATCTATTGGTTTCTTTTTGCTAAAACTTATCAGCTTTACGTATTAGCTAGCGTCGATCCCACTGAACATGCACCAACCTGTATCAAAAAGAATCTTGCCACCAGGCTATCTCATACCGCATGCATGAGCGGTAAAGCATAGTGTACGTACCACTACTATATGGCAAAACCAATTTATGTATAAAAAAAACTTACACTGAACTTCACTTAACAACGACATATATTGCACTATCACCTACGTACTAGTGGTATCTATTTTGACAGGTACAGACTTATAAGATTGCAACATTTCCCTTTTCGTGCCAAAGAACATCATTAATGATCACGTACGTGACATATATAGTTTTTTTTATGTCAATCTATAAGAACAGCTAAGAAGGCCATCACATGAACCAACCAGATCTCTGCCAAATAAGTACAACAAATTTTGACGCAATCAAAGTATACAAAGAAAAAACTACTCGATAAGACATGCTTAATTAACTTAAGCAGCCACTACTAGTACTAATCAACAAATCTAGTTGGTGCAGCGGAGTGTAGACGTGGTGGGGGCACGACAGATCGCTATCGCAGACCCCAGGCAATATGTCGCCTGTCGCAACCAACCCAGTGAACCCACATTCTACCGTGTTACGGTTGCACAATAGACTGACATCGTGTTTTTAAAATATAACAGGTGTTACGTGAGTTTATCTAACATATCGTGACAACAATTTTAACATTTAATTTGAAAGAGTGCTATTTTTGCCAAGAGCTAAATAGCCAAAAGTCCCAAGAGTCCATTTAAGGTTCCCGTTGCACTACTACAGATAGCATTTAACGGGACGCCACCTGTACAGACGGCAACAGGGAGCCGTCTGCACAATTCTTAGTGCAGACGGTTCCCAACACGAACCGTCTGCACAAATCACGACCACGGATGCCGAACAAGCGGGACGGCACAGTGCAGACGGCTGCCGTTGGGAACCGTCTGTACAAATAATGCAGACGGTTCCAAACTGCAGCCGTCTGCACTATGCACAACAGTCCAGACGGCTCCCAACTGGGACCGTCTGCACTATTTGTACAGACGGTCCCAGTTTGGCGCCGTCTGGACTAATAAATACAGTACAGACGGCTCCCAACTGGTACCGTCTGCACTATTTGTACAGACGGTACCAGTTGGGAGCCGTCTGCACTAACCAGTACAGTACAGACGGTCCCAGTTGGGAGCCGTCTGTACTATTTTTACAGACAGTTCCCAACCTGGAGCCGTCTGTACTAATGTAGTCGGTCACTCCCTCACTCCCACTCCGTCACTCCCGCTAGCTACTCACTCCGGCATCTCGAGCCGCCCGCAAGCGCCGCCGCCACCGGAGCTCGTGCCGCCCGCCGGCGACCTCCCCAAGCTGCCGCCGCCTCCCGCCGACGCTCTGCCGCCGCCGCCGCCGCCGCTAGGGCCGCCCCGAAGCTTTCCCGCCGCCGGCCGTGGCCTCCACCTCACCGCCGGCCGCCTGCCTCGCTCCGCCGCCTCCCGGTAAGCCGCCGCCCTCCCACGTCCACCGCCGTTGTCCCCCGCCACCGCCGGTTGCCGCCGGCGAGCTCGGGCGGCGTCCCGGCCGACCGCCGGACCTCAGGCGACTTAATGAAAAAAAATTAAAAAAATAAAACAAAAACCAGTGGGACCCACCTGTCAGAATATATTAATATTTATTTATTTATTTATTTATTATTTTTACTGAGGAAAAGATCAAAAAGAGTATTTAAGTAATTAAATCTTATAAAAATCATAGAAAAATCATTATTAGTCAGAAAAATGCAAATAATATATCAAAATGTTCAGAAAAATAAGATCTACGCAATTATGTCATTTTGATTCGTGTTTGCATTGTAGAAAAAATTAAATTGACTAAAAACTCAAATTAGGGTTTTCGGAACCGCCGGAGAAATTAAGATCGCGATATTTTGAGCGTCCGGACTCCGATGAAATTGATTCTATTTGCATTAGTCCTTATTTTATGTCATCTATTCGGTGACATGCATTTCATCTCAGGCCGATGTTCCGCATTTTGATATTTATGTTTGTACCCTTAAACCCTTAAACTGCAGTACGATTTCTAGATAAGCTCCTTTTTCGCGATGAGAAGCTAGGTCGCTTTCTTTTATTAGGTCAATCTAACACTAATTTCCTTGTTGTGCAGCGCGTGTAGCTTGATGGATCGGGTGTGGATGTACGGTTCTCGTACGAACCAAGCGTACCTTGACGGTGTGACGAATTTTCTGAGAGTTGCCGAGGATGATAGGTTGAAGAAGGGTGTTGAATATATATATTGTCCTTGTTGCGACTGTAGAAATGAGAGATCATTTCTCGGACACAACTCAGCGCTACAGATCCAAGCGCACTTGATTATTAGGGGCTTCAAACCGGACTACGCGTGTTGGACCAAACATGGTGAAGAGCAGAACATGTCACAGGAAGACGTTGGCATCGTCGAAGAACCCGAAGTCAACGAAAGGAGAGAACATGGGGACGAAGTAGTTGCAGACGATGATTGTGGCCGCCACGAGGAAGTAGGTGCAGACGATGACTGTGGTGGCGCAGAGGACGATGATAGGTTGGATCAGATGCTGCGCGATGCCGACGTGAACTTTAATACTGAGAGAGACCTTTGTTTCCGGGTTGCAAGCCGAAATACACAAAGCTGTCATCCGTGCTCGAGCTGCTCCAACTGAAAGCCAGCCATGGTTGGTCAGACAAGAGTTTCACAGCGCTCCTAGGTCTCCTCTCCGAGATGCTTCCGGATGGTAACGAGCTGCCCAAAAACACGTACCGAGCAAAGCAGGTGGTTTGTCCCCTGGGGATGGAGGTAGAAAGGATACATGCATATCGGAACGACTGTATCCTGTACCGTAATGAATTATCGAACTTGCGTTCATGTCCAGTGTGCAAAGCATCTCGTTACAACCGTAAGAGCCAACCAGACGACAGCGAGTCTTCCATCGAGCCGAAGAAAGGAATTCCCGCTAAGGTGGTGTGGTACCTGCCCGTAATTCCGCGTCTAAAGCGTTTGTTCGCGAACCCAAAAGAGGCCAAATTGTTGTGCTGGCACTCGGAGGACCGTAAGAAAGATGGAAAGTTAAGACACCCTGCCGATTCCGCGCAGTGGAGAAACATCGACATGATCTTCGAAAACTTCGGTGCAGAGCCGAGGAATATAAGGTTCGCGTTGAGCACGGACGGAATGAATCCTTTCGGCAACATGAGCAGCCGGCACAGCACTTGGCCAGTTGCTCTTAGTATGTACAACCTACCACCTTGGCTGTGTATGAAGCGGAAGTACATCATGATGTCACTGCTTATCCAAGGGCCGAAGCAACCTGGGAACGATATTGACGTCTACCTAAGACCTTTGGTGGAAGATCTGAAAACACTGTGGAACGAAGGGGTGCAGGTATGGGATGCGTACAAACAAGAGAACTTCACCCTTTCGGGCCAGAGTAAAGAGCCAGACAAGGCTTGCCCTCAGTGCTTGGATGGTACGGCGAGTAGGTGGCTGGCCCACTCCCGTAAGACGGTGTTCATGCGCCACCGTAGGTTCCTTAAGAGGAATCACCCGTACCGCAACATGAAGGACCAATTTGACGGGACGAGGGAGAGAGCTTTATGTCCAAGGCATTACAGCGGGCAAGAGGTGTACGATATGGTTAAGGATATCGACGTTGTCCTTGGAAAGAGTGGTAAAAAAGCGAAGGCCAGCGGCATGTGGAAGAAGAAATCAATATTTTGGGAGTTATCCTACTGGCAGCACCTTGAAGTTCGCCACTGCATCGACGTTATGCACGTAGAGAAGAACGTGTGCGACAGCCTGATTGGTCTCTTACTCAATATTCCAGGGAAGACGAAGGACGGCCTCAACGCACGCCTCGACTTAGTAGACATGAAGATCAGGCCCGAGTTGGCACCTGAGCCCTCCCAACAAGGCAGAACAAGGCTTCCTCCGGCCTGCTATAACCTGAAAAAGGCCGAGAGGACCGAACTATGCCGGTGCTTGCAAGGTGTGAAAGTTCCATCCGGTTACTCCGCCAACATCTCGAAACTTGTTTCGATGGAAGATCTAAAATTGTTCGGCATGAAGTCCCACGATTGCCATGTGTTGATGACACAGATGCTTCCTGTTGCAATCTGAAATATCCAGCCGAGCTATCTCCGAGACACAATCACTAGGCTGTGCTACTTCTTCAACACAATCTCTCAGAAGGTCATCGATCCCGAAGCACTAGATGTGTTGCAGGCCGCTCTGGTGAAGACATTATGTCATCTTGAGATGTACTTTCCTCCGTCGTTTTTTGATATCATGGTCCATGTTACCGTCCACCTCGTGAGAGAGATAAAGATCTGTGGACCGGTATTTCTACGCCAGATGTACCCGTTTGAGCGGTACATGGGAATTCTCAAGCAGTACGTACGAAATAGATCTCGTCCAGAGGGCAGCATCATCGAAGGTTACACAACCGAAGAGGTGGTCGAGTTCTGTGTCGATTACATGGACCAGCTCAAACAGATAGGTGTGCCTACGTCTCGCCACGAGGGGAGACTGGATGGCAAAGGGACCATAGGAAGGAAAACACTCATCCCTGACTACGCGTCGTTATCTCAAGCCCATTTCGCAGTCTTGCAACACATGACTGAAGTTGCCCCGTATATCAACATGCATAAGGACGAGCTGCGCAGAGAGAATCCAGGCCGTACGGAGGCTTGGCTTACCAGACAGCACAACCGCAGCTTCAACAACTGGTTGCGGGTTCGAAGTGCTAATAGTACAACAGAGGAGAATATTGGCTGGTTGGCCAGATGGCCAAGTCACACGATCCTGAAATTTGAAGCCTACGACATAAATGGGTACACCTTTTATACCAGAGCACAGGATACGAAGAGCACGGTACAAAACAGCGGTGTCCGCATAGATGCCTTCCAGGACAAACGTGGTGTGTGTGCGTACTACGGGTACATTGAGGAGATCTGGGAACTCGACTATGTACGTTTCAGGATCCCCCTCTTCCGGTGCCGTTGGGTCGCACTCTCAAGTGTTAAGGTCGACAAGTACGGCATGACTACAGTGGACCTCGAACGTGCCGCATACAAAGAGGAACCATTCGTACTCGCTAAACAAGCTACTCAGGTCTTTTATGTCCAAGACCCGGCAAATCAGAAACTTCACGTAGTCCTTCAGGGGAAAAGAAGGATTGTCGGAGTTGAGAATGTCGTGGATGAGGAAGAGTACAATCAATTTGATGAGTACCCTCCTGGAGACGGCACCGCGCTCAACGAAGAACAACTACCGTTCGGGGCCACCTGCTATCTGCGCGTCGATCATCAAGAAGGGCTGGTTGTTAAAGGAGATTAGGTTATTTTCTATGATCGAACCCGATTGTTATGTATCGTCACCAGGGTTTTTTGTATGAACTATTAATGTAATAAAAATATGAAAATAGTTGTACCATGAAATTGTACATATGAAAATATGAATTTATAAAAAAAGTTCAACTCGTTTGGAGTTCATATGAAGTTTTTATGAATTTTACAAGTTTAAGGCATTTTTTGCATTCAATTTTATGAGTTCCCAATGAAGAGAGTAATATAAAACCTTAGTTTACTACACATTATTACTGCCTTTAAATGCAACATGAAATTTAGCAGATGGTAAAAAGATGAACTTCAGCATGAGATTCAATGTATGCCATGAGCTAGAGGATTCGAACTGCAAACTAACGCAACTGGAATCAGGTTAATCGGAGTCCGGACGCTTGACTTATCGCGATCCGAAGCTTCCGGCTAATCGGGGAAACCCTAATTGGAGTTTTTAGCAATTTTCCTTTTTCCTAACATGGATGAATATGATATGATTGAATAGATCTCATTTTTCTGAACATTTTGATATATTATTTGCATTTTCCTGAATTAAGATGAATTTTCTACGAATTTTACAAGATTTAAACCAATTTAAATCCTTTTTTGTATTTTTCTCAGTAAAGAATAACAGAACTAAACAGTAAATACTTTTATCACCTACCCCATACCTAGCCTCAGAGAATGACAGGTGGGACCCTTGGTCAATTCGGGTCAAGATTGACCAAGACTATGACAAGGGGACCCACATGTCATAACACTCTCTTTTCTTTTCTTTAATTCTTTTTCCAATTTCTTATGTGCGGGACCCACTTGCCATAGACACAGCTAAAGAGCTCAATTAACACACTGGTTAACTATTAACTTACTGCATGGATTACAAATAGCAATCACTAAGCAACTAAACATGCCCTAACCGAACTAATTAACCTAATTAGCTACCAGCTAACCAACTAACTAACTTAGCTAACAACTAACCAATCTGACTAACAACTAAATAACTAACCCTGGCTATTTACTAACCAACCTAACCACTGATTAACAGCCCTAACTAACAACTAACTACTCATCTAACCAATTACTAAACCAACTATCCCTAGCTAACTTAACTAATCAATCTAACTAGTAACTTAACTAATTTATAAAAAAAGTTCAACTCGTTTGGAGTTCATATGAAGTTTTTATGAATTTTACAAGTTTAAGGCATTTTTTGCATTCAATTTTATGAGTTCCCAATGAAGAGAGTAATATAAAACCTTAGTTTACTACACATTATTACTGCCTTTAAATGCAACATGAAATTTAAAAAAGGTAAAAAGATGAAAAAATGCCCGGCTACACTAGGGTTTTGGTTTCCGAAGCCTGCACCCAATCAAGCCCATCACAGGCGACATGGGCCGGAGCCCAAATCAAGCCCATCACAGGCGATCGGGCACAGGCCCGTACTGACCAGCGGCCCCAGTAGCCAGGGCGGACGATCGGACGAATATGCTCGGTTGAGAGAAGCTCGACAGCCCCGCTCAAAGAACGGTATATAAACCGGTCGAAGCCTCCGTAAACTAGCGAGGTGGGACTAAAAGTTCCACCCCGCGTCGGCTCTGCACGGTGCATTAGTAGTCCAGACGGTTCTATAAAGGAAAGCGTCCGCACTAATTAGTGCAGACGGCTTCACATTGAGACCTGTCTGCACTAACGTTAGTGCGGACGGGTCCACATGAAGAACCGTCTGCACTAATAAGTGTCCCGCCTACACTATTAGTACAGACGGTTCTCAATATGTAGCCGTCCGCACTAATGTTAGTGCAGACAGGTCTCAATATGGAGCCGTCTGCACTAATGCGTGGGGGGCGCTTTCCAGTGGGAGAGGCGGAACGCGGGAAGGTGGAAGGCGCGCGCGGGGGTAAACGGGCCGCCCGAGGCGGCCCAACAGGCTTCGGCCTCTTTTCCTTTATAGATTTTTCTTTTTCTTTTATACAAATTCATTCCTGCTGTCATTTTATGTATAAATATTTGTCCAAAAATTATGAAAATTTTACAGGGGCCTTATAACATTATTTGGAACCTTCTGTAGAAGTTTGAGTTGATTTAGAGTTCATTTGAGTAGGGTTCTAGTTCAAAGCTAGGGTTTGACCTAATTCGATGATTTGAACTAGAGCTAGGTCCTATCCTTCTCCAAGAATTCTGAAATTTGGCATGAAGTTAATGTTCCCCTATTTATGTCCATCCCTGAAGTTTGGTGAATTTTTATACTCATTTGCTTGCCCATTTTCTATGATTTTCAGAAGTTTAAGTCATTTCTAGTAATAGATAACCCTATTTCTAGTAATAAATAACCTTGAAATTTTTTCTACCCTCAAGATATACCATTACATGTTCCATGTCAAAATTTGGCATTTTTCGGGGTTCGTTTGCTATATTTAAGTCATTTAGTGCATTTCTACGCATTTAGCGAATATAATTCCAATTTGAACTGCAAGTGCATGAAAAATTTGGCAAAATTATGATGAAAAATCCTATTTGTGGTCTTTAGTCTATGTTTAGGCCTTATCCAAGAAAAGGAAAGGAATTCCAAACATCAAGGTGCCGAGACTCGACCCCGAACATAGAGGTTCCAAACATGAAACTTTCCATTGCTTCATCATATGACACCTAGAGGCTATGGTAAAAATTTGAGAAGGTTTAGCAAAGAAAAATGCCATTAAATACAACATGAAATAAAAATCTGTAAAAAAAGGAAAAAAACAAGCCTACCACTGGGGTTTTGGTTTCCAAAGCCTGCACCCGAATCAAGCCCATGACAGGCGACATGGGCCGAAGCCCAAATCATGCCCATCACAGGCGACTCGGGCACAGGCCCGTACTGACCAGCGGCCCAGTGGCCTGGCGGAGGATCTGACAAATATGCTCAGTTGAGAGAAGCTCGACAGCCCCGCTCAAAGAACGGTATATAAACCGGTCGATGCCTCCGTAAACTAGCGAGGTGGGACTAAAAGTCCCACCCCGCGTCGGCTCTGCACGGTCCACTAATAGTCCAGACGGTTCTATATTGGAAAGCGTCCGCACTAATTAGTGCAGACGGCTCCATATTGAGACCTGTCTGCACTAACGTTAGTGCGGACGGCTCCACATTGAGAACCGTCTGCACTAATGTAGCAGGGTCCCGCCTGCTACATTAGTGCAGACGGTCCTCCATGTGGAGCCGTCCGCACTAACGTTAGTGCGGACGGCTTCATATTGCGAACCGTCTGCACTAATGTAGCAGGGTCCCGTCTGCAACATAAGTGCGGACGGCTCCATATTGAGAACCGTCTGCACTAACGTTAGTGCGGACGGGTCCATATGGAGAACCGTCTGCACTGTTAGTCCGGACGGTTCTGTATTGCGAACCGTCTGGACTACCTTCTATAATAAATCCCCTCTTTCGACAGCCGCCCTCCAGTTTCAAAATTTTCGCTAAGTCCCTAGCCCTATTCTTCCCCGAGCTCCCCGCCGCCTCCGACCTTCCCGCCGCCCCCGAGCTCCCCGCCGCCCCCGAGCTCCCCGCCGCCGACGAGCTCTCCGCCCCCGAAGCCCTCAGGCAGACGCCGCCGCCACCCCCGAGCTCCGCCGCCTCCGAGCTTCCCGCCGCCCCCGAGCTCCCCGCCGCCCCCGAGCTCCCCGCCGCCGACGAGCTCTCCGCCCCCGAAGCCCTCAGGCAGACGCCGCCGCCGCCCCCGAGCTCCCCGTCCCCGAGCTCCCCGCCGCCCCCGAGCTCCCCGCCCCCCGAGCACCCCGCCGCCCCCGAGCTCCCCCGACCGCCGGCCTCCTCCGATCACCTCCTCGAGCTCCCCTGACCACCGCAGCCCTCGATCCTCTACTCCAGGGTGAGCATTGCTTATGTGGCCATTTGTGCATCCATGGATTATAATGTTTTGTGGACTGTTCAACGCAATCTCACCTCTGTTGCTCGTGTTCACCTTTCTTGAGAACACACTATATGATTCCTGGTCCTTGTTTAATCAGGCGGATAGTTGGGATTTTGGTGTTGGTAAGGACTGTAACTAAGACAATCTTGTTGTACCATTTGCAGTTTATATGGTATACTGATTAATCAACTTCTATTAGAATCTACAACTTCTGTGTGATCTCCCACTGCCACAAAGAAATGGAATATTAAATATTCTTGCATAATTTTCCAGCATTCCTTGAAAGCGTCTCAGTAGGTGTTTGTTTTGTTAAATATATGCTGATTTGTTATTATTTTGTTGGTTATGGAACACAGTAGATATATGTCCAGTGGATTAGACCTTTCTTTTATAAATGTGTGATCTGATAACATGGTTTCTCCTTGTTAACCTGTTAAGTCAACTAGTGAACCAACCATGCTAATTATTAATAAGCCATGAACATGTATATCCGAGTTCAGACTAGCTGTGCTATAGGACTATTCATCGTTAGTTTGTGCACTTAAGGAAAAAATTGTTAGAGCTCATGTTTACATCTTGTTCGCTTGGAACAAAAAAAATAGAAAAACAAGAGAAAGAAACAAAGTATTATTGAAAAGTGTTCAGCTAATACCTCCTTGTTTTGGAGCTATATTTAAAGTTGACAAATTATGCTGCTACGTGCACTTATAACCCATTGTTGTGCTTTGACTCACACTTTTGAATTCGCTCAATCATCACCTTGTACTTCTCTGCTATCACAAGTGTATGTTGCATTTTTGAATTCTCATCGGAATGGTAAGATCACACTTGTTTTAGAATGG
This sequence comes from Stipa capillata, assembly GCA_019208055.1. Classification (NCBI taxonomy): domain Eukaryota; kingdom Viridiplantae; phylum Streptophyta; class Magnoliopsida; order Poales; family Poaceae; genus Stipa; species Stipa capillata. The sequence continues at coordinate 80,571 of JAGXJF010003737.1, forward strand.
TGAGATTGAGTGATTCCACATACTTTGTGCCAATATACATCTTTTTGTGCCATTAATCATGGCAGATTGTAAGTATGACTATTGATCATTCTATGGGAGCACTGATTTGGAGGAATACCTTGATTGGGTACAACATATGGAGATTGAAATTTAGAAGGTCCTAATGGTTCGTAACCAAGTGTCAAGAGCCACCAAGGAGTTCATAGACTATGCTAGCTACTGATCGAAGTGTGGTCCAGATAGATGGACAATCAAAACTTGGGAAGAATTAAAGAAGGCCATGAGTGATAAAATTACTATATGTTGGCTACGTGTGTTCTCGTTATCTTCACTTTGGTCTTTTGTATTATCAATACTTACTCTCGATAATGACATTGCAAATCTGACTGTATGTTGAGGAAAGTTGTACATGTATATCTCCGTCTTCACCGTCTCCGTCTTCACCTTGCCCCCTTCATTATTCTTATTTAAGTACATGCACCGGAGACACCAAATCGTCTTTGTTTTCACGATCGAGAGAATGGAGAAGAGTGATAACAGAATAACTTTATCTAGATAAACGAATGAATTGAATAGAGAATGAATTCATACGAGTAGTTGTGAAGAGTATTTGTGCGAGATATAAGAGTGAGAAGAACTTGAGAGAAAGCTCAAATGAACGAGATACGAGATGTAAAAGAAAAAACGAAAAGTGGTGAGAGTAATAAACGAGAAAGAAGTAAATAGAGAGTACATTTAGATTTAAAGAGTATAAATACAATGCACGATCCAGAGAATGGAGAAGATATGGAGGGAAGATGCAAAGCGCCAGACTATGGCAGATATAGTAAACAGTTCGTCGTGGCTCCGTCGTAAGCGTCAGTCTAAGTCATCGGAGAGTAAAGCAAAGTCGGAGGCAAAGACATATATAACTCATGTAGCCCTCATGTATAAAAGAGTTCAGGAAGATATTTATGATGAGATTACGAACATTAGCACTATTTACGAGGTTGTTTAATTCATAAAGTATGTGTCTTTATATGAAAATGTCTGCAATCTAGTCTGTGTACGGCATATCTGAATTTTTCGTCTTTTGAAGATGGCGTCCGGAGGAGATGAACGTGAACAGCCGGTGGCCTCTTCTCCCCGACAAGACGAGCCGCACGTGTCTCCTCAACCGGCTCAACCGCCTCTACCGATGCCCTCCGAACCTGCAGAAGCCTCGTCTCGTGAGCAAACCGAAGAATCGGGTGGGCAGAAGCGAAAGCGAGGTGGCCGAGGCAAAAATAAAATGCCTACGGGTCACTTCACGATAACTCAAGTCAGTGCTGAGGGTGTGCCCGTATTGCCTCAGCAGGCTCAGGCGGCATTCCGTAGAGCGTGCGCGTCACTGGCGAGGGAAAAGATCCCGATAACGTACGCCAGCTGGCCGTCAGTGCCGGATCACGAGAAAGAGTTCCTGTGGAACACCATCCAAGGACAGTTCGACTTCCCGGAAGGTACCGAGCAGGCCGTGGAAAGACAGGCAAAAGCGAAGATGGGCAAAGCGTGGAAGACCTTCAAGAGCGAGCTGTACAACACGTACGTCAAGAACGATCTTATGCCCTACAGGCAGGACCCGAACACTTACGGGTACCTGGAGGATCAATGGGCGGAATTCGTGGAGAGGTGCACGTCGGAGGAATTCGTGCAGAAGAGCCAGGCAAACAGGGCCCGTCAGGCATGCAACGTTCACCCCCACAGGCTTGGAAGCGGGGGGTACGCGCGCAAAGAGCTGGAATGGAGAACAGAGGACGAGCGGGCGTCTCAGGAGAGTCGCGACACCCCGTTCTCCCAGATCCCAGAGAGGCGGGCCCGGAACTGGTTTCGCGCGAGGGCCAACATCTCGGCTGATGGCACCGTCGCCTTCAACAAGCCCGAAACCGTCCAAGTGGCTGAAAACATCATGCGACTATCAGAACAATCCGCCCAAGGAACTTTCCAAACAGCCAGGGAGAAGGACATACTAACCTCGGCTCTGGGAAACAAAGAGCACCCGGGTCGAACGCGTGGCCTAGGGGTGACGGTTCCATGGAAGCTGGGATTCCCGGACGATGCGGGACAGTACAGGAGTCGGAGGAGAACAAAAGCAGAGCGCGAGGCAGCCGAGCGTGAACGGATGAAGCAAGAGCTGATGGATGAAATATTTGCAGGCCTACAAGAGAGGATCGATGCAAGGGTCGAAGAACGGGTACGGCAGATAAGGCAGGAGGATGCAGCCGCCGGGGCCGAACGCAGCCCCGCAGCCTCATCCCCACATGGTCGGCGCCGGAGTAGCTGCGCATCCGTGGAAAACGAGAATGCCGAAGACGTGGAAGAACAATCCCCACCGCAGCACGTTCGAGATGACGACCGCGCCGACGACTTACCTAATTTCGACCCTATTCTGCCTGAACACGTCAATGAAAGATTCCCTCTCGACGAGATAGCGGTGGCAACCAAGTGCAAACTCCTCGTGCCCAGCAGTTTTGGCCCCGGTGACATGCTTGAGGCTGGCCAGGGGTTAGTATTTCCACCTTCAGAAAGCACGATGACGGTGCACGGAGTTCCGCTAGCGGCGGATAAAGCTAAGGTGGCAGTGGACATGGTGCATGCGAATTGCAGATCCTTCAGACTTCCTGTACCGCCGGAGGACGACGTCACGACACTGGGGCAGGCCATCCACACGTTCATCCAGTGGCCGAAGAAGTACATTTCCCTAGTTGCCCCTCCACCTCCTCCACGGCCGCTGTCTCCGGTGCATTACGGTAAAGATTTCTCAATCCGTCCTCCTCCACCGAAGGTGAAATCCGCTTCAGCACGATCTCAGCAATCTAGCAGATCTAGCCAACAGGCTGCCAAAACAGCTCCTCAAGCTCAGCGTAGGGCCACCAGAAATAGCACAAAGTTGGCTAAGGGCAAAGAGGTAGACGAAGAACCCGAGATAAGAAAATACACGGAACGGCAGCCGCTAGTGACACGGGCGGCGTTAGAGCGACTTGGCTGGGCAGCCACGATTTTGCACGATTATTACATGAAGAGGTCCAACGAGGAGACAGAGCTTCCTCAGAATATCTGCGCCGCGTACAAGCGGCAACATTTCCTTCATGCAAGTGGAACCTTTACCATTGAGTTCTCGGATTTATCAGACCTCTACCGTCATGACGCCCTCGATGCCAGCCTATTAAGATGCTGGACACTGTAAGTGTTCTCAATCACTGTTTAAGCTAAATGAATTGCCTAACTTATTGATACGCTCTTTCAATGACATTACTTTTATGTGCAGACATATGATTCAAGAGGCTAGGATAGATAACCCTAATATCGGATTCCTCGATCCGGGAGTGGTCATATGCACAATGGTCCAATTCCAGCCGAACGAGGTGGAGGATTACATTTCGGACGCCATGCTCGTTCAGTGTACTAAGCACGCCATTCTTCTACCGTACAACTATGGCTTCCATTGGATGCTCGTCGGCCTCGAGCCAGAACGTCTACATGCCACGTACTTCGACTCTAGGGACTACCCACCAGAGAAGTACGCAGATTTGACGACGGTGCTCAACGGGGCGTTCAAGAAATATGTTGCCAAGGGCGGGCTTGTGAAAACAACAAAAACCGAACCTACCCACCGATTTCATTTCCCGGTAATAATTCCTCCCTCGCCCAAGAATAATCACCTCGCACGTTCTAATATGTATTCGGTAAAACTAAATTACCCTGCAAGTAACCATGATTTCTACAGTGCCACAAGCAGCCGCCGGGCAGCAATCTCTGTGGATACTATGTGGCGACATATATGATGCAGATCGTTGGCTCTAGTCCGGTAGATCTGGAGGTTAGTGTCATTACACTATATGTAGTTCCATTTTTCATCGTTCGGACGTCGTGCCTAACCTAGCTATTTAATTTCCTTGTGCAGACTTTGAAGTTCCCTACAGATGAGCTCGACACTGAGGGCGTCTCGATTGTTCAAAAACGGTTAATAGCTTTCATATTTAGAGAGGTGTTGAAGGAGACCGGAGAGTTCCATTGTCCTCAAATTGCTCCTCAATGACTTGAGAGTTTTTTTAACTAACAATGCATGTAAATGACTTTGTGGTTGTCGAGAATGATCTTTTAAGTTTACTTCTGAATGTTATGTCTAAGATCAGTGATTACATTGTGTGTCTGTGTATGCTATGCCCGTGATTGATCACTTTGTTTCTAGCGTTTTCACTGCCGCACGGCATCGTTACACTGCCGCACGGCTGCTGCGACAGCGGAAACGGTAGTTTCCGCTGCCGCGGCAGCAGGCGGCAGCAACGTCACCCTGCCGCACTGCTGCCGCGGTAGCAGAAACCTCTGTTTTCGCTGCCGTGGCAGCAGGCGGTAGCACTGTCGCCCTGCCGCACTGCTGCCGTGGCAGCGGAATAAGTCATTTTCCGCTGCCGAGGCAGCAGGCGGCCGCAACGTCGCCTTGCCGCACGGCTGCCGCGGCAGCCGAAACGTCCGTTTCAGCTGCCGTGGCAGCAGGCGGCACTACCGTAGCCCTGCAGCACTGCTGCCGCGGCAGCGGAATCAGCCATTTCCGCTGCCGCGGCAGCAGGCCGCCTTGCCGCACGGCTGCCGCGGCAGCCGAAACGTCCGTTTCAGCTGCCGTGGCAGCAGGCGGCACTACCGTAGCCCTGCAGCACTGCTGCCGCGACAGCGGAATCAGCCATTTCCGCTGCCGCGGCAGCAGGCCGCCTTGCCGCACGGCTGTCGCCGCAGCCGAAACGTCCGTTTCAGCTGCCGTGGCAGCAGGCGGCACTACCGTAGCCCTGCAGCACTGCTGCCGCGACAGCGGAATCAGCATTTTCCGCTGCCGCGGCACCAGGCGGCAGCATGGCGCCTTGCCGCACTGCTACCGCGGCAGCAGAAACAGGTAGTTTCTGCTGCCGCCGCAGCAACGTTCTCCTAACACAGCATTTGTGCAGACGGTTCCAGGGGTAGAACCGTCTGTACAATGAATTTATGCAGACGGTTCTGAAAATGGAACCGTCTGTACAAATGCTTTTGAAGTACTGTTCTATGCATTTGTGCAGACGGTTTTGATGTTCGGGAGCCGTCTGTACAAATGCCTCGGAGGCACTGTGCCAGATAGTTCGAGTGTGGAGCCGTCTGTACTACGTGTTTGTACAGACGGTTCAATAACCGTCTGGACAAAGTTCATTTGTCCAGACTGTTTCGTCCAGACGGTTCGGAAAACTGTCCCGCCCGGTGTTTCCGAACCGTCTGGACAAATGAATTCTGTAGTAGTGTTGGACGATTCACAGTCACAGATGCGTGGCATACGTGCAGTGCAGCGCCCCGTGCTGCTGCTCCCTGCTCTCCCTCAATCTCTCTGCGGCAGCGTGCACGGGACTGGTCACTCTCCGCATGCATGCATGCATGCTTGCTTCCCCGGTCAGTGCAGTGTGTGCTACTTGTCATGCATGCCTGCAGCCGGACGGACGGACGGATCAGGGGATGGACGTTGGCATCTTCTCGGAGTCTCATCCCGTTCCCATCCATCTCATCTACTTTTGCTGCGGCGCGCGTCGCAGCGCAGTGCAGCTAGCAGCGGTGCGACGGTGTTAGTAAATGGGAGATGCCTTGGTAGGTGCATAGGTGGCGCGTCCGGCCGGCGCAGCAAACACAATATGGAGTAGTATTACTGCTGCTGCTGCTGACTGCTGTAGCGTCGACTTGACCGCATCATATGCTTTGCTTGCAGCGGGGGGCAGTGTGCTGGTATACTGCTAGTGGGATCGGAGGAGGAGCGCGTACTCTTTCAGTGGGTTGGGCTTGGCTTGGCTGGCTGTGGCACCTTGCAAGAACGGCTTTGCTATTTGAGGTTTAGGTTTTGTAAATGTCATCGTAGGCACAAGATGGTTTGATCTTTCTGTGTTCATGCGTCATTGGATAAGGAATGCCCATGACATATTTTGTCCCACTCTAGATGACCTAGTGAGAACCACAGCTGCCACGCTCAGAGACGTACACTTTTCTGCCCCCATTAGAAAACCGGAATGAAAGTATACCAAAACGTGCTAGAAAGCTAAACGACTTTTAAATATTGAAATCTTCTTATAATATCTGTGTAGGGTAGTTATTACAATTTTTATAGACATAATTAGACATGTAATTTAAAATATTATTTATGTTTTTATGATGAGACTATTCAACACTTATTCTTCGACCACATGATAGCTAGCTTTATATGGCGAGTCACATAGGTGGCTTTAAGGTTACACCCACCTGCTAGCACAGATAATCTGTTTGGACCTTAACTTAGTGAGTTAGACAGATGCCTTCGTATCCTTATTGTAATGGAAGTAACTGTCTTGTGTTGGTCTATTGACGTATGTAGAAATGATCTGATTTTTGACTAAATTCTATAGTCCACTGTAGGTTATTTACGCGTATATGGCTTCGTTATTGTTTTGCATTGCGTTGTCCGAAGGGCTGCGAGCCTATTCTTTTGGCATGTCAGTCACTTAGGACGGTGTTACAGGAGCTCTTTCGCCACGTACGGGTGAAGGTTTAGCTATCATCTACGTGCACTATGAGGAGTAGTGTCTTGCTTTGTCTTCCCCATTTTACTTTCTTTCGTGCTTGTAAACTTGGTGTTCGGCTAGATTATGTGGTACTTTTGTTTTAGACTTGTAAGTGTGCACGTCGTCGGAATTTCTTTATGCATGATATTATCTTGATGTAGTACAAAGAAAATAGGAAAAACAAAGAAAAACAAGACTTTTGTAAAGGAAAACAACATCGCATGAGGATTTTTATGAAGGGAGGGTCAAAGAAACGCCACGATACGATTGTATCGGAAGTTTCGCAAAGTCCACGGCACACGTCCAACAGACACTGCGGTACACACCGATTCGTCAGCATCGATCAGCAAACATGCCGGCCAGAGTGAGAGGGCGATGGAGCTCGAGTGGGATGGTGGGGATAGTGCAGGACACAGGCACGACTCAGGCAGCACCAGGGACCAGACCAGCCTGCAGACTGCAGGGGGGAACAGTGTGTGCACAGGGAACCGTTCCCCCACAATAATTGCTCGGCGCAGCAGGTCGGTCTGGCACTCTGGCCGGAATGAGAGACGGTCGAGACTCTCATTGCCTCAGACGGGCTCTTGCCGGCGACCCAGGAGCAGGGCTCACGCGTCATGAATGCATGCGTTCTCTCGCTATATCAAGTATCAACCTGGGTTACTAACAGGTTACTACTATCAGCCACTGCTAGCAGGGGCCAACTACGGTCAAGGATCGCGCTGCGACTTTCTTGATTTCGCATGGAAGGTCAGGATCGGCACATGGGTGTCGTGTTAGGTAGTTTCCGTCTTCCCCAACAAACACCTTGCCCGTGTCCATGTAACCGGGTTCCTGGCACATTTGGCTAGAGGCTTTTAACTGTGGCCGCCGAGAGGAAAGCGAGAAGCAGCGCAGGAATAGCATGATCAGAAGGCGGCAGCAGCGTCTTTAGCTGGTGATGGTACACGTTTACCGCTTTGTAGCGCTGCGGTGCGGCATGGCGACCCTGGCGAGCAGCACATGCAGCGGCTGAGCGGCAAGGGGCGGTCATCAGAATGACTGGAGGGTACAGGCAGGGGGCAGTGTGACGACCACTGGTTGAAAGCGCTCCGTGGTGGTGGTACTTGTGGCAGGCACATTCACTGCGGCCGCCCTCTGCTACCGCCCCACGGGCAAAGTCCTTTCGCTGCACATCGACGGCCTTTGCGTCGCAGTGCAGATTCCCCATACATCAGTAACGCCATTGCCTGGTAGATCAAAGACATGGTTCCTGAAGGAACAGCACAAACCACTGTTTTACGGAGGACTAGAAGAGAAGGCCGACCTGGCTAGGGAACCAGGATAGTAGCTTGGGCTTTGCGCAAAAAGAAGTCCAATATGGGACGGAGTCCATATCTTCGGCTCTGGGGTTCAAATCAGTCTCTTGACATGAGGCAAAGGCAAGACAGACATTTAGATTAGCCAGGCAGCTTGAAGCTATTGGAGTCGATAGGCTCGAGACTTCTTTCTATGCCTTCTCACTTTGACTGGAACACTGAAAACGCTCTGAACAACTGGAATGTATTCTTGGATTTTATCATGTTCATGTTCCCTGGCAGGCTAGGACCGTCTTCTGCCTTCAAGCACACTGTTGATGTTCGAATCAGACAGCAGAACAGACAAGGCCAAACAGGACAGTATCTGGCAAAGTCGAGACTGGTATTCTAATTCCTGCGTTCCTGCTACAGGCATCCGAACAGAATCTATAGTATATGACACTATGTCTACACAAAAAGCCACAAGTCAACAAACTGATATACAGGTGGCCCTTCGGCATTGCATCAGTTTTAACTCTCAGATTCTTTAAATTATAGTATACATTTTTGGTTTTCTCCCTGTATATCGACTAGCTGCAAAATGAACACTGAGATCTCACGTTTGGAGACTTTGCAGCATGCATAGATCCATTTAAGTACAGCTATTGTAGGAATAACAAACCAGAAAGGTTTCTTATGGGCAAATTCTACTGCCTACAAAATCTTAGCGTGGGCACAGCCAAGCAAACCTAATTTAGAAGTTACAACAGCTAGAAGGGAGAAACTTCTGGCTTAATATCCATACCTGGATATCAATAACCTACAATTTCTCCGACAGTATACAGGTTGTCCCTTGCAGCTCCTTAACACAACTTTGAGCTGCCAAACTGATAAAAGGCAGCTTGTATTTCTACACCGGTATGTACAGTTGAGCTTGTCCAAAGGCTGTAATGCAAACAGACACATAAGAATTGTTTTGGAAGGCATTAATACATCAGAATTTGAATAAATCATCCATGCAGCAGAGTTTTACCTTTAAAGCTGGTAAAAGATGGTTAACTACAGATTTTAAAAAGCACTGAAGCTGATTGTCAATGTTACCACAGGGGATTTTCTGTCAGCTGATTGACAGCATAGGATTTGTGTTTTTGGGTAGATCACGGGTCCGCAACCATAGCTACAAACCTAATAAAGTTATGGTCCTGTACCTATGGCCAACGCCCAACTGCTTGTAAGCAGTAACTAAGTTTCAAGCTGTAAATACTTGTGACTATTATTTTGCAAGCAGGCAAAGAATCGATAGTCAAGTCCAGATAGCAAGACATTACACAAGTTGATCAGTGATACATGGGATATATAATACAAAGAGAAAAGTATAGCTTTGCACCTTGGAAAAACATGCCGCTGACGACAGTCAAGTCGTTAACAGAGACTCAGTCCTTCTGATAAAAGGAGAGAACTAGGTCTGTATGTACCGAAAACAATTGTGTGTCCACAAAAAGCTGTCAACAAACACGAAAGGACTATGTGTGTTAGTCTGTGCAGCAGTATATATTCTACTCAACAGGCATATGCATATCATATGTAAGGTAGCAAACAAAAAGGATCCCTAAATAAGATATACCAACTCGGCCAAAAAGAAAGACCTCTAGGATTGCTTAACTTTATCATCAAGATTTCGAAGTGCTGTCCAAATATTCCACTCAAACTACATTGAAGGCAATGAAAAGGGGAAGTTACAACTTAATACCTTCATAAAGGGCCTATCCCGGGCCGGGAAAGAACCAATGAAGCTCTCTCTTAAAATTAAGGAAACCTGTGTAAACACAGCAGAAGGCAGTTATCAACTAGTAATACTCTTTTATATTTAAAATTATAGACTAAGTTAGCAACTAGTATTCTAACTTGTAAAAATATGCTGATACAATCCTGCTTAGTAAAACTGGATCACAAGATATTTTGTCCAACAAAAGAAGGCACAAAAAAAAATCCAGACCAAGCACTTTAATAATAACGAACCTTGTCATTGTTGGATTGCACATTGGTAATCGTATGAGATCTCAGGTTGGAGCACAGAGAATCAAGGTAAGATCTAAGGACTGCCAAGAAACCTTTGGCCGCTTCCACCTGTATGCTCAAAAGTTTAGATACATGTTAATGCCAGCCTTGACTAAAACTGGAAGTTGACAGAATTTATTAACTTTTGTTTGGAACCAGAAAATGCTAACGCTTCACCACCAAAAACAAGAGACTCCACTGAGAAGTGACTACTTTGAAGCCAAGGCTAAGAATTTTTTGAAAAAATAATTGAGGCATAATTTTATTAAGTTCATGGGTTCTATACTTGCAAGTACAGGCAAAGCAAAAGTAAATCTGGCAAATATTTTATGTCATATCCCAGAGAAGTTAAGCAACATTTGAAGGCAGAACAACAACAATTTCAACAATAGCAAACTGCACTATTTGTTGGAACTTTAAAGTACATATGAAAGAAGATGAGGAAAAACTGTAACAAACAAGGTTAAGACACTACCTGGGCATCTGTGCATTCATAAACGGGACGTTTTCTTGCAAGATAACTTTCTCCCACAAGTCTTGAATGATATGGACGCAAGGCAGAAAGCAACTCTCTCTGTTGTGGAAGTTGCGGGACTGAAGCAGGCTTAATCTACAGACACCATGAATTCATGTATCAGCAACAGCTTGTTGCATTATTCACATCATTTATCAACCAGTGAAACTACAGCATTACATGCTTTAAAAGAAATGGTACTACAAGCAAATTCAACGATGCAGAAGTAAAATAAATGGGAACTGTACGGAGCTAATGCCAATTCACAGTAGTGCACAGAATCGATCTCCAGAAAGCAACAGAATATCACTGATAAACAGCAGGTAAGACATTTTTCAGGCACCTGATTCTTGTTGGCATCAATAATCACAGCATTTGCTAGCCTGAATTGTAGATCAGATGTTTTGTAGTTCTGCACACCAACCTGAAGGAAGATAACAATTGTTAATTGTGGATCCGACAGTTCACAGTATCTCAATTAAAAGTTTATTTGAAATAAATGGTGATGTGCCAAATCACAATCAAATGGAATAATATCCGCATATTTAGTGTCCACCCATTTTGAGGCCTATATCTCTCCCTTAATCCCATCCCCACAAAATAAGGACTTGTTTGGATAGGCATGGATTAGACCCGATCCCTCCAGATAGGCGGGTAGTTTAGTTCAATTTCCTTGCTGGTCTGAAGGGACTGGACCTAATTACCTTCCATTCAAACAAGTCTTAGTGTGCATGCTATATACAGATCTCTACCATTTCCCCACTGTTCTCTCTACTTTGATCAAAACAAAACAGTGTCAACAAGCTCCGGAACTCACAATGTATGGAACAGGTGCATCCAGAAAATCCAGCATGTCATTTGGCAAAACCTGGAAATCAGTGGTGCAGAGATACCAAGAGGTAAGTGTTAATATATTGCTTAGCTATGAAACTCAGATTTGAGTCCTCCAAAGGCAGTAAGTACCGGTATGAGTAGACTCTGCCACTGATATGGTCGTATTAGAGGTATGATGGACAAAACTGATGCAGAGAGCATTCCCTGGTCATTGAAAATATCACAGAACATTACAACAACATTCACCAATGCTAATTCTTGTGTTTCATCAGCAAACAGCCAACCAAATTCTACTGAATGTTAAAAAAATTAGGTAGGAGGAACTACCAATCTTTTTTTAAAGGAGTGTGGGGACTTGAACCCAAGAGCTCAACAACCACAACCTTGTGCTACTAGGCCACATGGGTGTCCCCAAACTATACTGAATGTTACTTGCAGCAAAACGATGAATACATTGAAGTTACTCGGTAGTTGGTAGTCACCTATAACCTCCTTCCTTTCCAACATTCCACTCACTGTTAAACTCATCAAAAGAAACAGTATACATGTCTGCTAAGCTAACAGAATAGCAGTATTTTTTATGTTCTTGGTTAAGTAATAACTCATGTATGGTTGTTCTATTGTTAGAAAAGAAAATGCTTAAACTAATGTGCATATCAAGACAGCTATGAGATTAACTGATCATCATTGTAATACAAAACGGAAGTAAAAAGTGTCAAAACTCTATAAGGCTTGGAACCATACCAAATTAGAACAGACAATAACAATCTGTTTCTCCAGGAGCGCTGCAGCAAAAAATGTCATTACCTGCCAACATAATTAATTCAAATTTGTAATTACAGGTAAATGTTAAGTGCTCACAAGCAATTTATAGACAACTTCAGTTTTATGCCAAAAGACAAAAGAAAAAAGCAGAAGGATGCAGAACACCAGATCATTCATCACATAAACAAGAAAGGCTGAAATTTTATAGTACAATGAATAATTCATAATGAAAGCCATCTAGAGCTTATTTTATAATGGAAGTGCTGTCAAGGGACAAGGAAGCAAGGCAAAAAGATGCAAGTTCGTTTCACTGAATGCCTTAAAGTGCATCACACATTACATGCACTACAGCAACCAATTACAATTTTTGAGGAAAAAACCAATGATAATTCCCTCTTGCCCTCTCCTTTAAAAGAGCGCAAAACTGATTCTGCAGTAACAAGTTTACATCATGTTCTTAAGAGTACAACTAACTGATGCTGCAGTACTAAACCTTTTATCCTGCTGATTTGATTGTGAATGTATTCTTTATAAATTCTTTGACAGGCTTGCACAACAAAAATGCAAATTAGACACTTGGATATACTATGCAGTAGAGGCCCAAATCTAAAATAAAATATAGTCAATTTATAGGAAAGGAGCACTTTCACATTATGAAAGTTATGGTGTGCATCTTCTAATGACAGTTTCAAGCAATTAAGAATGATAGAAGAATTAGTTAGGTTCTGCAAATAAAATATATGACCTCAGGAATAAGTGCCGGCTACTTACATGTTCCAACCTGAGGCATCCACATATGGATGCCACGGCCCATGTGGATAAAGCAGTCGATTCCTCCTCAGCAAAGAGTGCATTACGCATCTGAAATAGGAATACATGCGTCTCAGGCATATTATTCTTATATTTCATGACACTATATATAACAGGCGTAGCTCATCCAACGGAAGTAGGTCAAAGCTAAACGCATAATGTGGCAATGCATCAGCATTAATTACCTCAGCCACCTCTAAGCTCGTATCGCATGACCGAAGATCAATAGTCGACCCAGCGATATGAAGAACAGTTTCACCGGGCCGGTGAAACCTCAAAGGATGCAAGTGCTCCAAGGGATGAAAAGTAAGTGATGAACCCCTGGCCGGACACTGCAACTGGTAGTACAGACAGACAACTTGCAGAGATCCATATTTTTTGCCTGGAGGAAACATCAATTTACATGAAAATCGACAAAAAGTGGAACTGAGCAAAATATTGCATAATTTCATGAATATTAAACCTTGGCCCATTGCAATATACTATTGTGCCCAACTAAATCTCCATGACCGATGGAAGATGGCTCCTCCAAATCCAACTCATGGTTATCACTTCTGAAATTTATGCCTTCACAAGGAGAGTCCTGGGAACTGCAGTAAATGGTGGTAACAAATTTATGATTCTAATCAGGAGCGGAAGCTTGCATAAATATTAAGTTTGCAAACAAGGTTAAGTCGTGCTTCACAGTCACAATGTGTGAACAGTTAATAACAGATGCAACAAGAGGATTTGATGTGAGGGCATTAGAATTCAGGGAGCAGCACAACAATTCTCTGCCAACCTTCATTGGTATCTAGCTACTAACAGTTATAAGTCTAAAGTGTTACCAACAGGAGGGGTTAAGAGTAGGCTGATTGTTACACCAACAAAAAGGAAACAAAGTAATAAAATCATTGAAGCAAAATTACAGATTTTTCTAAGCAAAATATCATGCTTGCTAGGAGCTTATTTGCGTGGACTCTGGAGGATATCAAACCTTGGAGATGATTCAGAACCTTCACCAAGGCGAGATCGTATAAGTGGCAAAATAGTATCATTAACAAAGATATCAAGCTGTCGATCATCCACATTTTCACGTGAAGAATCACCAAAATTTCTCTCGGCACCAGATTCATTCTGGATAACTGATGTAGGATCCAGTTCATGGAGCTTAACTCCAGATAGATCTGTTGCTGTATCTTCTGAAACACAATTGTAAGAATCTTCCAGGGTACCACACTGGGTAACCGTTCCTGTTCCAAGATTATTGTGTTCTTTGACATGAGAACCACTTTCCTGTTGCACTTCTTCAGAGATATAGTCCAGTTGGTTCTCCCTACACCCAGAACAGCTGTCAGTGTCGGACAGCTCCTTCGGAGAAACTTTTGCACTTGATTCAGAGGATTTTTCCAAATCGACTGTGTTACCATCAAAATAATGTTTCTCTGCTGCAATTTCAGTTCCTTCATGAATATCATCATCCTCACAGGTTTCGTCAGGTGATAAGGAAGTTAGCATGCTAACACCATCTGTGAGCCATTCAAGCCGTTCTTCCATAAGAATACTGCATAAGAAGCACAGCAGACACTGAAGGGCAGATGCAAAAGAAGTAACATAAAGTAGAATACCAGTATTGAGCATGATATCATCAAAGGCATGCATACAAGAATGTTAGACAAAGACATTATGACAAATCAAACCGATCATAAAAGCTTACTGGGTGCAGCACTAGTGCTGTTATGGCAGTAAGAAAGTTCACATCAGTGCATGCCCAAAGTAAGACCTTGAAGTGCTTTGGCTTGAGAACCACATAAAGTAACTAAACTAAACAAGACATGTAAATGTAAAGCATAATATTTGTACAATGCTGAATCTAGGAACTGTAACTAGAAGTCTACGAACTACTATGCAACGTATAAGTGGATATACTTGTTGCAGGGATGACAACTTTACTTACAGAACCAAAAGAAGAAAATGAATTTGTAAGGTCACCAGTGCAAAGAAAACCTCTCAACAACTAGCAAGGACTAAAGGGACAGCCAATGAAATGAACAACTGGTAAACAAAAATTCTTGAGGGAGAGCAGAATTCATAAAGTGGTTTATAGAAGGAATAGGTTTCCATTTCTGCCACCTTAAAAGGTGACAAAGCAAAAGACTTGAACTGAATATAGAAATTCAGAAAAAGAATGGGGAAAGATGACAGGAGAGGACGGCGAGCACTACACCCTACCTCTGCAGCACCCCAAAATGCAGTTCAAAGAACGGGAGCCTGGACAGGATGCAATAACACCGTGGTGTGGTTACTACATAACGACTCCGGCGTGGAAAGACGGGCTTTTCGTTCGAGAGCATGGATACCAGCTTTGAAGGTCTCTGTACAATCTCTTCAACCAATACGCAGCATCCATATAATGTAGAGTCGTCAGCAACCTGCAATTTCTCAATGATCAGCACCCTGGTACAGTGCAATGATATAGTGGACAAAGATATAGATAGATATACCTGTAAACGGAATACGAAAGATTGATTGCTTTCTTTAAGCTGTTCCTGAAATGGGCAACATCGAATATAAGATAATCAACCAAAACCATGAACAGACTAGACTAAGCTTACTTGCAAGAAGAACTAAAGAAAGAAATAAGATATTATGTGACAAGCAGTAAATCTTGGGCATAATTTGCAATATGATTTCAGGAGCAACTGAGAAATTTGTCGACTAAAAAGATATATAGTGAGTGAAGGAAGAACAGAACACAAACAGCACTGAGAAACAGTCACCTGCCCTAGGAGAATTTCGTTCAGCTCACTGAATGACGGAGTCCGTTCAACAGCATGAACCTAATACAGATGTAAACATAGGTAAATCGTCTGGTGAGAAGTGCTTCTATGCTCTAACTTTACACAAATATTAAAGACAAATAGCAGCATGAACGACCATACTCAGTCCACAAAATTTGGAAGTTATAGGTTTGCCCCTGACAATAACTAAACTACATTTCCTGTGAGATTTCAGAGAATTTTTGAAGGAGAGGACTGAAATATCCAACAAGTAAGATCTGGTAAAAACAACACTGTATTACAGGAATGGAGCCTAAACAAAAAAGGGGTGAGTGAGGGTATGTCTGAGTTGAAACTTGAAGGCCTTAGCAAATAACATCCACTAGAAGCCAGTTATGTTAATTGACTAGTTCTAGTTTCACTGTTATCAACAAATTTCCTGATACTACTTGTTCTGATTGTGTAGTTACTCAGCAGTAAATTATCTTCAGCTCCCTCGCGGCATAATGTGAAACCTGAAGGCATGATTCCATTTCCATCTATTGCAATCTATAAGCATCGGAAAACCTCGTGCTCACAAGGATTTTGCTTCTCTATGTTCCTATATATGCGCCCTGGCCCTTTTTTGTATCCATGAGGAGTTCTCATATTTCCGAATCAGCAGGCTATTTAGTACTTTAGTTCATCTCGTAGGCATTGCTATGTAAACAGGTGCCATTGTTTCATGCAATGCTGCATGTCATTTGTTTATTTTTAGAAATCTAACCTGGTTGACAAATTACATTATTATGAACTGAACCAAGCCAACATAACAGTATTTCATCTTGGTAAACAAAATATAACCTAGACAAGAAGCACCATGACATTTGGAAGAAAAGAAAAACTAAGCTTAATATATTCTCGTTGCAAACTGTTACTACATAGAAATTGAAAGTATCAGCGGTATGTAGCTCAAATGCGGCAGACCTGTGCACCTCCAGGAAGGCAGAAAGAGAGAATGTCCCTGTACTTGAGTGGAAGAGGCCTCTCAGGAGGGTATGCAAAAAGGACCTAAGGACAAGATAAAAAGAAGCAACATAAGGTATTTCCTAAAAAAATAAAGGAAAGAAGAAAATAAAGTTCAGCGCATGAAAGAAGGCAGCAACAGGACCTCCTTTTTTGAAACAAGTATGGTAGGGGATACTACTCATCAGAGCAAAGAAGATGCAACAATAGATGAGGTGAGTGATAACCTGAGGTTCCAGATTTGATATAGCATGAACTTGGTGGTGGTTGTTGCCAAATATATTTCTTGATTTCTTTGCATCTTCATCATTTCTCCCTAGTGCAATGTTTTCTAACTCATGGATATCTGCCTGAGGAGGAAGCCCAACAATCACTATGCTCTCAAAAAGATGTGATGGTTCTCTAATGCACCTATTACCCTGTTTAAGAAAAAATAACTTGAGGTATGCACTATATGCTAAATCACTCAGTGAAGATAACCACATACACTTCAAAATACTTTTGAGAAAAATAGCTCTACTGATGTATGTGTACTGAACGGAATGGCTCATTCACATTCACCGTCTACGACCAATCAGAATGCACCTAAGCTCTCAAGCATTTGCCACAATTTGCTACTCCTACCAGTTTCAAAATGCTAGGTCATTCAACATGAATAGTCGTAAAAAATTAGCAAGTGCCTACATTACATACCTCAATCCACCCATTGCAGTTGAATTAGAAGCATTGCAAATGTATAGCAATTATATGAGCAAGTACATACTTTTACTCTGGTGCTTACAAGGCAGGCACTAAGCAAGTTCAATTTCAGGGTTTCACAGAGAACAAAGGTATTGTTCTTTAATATCTAAAAGGAAAAAATTCTATTTTAAACCCTGAACTCTAGTGCTCAATCCAACATGAACCCCAAAGTTTGAATCCCTAAAATTAGAACCCTGAGCTTCCTAATCCCAGCCAATCCCGACCTTGAGTTGTTTTCGGCACACCGGAAAGTGGGCCATCTCGATCGGAATCCCATATCTGCTCTCACTCCTCCAACTAACATCCTGACCCACATGCCAGATCCATCTCCCTCCTATATCTTGATCTCATAGATGCAAAACAACCCGGGCTTGTAAGCGTCAGTTCCTCTGCCAGTGCCGCTAGCCTCCATCGAGTTACCCCTGACCTTCGCCTCCCAACATGTCACGTTGTGTTGTCTCGCCTTGTGATATCTAGATACCACACAGGGCGCCATGGGAGATCGGAGCGAGAAGGCAGTGGTCGGAGTTGGAGAAGAATATAATCATTCCGGTGATACGGCAAACGGTAGGATGGACCGACGACATGGTTGACTTCCCCACATCGTCGCTCACCACTAGGTGTTTGAAATCTAGTCGCATGCGTCTACTAGCCGGAACGAGGATGGCGACGCACATGGCCATGATGGTTGTGTGCACTGACACCGGGAGGAAGGGCGGCATGGTGTGGGAAGAGGAGAGAAGGAGGAAGGTTGTGCACTTTATAGGAGGGGTGGAACGGTTGGAGGCACTGATCATGGCTCAACGGTTGCCAAGGGCAAAAGGCACCGATGCTCCCACAGAAGATGGCATAGTGGTGGAGGAGAAGATGGATCTGAAATGTGGGCTAGGGATGTCAGTGAGAGGAGTGAGAGAAGACACGTGATTCCAGCCAGGAGGACCCTTTTCCCAGTGTGCCAAACGGCTCAAGGTCGGGATTGGCCAGGATTAGGAAGTTCACGGTTCCAATTTCAAGGATTGAAAGTTTGGGGCCCATCGTAGACCGAGCACCAGAGTTCAGGGCGTAAAATGGACTTTTTCATCATCATATCTAAAATATGAGACCATTTTACAAGATGAGTAAAAAGAGCAAGCTTACATGACTGCAAATACTAGATAAAACAATGTTAATCAAAATACAGATATTGAAAGCAATGGTTGTCACACTAGAACAACGGTAGATATCAAAATAAATGTTATTGTGTCATGCGACTATGCTATGTCCTATATACTCCCTCCATTCAACTTTGTAGGGCGTATTTTGATTGGTGACCAATAATTACTCTATTAATATGTGGTTTATGTGACATAAAATTTATGTCATTAGATTTGTATTCAAAAATACTTACTTATAATTGTGATTTTGTATCACATAAACCACATATTAATGGAGAGATTGTTGGTCAAAGCCTGTCTTAACCAATTAAAATATGCCCTACAAAGTTGAGCGGGAGTAATAAATAGCATCTGTAGGATGAACTGCAAGCATGAGTACTATGCTTGGATGACAACTGCGAAATGAAGACATTCTGAGTCAACTAAACACCTAATATCAAATTAGCATAGCTTTATTGCACTCTTACCTAGTAGTTGGAAAAGCAAGGTATCACATCAATCATTAACAACTTACAGGTCTGACTAATCACCTTAGTTACACATTCCCACACCAAGCAGAGCACAACAGATAAACATGAATGCTATATAGATAGAGATCTACATACCAATGACTTCAGCTGGAACCTCGACCACTGCCGCTTGTGCGTCGTGAGAACTTCTGGATTGTAAGGTCCAGACACCTCAGGTGAACTTGAAAATCCCTTCAGGATTTTCGAAAATTGCTGCTGCAGCTTCTGCATTGGGCTGCCACTCTCTTCTCCGGACGAATACACCACAGATGGCCGAGTGGACTGTACGGTGGCAGCTGAAGCCGCAGCAATAAATGCTCTCGCAACCTCTTCAGTTGTTTGCATCAGGTGTGACGTGTTGAATTTGAGCCCTTCAGACCCATCATTCTTGTCTACCATCCTAAATACCTGCTACTCATGCAAGCAAGGATATAATCATTTCAGCAGATGGAGAACGCAAATGAGAGGACAACCACTGGATAACATAACTTGTCTACATGTAATTTGATTTACCCGGCAAAGTAATAAGCTTTTCTAACTTCTTTTCCACAGCACATCTCGAAAAATAAGTACAGCACATCAACCATAGACTGAGCCTTAGGCTAGCAAAAAGTGAGCATTCCAAGATGATCATGATCCAGTGATAGCATCTATCCAACAAGTAAACCTTGTTCTCTGCTTTGAACCACCTTAATTCAATTGGATTCAACCTATGACCAACACAGCCTAGAGTTCTTCAATTCTAAAAGCATGCACGTAAATTAGTGACAGCTACCTGGTACAGAACAACAAATCAGCTTGTATCTCACTCTAATATCCAACCAGAAAGCCACCTAACAACTAACTGTATGTACTTTGCATAACTAAAAGCGCTCCACTGAGTTAACAACCCACTTTTCCGGAAGTATCACTAAGAGCGCAGGGTGGAATCTAGAAAGTAACATCAAATCAAACAAAAACACATAATCAGATACTGCTATTATCGATTTCTATGATTTTTAAGACTGCTATTAATTTCTCTACCTACAAAGCACGAAAACACCATGAGTGCCCAAACTGTTCTGGGAAAAATCTAATACAATTGCACAAACCAACCACTCGATCTCAGAGATTGACCTGAGACTCGCCGAGATACTCCACTAGAAATTACCGTCTGACCGCTCCAAACCCCGTACAAACAAAGCAATCATAGTGTAAAAACCGGAAAGGAAATTGCACACTCCAAACCACCAGCTGCTTTCAGATATTAACATCACCGAGTGCCGACCTAAGCAAAGCACAGTCCCCCTAGGATCGACGAAACACCCAAAAAAATCCGCAGAAAAAACACATAAAACATAGGGAAAATCCGCCGAATCGGCTCACCTGACGCCGCGACGGCGGGGAGATGGCTTTGACGCTTTCGCTCCGCGCTGATCCCTTCCTGCTGTGTGCGCCGCCGCCCAAATAGACCCGAACTAGCACGCGAATGGGTGATGGTCTCCCTCTCTCTCCCCCCTCTCTTCTCTCTCTCTCTCTCTCTCTCCTTGCGCCTCCTCTTCCTCTCCTCTCCTTTTTTTTTCCTTTCTTTTTGTGTGGGTTAATCTTCGATCCGTTCGATTAACCAAAGGCGATTCGTTATGAGTCGCGGAAATTTAAGTGGGCGTGATTTGGTTCGGGTTTGGAAACAGGAGATTTCGAAAGCGAGTTTGTCGTGGGCGAGTGGGACTCTGCTAGAACTGGGGCGCCACCATCTGTCGCCGGAGAGTGGGGCCCAGGAAGAAGGGAGGCGGCGTCGGGTTGACCCGAGCCGTGTGGCCACCCGTGTGGCCGTGCGCCACGTCTTCCGACGCGTGCGCGGCTCTGCGCGGAGCCAGCATCGCAGAAGGGAATGGCCCTTTCTTTTCGTACTTCGTTTCTCCAAGAAAATGTGATACACGGCAGCAGACAGGCAGAAAGGCTGGAGATTTCTTAGACGGAGTATCACAAGATTCGCAATACAATAGCGTAATATTTTTAGTTGTTTTGGGGATAAAAGTACTGCTTAGGGAGATTCCAATAAGTTCAGCCTTTGCAATCATCTTTTTCTTTCTTGTCAATTGAGATCTAATCATCGTTGATGATGCGATGCAAGTCGCTTTCTGCTTCGTTCCTACCAAGCATTACACCTGTGTGTGTTTCGGATTTTGGACAGCTGCGTTGTGGATATGCCTGAGAAACGAGAAGGTATCACTTGGCTTCTAGCTATCTTCCCTGCAAATTTTGTTTGCCTTCTTGGCAGGAAAATGTTTGCCTGACAATGTTCATGAAATTTATTTGGTTAGTGGCAAGATAATACCATTGCTCGCTCTACTATATATAATATATGTACCGTATCGGCGATTCCCTAGTCTCCAAAAATTGGTCGCATGCGCGGTTCATGAGATCAGCTTGAATTGTGAGTTGCCCGTAGAAGGTAGCACCACATACTATGAAAAACTAATGATTTCTACAATTTCGGGATCATCACGCTATCACTCCGGTCTTCGGCTGATTGACCCGTCGAGCAATATGCCACTCAAACTTGATTGTTGCGGCGACCAGACGCGAATACCGTGTAAATCCGGAACCGGTTCTGAAGAACTTATCAGCAGGGAAATGGCTGCTGAAAACACAAAACTACCGGCTATCGGACCACTCTGATTTTAGTGGAGTACTACCAGTTTTTGTGTCATCGGCATTGATTTTCTCCGGTGAATTAATCAATGCTGGGCCTACAACTTGAATCGGAACCTTGAATCTTACGGCTGCCGGCTCGATCTTTGCACGAAAGGGAAAGTAGGCGTGCATCTCGTACATAAGTTGGGCACCAACTTAAGATGCCAGAGTTACTAGTACATGGTATTATGTTAGTATGCTCCTCTGCTGTATGCGTGTATCGTGCCGGTGTTTGGATACTTGGATTCGACACTGAACGGACCGAGCAGGCATTTTTCCTCTCCGAGAGTGAACGGAGCACGCACGCGCGCCAGCAGAGATTATAAAAGGAAAATTGCGCATCAGATCACGAACGGGCGGAACGGTGTGGAGGACGGCGACAGCGAGGAGGAGGACGGCCACCCCTTTCCCGTCCTCGTAGTCTTTTTCTCTGGGCCATGCCGACATGGCGAGAGAGCCACCAGGGCCCAGGTGTGATCCGAACGACCCACTACGGAAACCAATCCAGCTTGGAATTGTTAGGCGCACGCACCACTCTTTCGCTTCATCAGCCTTTTGACATCATGCAAAAATAGAACACGTTCTAGTCAGAACTAGGACGCCTTGTTTGGAGAGAAAAAAAGTTTGCAAAAAAAAACAGAACTAGGACGCCACACGTGGCAGCACCCGCGCGGTCGCACAAATTTTTGTCTCGTTATTGATAATTCTAGAGCGTAATTGAGTGACAATTATTACATATATATAGAAAAATTCTCAATATGAATGGACATACATACATACACTAATCAAATTACACTCTGTTGAACTACCGTCCCATTATACTTTTGAGCGTCGAGGAAAACAGAAATAGAATACATTATCTTGTCGTCGTATGAGATCATATTTGTTAGTGAAATTCCATAGAATAAAAGATATATCATCTTTGCTATCCAAACTGGAGTAACTTATTTATCAATCCATATTTTTAAATCGAAACAAGCGTCCAATATATTTAACATTCAAATAAAAAGGTTTTCCTTTGCTAGAAAATCTTAAATAACAATTTTGGAAAGTCTAACAACAACGACATATTGATTTATTAGATATGTCCATTTTTACTATCAAGCTCATTAATTTACTTACTAAACTATCTAGAACCGAGGGCTCCATTATATTTAACATTTGCTAGAAAATCTTTGATATCTATTTTAGAAGCTTTAGTAATGTTCACAAAAACAATTAAGGTGGATTATTAACATACTTATTTATTTAATTGTAATGAGAAGAAAAAAAATAAAAGAAAGAAAAACAACCTAGCACACCAACAGATCCGTACACACATGAGTATACATAACACGACTTGGTTGGGCTCCAACAATTGCAATGCATGAGTTATATCTCACCTTATTAGCATATAATGATATAATTAAATTTTTAATATATCTACGATATTTTCTACATATTTTTAGAATAACAACAATATATCATATTTTCGAGTTAAAATTGCTTAAGGTTAGCGTGTCTTTTTTTACAAGCTCATTAATTTATTTATCAAACTTTAGTCAATATGACTAAAGGTTGGACCCATTATATTTAGTATTTGCTAGAAAATCCGAAATACCTATTTTAGAAACTAACAATAATCACAAATAATAAGATAAATTTGTCAATACGTCTACTGTTATTTTCATCCAATTTTTAGTTTCTATTTTTATTTTTAATTATTTTTAATCAGAAAAGGAAAAAACACACACACCTAAACACACACACGTACACCAATACATGCACACGCAGTTTAATGAACACAAACACACTCCTCTCTCTAGTCCTCTCTCTGCACCCTATCCTTCGCTCCTAAATCCACATTCGCCGCCAGTGCAAATTGATGTTGTTGACCACACCGCCATGCTCCCCGTCATCGGAAACACTGATACCTTGGCGCCAACACCACTTCTCCTTGATACCCTTCTCTGCCTTGCTCTCACCCAATGCCTAACAAGTCGCCGCCTCCGATTACTCGTCGGTGCAGCCGCTAATCAACACTGTCGAGCGTGCCTTCATTCTCCTTTTCGACCCAATCACCGATTCCTGCTTCCACACCTTCTCCTAACCCCGAATTTCACCTTCACATGAACCCTAGCCCGTGCAGCTCAGGTCCGTGGTGCTACGGCAAGTTCCTGTTGGTGGCCTCCCGCATGGTGGTGTCGACGCCATGCCTCTGTGACATCTCTTTGCACGCCCACGATGACATGTCGACAGCGTCCTCATTGCCTCCGTTGGGTGAGCTGCACGGCCGCAGCTGTGGATCTAGAGAAGCCGCCCGCGGTAGGGGCGAAGGCGCAACCATTGCTGCCTCTGACGCTGCTGGTCTCATACTCCAGGAGCACGCCCATCGGGGAGTCACGACAGATCTAGAAAAGCCGCCCATGGTAGAAGTGGAGGTGGTGCTACAGCTGCCTCCGGTGTTGCCGGCATCAGGCTCCGGGAGCCTAGCTATCGAGGCGTCACGGTGGATCCGAAGAAACCGCCCATGGCAGGCCGGAGGCGCCGCTATCGCCAGCTCCGGCGCTGGTATGCTTCCTCGGCGCTGGTTGGGTTTCATGGTGCTATAGCGAGTTGTCAGTGGTGGCCTCTCGCATGGTGGTGTCGGTGCCATGCCTCCGCGGTGTCTCTTTGCACACCTATAATGACGTGGCAATGTTGTCCTCGCTACGTCTATTGGGCGAGCATGCGCGTCCACAGTTGCAAATCTGAAGAAGCCGCCCGCTTGGTGCTGGCCCACTGGTCCGGGAGCACGCCGGCGCCATCCTTCTCTGCGGCCATGTCTCTCGACACGTGGACACCGGCATTGGAGGCCATGACACCGACGATGCGGTCATGGCCTCCTTTGCTGACCTTAACATCCACACTCGAGATGCAGGCGCCAACACGGACGACGCTGATAGCGAGGTGCACAGCAGTTCGTTGTCCACACCATGCAACTGCTGCTTGCGGGCCCCTGCAACAGCTTTTGTCACCTTGGCGGGAGCAACCGGTGCCCACTGGGAAGCTGACGCGACAGGGTGCCCAATCTTTCGATGAGAGACGGAGGTAGCTATTGATTTGGAGAATCAATCTTGATGATTTGACTATACCGTATATGCGATACGCCTTAGTGATTGCTAGATCAACGTCGAAGGGTTATTGGTCGTGCCACGGGTATGAGCAACCTAAACACAAAGTTCGTGGTTCCTGCAAGCAATTGAAGAATAGGCAAGAACTCAAGTAATCACAATATGAAATTGCTAGTCTTAAACTGGCACGGAGTAAGAAGAACAAGTTGGGATTCCATTGGCGATCTAAACAAGGGGTAGTCCTACACGAGTTACAGATGCGAACTTATAGCAGAGCTAAACAATATAATGAAAACCCAAGTCTAATCTAGGGGGTACAACTACTATATATAGGCGCTTAGGTGCCACACCTAAACCCTAATCCAAACTGGACTCATACTTGACTTGTGGCGCGGCTGGACCATGGAGAGGGGGCTCGGCAATACATGGAAAGAAGACCTGGTAGTACATGTAGAGGCAGCTCGGCGATACATGTGAAGGATCCTTAGTAGTACATGTAGAGGCGAAGCTGCAATATATAGGAAGGAGACTTGGCAGTACTTGAAAAAGGCCAAGTCTTGAAATTCTTCTAGGTCCTTATGGTGACTTGACTATGCTACGAACACCATCTTCCATCATCTCTTGCATTCCTCTCTGTCCCTTGCTGCCATGAAGTATTCTTGAGGTTCCTCTCGTCCAATCTCCAACGCTATTATTCATAAGCATAAGTAAATCAACATATGAGGGCACTACCAAGTTCTGATTAGTTATAACATTAGTAATTAGGAACAAGAGTACCTAACAATTGAATTGACGTGTATGAGCTCTAATCAGTGGACCCAGAGGAATTAGCAAAGTGGCGGCTATAGATGTAGTGGTGGAGATGTCTTCATCAGAAGCCTTAGTTAAAAAATAAGGCAATCATGCCTATTGGGAGGCCACAGTCGTGAGGAGAGAGGAGAATCAGGCCCCACATAACCCTGAAAATGACTTTTTCAGGTTTCCTATTAGGCTTTGGCGGGCCTATAGAAGCCTGCTCGAGGCTGTTACGCGTGTGTGACTAGGAGGAAGCCACGTAGATTCGAAAAGGAGAGAGAAGAGGTGGAGCACTGAGGGGAATATGTGATAATTGTGGAATTATTCAATATGTTTTCTTCTAAGCCGTGCTTATCTCGGCCAGAATTTGTTGAAATCAGAACCGCGCAAAGTTCTGTCAAGTTTTAGTATAATGTTATTAGGCGGCTGCATTTATTGGATACGTGCTTTGTGAGCATTGCTTTCTGGTTGGAACTGTGTTGAATTTGATGATCACAACGGATTGCATACCTGGGTGTCAGTTGCACCAGCCCATGCCTTCACGGTGGGGAGCCGGGCATGGGGAGGGAGCATGCACGAAAATGACGTGTGTTTGAGCACTCCTCTGATTGCTACCCTGTCAAGCCAATTCTCTCCATTGCATAGCCTTTACTGATGTACATTATCTCCTAAGTTTAACAATCCGACTTGCATTAGATGGTCAGTCGGGCATAGGAAGAAAGTACAGTCTTTCGACATGGATCGTAATGAATACCTGCCTGTGGCACATGCAACTTCAGCAAAGTAAACATGAAATATACAAAAAATGGTGACTGCATATAAAATTGTACAGCGCGCGACAAGGCAGGACGAAAGAATGTTCCTCAATACGTGGTACGCCTACCCAGTTAATTAAATTTGCGATGAAAGAAGAAGGCCGGGTGGGAATATGTGGCATGACCGGATAACGCCTAATCTGTTATTTGGATAGAGTTCAGCGTCCCGTCTTTACGATTATTATCCAAATGAAAAGGGCCATTTTTTGTTTAGTCACGAAAGGTCAGCATCATGCGGTCGCCGAAAAAGAAAATCACGAATGGTTTTAGCGTCATGATTACCGAGGACATGCCATAGCTGTCAAGCACAGTCGCCCATTTGTAGTCTATCTCGCTTGGCCTGCGTGTATCCCCAGACCCTAATCAGGCGCTGCCTTATCAATCAAGGTTGCTAGGTTGATCGATGAGAGTGCCGTGCCCTCCTCCACTTGATGATATCATTAGCCCATGCCTACTGGATCCAAGAACGTGACCTTTTCCTAATGAACCGAGAGAGGACATTCCGACGGGTATGGTACCCCATTCTCGTGGCTGACGGCCATTGTCTTGAGTCCCACTAACTACATGCTAATAGGTTTCTTTTTTTTTACGATGAATATTAATAGGTTTCATCGTTAGAATTTTCAGAATTCCATCATACGAACTCTCGGGTGCTGAGGCTATGACTCCGATAACCAGTTGCACTCCTTTGAAGGAAAAACATGACCATTACATGTGGCTTTTGTTTGTTGGGAAAATGGCATATTTGGCAGGCTGACTGCGGTCAATGCCAGATCTAGCCCGCCTCTTCTCGCAATGACAAAAATAACAGGGCGACTCGCGGGACGAAGACACGTGGCTACCGTCGGATTAGCTCAGGGCGACGCACCGGAGTCGGACCCACCCGGTACGACGGCCCAGCGTCGGACCCGTGCAGTGCGACACGGCCAGCGTCGGACCCGTGCAGTGCGAGACACGGCCAGCGTCGGATGAGGCGAATCCGACACCGGAGCGTCGGATCCACCGAGTCCGACGCACACGGGAGGGTCGGATCCAGGCACACGCGAATTTTTTTATTTCAATTTGATTTCCTCGATTTTTTAAAATCACGTATAAATTTCAAAAAAATCTAAAAAAATTTATACCAGTTTATAATGGAATGAAGTATACACATGTAAATTTTCATAAAATAATATGCATTTTTGTGACCTATGTAAAAAAACAAAGCTAACAGAGAAAAAACTAAACTGCACTACAGTGTTCGCGTCGGACTGCTACAGTGTGACACAACCACTGTAGCAGTCAGATGTGTCGGACAGTAGCAGTCCGACGTGAACACTGTAGCACAGTTTAATTTTTTTACCTTCCGATTTGTTTTTTTTACACAGGTCACAAAAATACATATTATTTTACGAAAATTTACGTGTGTATACTTCATTCCATTATAAACTGGTATGAATTTTTTCAGATTTTTTGAAACTTATACGTGATTTTAAAAAATCGAGGAAATCAAATTGAAATAAAAAAAACTCGCGTGGATCCGACGCTGGCATGTCGGACTCGGGTGGTCCGACGCTCCGGTGTCGGACTCGCCTGGATCCGACGCTGGCATGTCAGACTCAGGTGGTCCGACGCTCCGGTGTCGGACTCGCCTGGTCCGACGCTGGCCGTGTCGCATCGCATGCGTCCGACGCTGGGCCGTCGTATCGGGTGGGTCCGACTCCGGTGCGTCGCCCTGAGCTAATCCGACGGTAGCCACGTGTCTTCGTCCCGCGAGTCGCCCTGTTATTTTTGTCATTGCGAGAAGAGGCGCGCTAGATTTGGCATTGACCGCAGTCAGCCTGCCAAATATGCCATTTTCTCTTGTTTGTTGAGATTATGAGATATGATATGATTGCAAGGCCTTCTGCAATCTACTACAGGGCATAGCATCTTGACCAACTCTCTCTGACCCAGATAAATGAACTTTTGCTAACTTGTGTACCGAAACAACAAGAATCGCGCATTAACTACTCAAGGGCAGTTTTCATGCTAGTGTTGCCTGAGTTGTGACGTCGGACACTGATGCCTTACCGACCTACTAATTTATCACCACCTGCTTAAGTAGCAGTTGGTGCATTAGTCGCCGGTTGAATACTGGCATCGCGATTCTCTGAATACTTCCACCTGCATAAGACCTTTTCCTTGTATTGTTCTCTCGTGGCTCCAGGCCGGGTTCGACTTCCAACCACTTCAGGAGACTCGAAAGGAAAACGTATGTTGGATAGAAGAAGATATAGGTTAACTACTTCCAGTAGGTGCTTCGTCTGACATATCAGTCAGTGGATAGTGCATCATCTTCTTGATGCTGGTTCGAGGAAATTTGTCTAGAAAAAAATCAGTCAGTGGATAGCATCGCCGGATCGCTCGATGAAGATAAAAGCGATGTGTCCAGCGACGAAAAACCGGACGCAGGGTGTTGCCGTAAAGAGCGTCGTATGCGGCTTTGGAACTTGTATCAGGTCTGCCGAGTGCCGACTTTATGTGTCAGCTTTAATAGAGTGGTAATAACCTTTTCTTTTGGGAGAAGTACTTTAGCAAATTTAAGATTTAATTTTAATTAATAATTAAGTCAATAATATTAAATTATATAATTTAAAAATAATATAATTTAAAAATATGTTTTAATATAAATCCAATGGTACCACTACTATATCATATAATTAAATAGTATTAGTTTAATTGTTGGTCAAAGTTAGACCTTAAATTTCGCGCACGCCTTACATTTATGGACGGAGGGAGTAATATACTAGTAGTAACTGGTACTCATAAAAGGTGCCAAGGCAAAGGATATGGCGATTAGGGTTCCCCTGGCGGCGCCAAGGTGACTTGGCGGCGCAGCCCTGGATCGGCCTTCATGTCTCGTATGGATGGAGTATGACTCCGATCCAATCAAGAAGGTTGTGATGGCTACGTTTGTGTACCTGATGGAGGCAGGAAATCGGGATGGATCGCAAGCGGAAGATGGTCTCCGTGTCAATCTAGACTTCGACGATGGGTCGAAACAGAGGAAGGGAAGCAGAGTCTCGTGGCGGCCGGGGCGACCCAGCGGCGCACTCGGTCTCTGGTTTTGGGGAAGGAGGGAGTTCGTCTCCGATCCGAGGTTGGGTTGGGTTGTGAGTTCTCGGGAGGTTTGCTCGCCGCAGGGAGTCCGTCTCCAGGGCGGATGCGGAGGGCACGGCGCGCAGCAGATCGCTTTAAAAGGGGCAAGGGCGAGGGGCAGGGGAGGAAGCATCAAGCTTGGGCTTCAGCAGATTGGCGGACGAGTTCAGCGGGTTTTCGAGCCGGGTGCTTGGGTGATGGCGACGAGCTCGAAGTCTGTTGGCTCGGCGGGCGGTGGGGGCGAAAAAGGGGCCGCCGGTGAGGCAGCTACCCGCCCGAAGCCGTCTGCTGGTGTCATGGCGGCGAGATCGTCAGCTGGAGTGGATTTGCAAGCGCTTGCTTTGGCGGCCGGAGCGAGGGAGGACTTGACGGCACCATTGGGGACTGAATCCATAACTCCGGACGGGCGGGTCATGGGTCACCATCGGGGGCCTGAAGCTTTTCTTGAGAGTGATACAGAGGTGGTGGTGGAGGATGGCATTCTGGATTTTGATCTTGCCGATGAAGAGACGGAGGAGGCGGGGAAGTGGACGGTGCTGGCGAGATACTACTCAACCCGATCAGCGGTGGCTGGCATAATGTTCTCTGAGTTGAAGCGTGCCTGGCAGTTGCGGATGGAGATGTCGTACTCGAAGGTGGAGGACAATGTGTTCATCGTGTCGTTTGCTTCTGAAGGAGATTTCAATCATGTGATCCGAGGCGGGCCATGGCTCCATCGTGGTAACGCTCTGTTGGTTACTGCTCTTCACGGTGATGCCCGGCTCTCTGAACTCCCGCTTGACACGGTGCCGCTCTGGGTCCGTGTCTACGATCTGCCGCTCGATATGCAGTCTGAAAGGTTTGCTCACACGCTGGGGGGGGAATTTGGGAGAGTTCGCGAAGTAGACGTTGCTGATAATGGGCGTGCGCGCCACCTCTTTCTTCGGATCTGTATTGACTGGCCTGTGGAGCGGGCATTGCAACCTACAGTGGATATCAGGGTGAGACGTCGCGGGAATCAGGAGATCCGCAGCTTTCTCCTGAGGTATGAGCGTGTGCCGTATTTCTGCTTTCACTGTGGCTTGATGGGGCACGATGAGGATGAATGCAGCAGGAAACGGAGGAAGGAGCCGTCACGCCATTTGGACAACAAGATGCGATGTTCCCCCTTTCGTCAGTCTGATCGGCGTGAAGGTGTTGTTCCAGCAGCTGGAGCTTCGGCTCGACGGAATTTGTTTGGAGGACCTGTTGGCTCCACGGAATCTATGAATTCCAGGCAACAGGATCATGGTCTAGCTCGGGAACATGCTGGGAACTTGTCAGAGCAGGCGGACTCACGTAATGAAGACAACGGGGAGGATGGTCAGGAACTTCGGGAGGTTGAGGAAGAATTAACGGCGAAGGTTCAAGAGGTCCATGTTGCAACGGCTATGCACATTGATTCGTCTGGTAAGCAATGGGGCTCTAAATCAATTCTGGTTCCAGCGGATGCTAATTGCAGCGGCCAGCCAGACAAGCATGCGGGTGGGACGGATGATGCTGGGAATGGTGTAGTTCCTGTCCAGAGCGGCAGTTTGGTGAAATCTCTGAAGCAAACTTGGGAATCTTTGGCTCCCGGCTCGCAGATCGTTGCTGTTCCCTCGGCAGGCGGGAGGGCTACGCAGGTGGCCGGTGGCAGTCGTTTTCTGGGGGGTCCTGTGCGCATTGGTTCTGGCGGAATGAACAGTTCAGAGATGATAGATGCTCTGCGGGATATGGGTTCTGATCTGGAATCACAGGGCACCTCCTTCATGTCTGGCGACACATCGGTGCTGGGGAAGCGCTCGGCCGAGCGTCAGGAAATTCCCGGGACAGTGGAGGTTAACTCTCTTGCCTTAGTGGTTCATACGGATGCTGAACATGGTGGAGCTCTCAAGAAGGGGCGGGTGCATCTTACAAGACGTGATGGGCGGCGGGATACTCGGATGAGGGATGTCAATTTGGAAGCAACCAGCTATGGGGCTGCTGGTCAACTGACGGGGCCGATTGGGGCGCCCCGTCAGGAGTAATGTTTTGCTTGAGCTGGAACTGCCGAGGAATTGGGAATCCTCGGACAGTTCGTGATCTTCTTGCCTTAATGCAAGGCAAGCGTCCCAGTATCGTTTTTTTGTGTGAAACCCGTCAAACAGTAGAGAAGATGTGTCGTCTCAAGCGTCGCTTAGGTTTTAATGGTTTTGTTGGTGTTAGTTGTGAAGGGCTTAGTGGTGGTTTAGCTCTATTTTGGGATGATAGCATGTACTTTGATATTCAATCTATGAACGCGAGGCATATTGATGCGTATGTGCGTAATTCCGCAGATGGGTCCTTGTGGCGTCTTACTTGTGTTTATGGTGAGCCGCGTGCAGAGAATAGGCACCTTATGTGGGAGCTGCTTAGTTCCCTGAAGACCCGGTCTTCTCTGCTATGGTTGGTTGTTGGGGATTTTAATGAGGCTCTTTGGCAGTTTGAGCATTTCTCTAACTCTCCGCGGTCGGAGCGCCTGATGTCTGCGTTTCGTGATACGCTCTCCATTTGTGAGTTGCATGATCTTGGTTTTGAGGGGGTGCCGTTTACTTATGATAATAAGCGTAGAGGCCCTTGTAATGTCCGAGTCCGCCTGGATAGAGCTGTGGCAGATGATAGATGGCGTGATATTTTTTCGCAAACTTCAGTGGTCCATTTGGTTTCGACTTGTTCTGATCATTGTCCCATTTTGATAACTATCGAGTCTGTGCCGAGGGTTAGTTCCCGTACTCGTTGTCGCCATTATGAAGTTTGTTGGGAACGTGCTGGTGACCTCCCTGAAGTAATTCAAAGGGCGTGGCAGAGTTTAGGAGATAAGTGTGACCTTGATTCTATTAATAAGGGCCTAGCTCATGTGATGCACGTTCTGCAGTCATGGAGTAAGGAGAAATTTGGTAATGTCCTGCGTGAGCTGGATCAGTCTAGGAAGCGGTTAGAGCTTCTACTTCTGTCTGGTGCATCTCATATGGAGGTCCGTAGTGTCTCTGATCGGATGAATGAATTGCTTTACCGCGAAGAAATGTTGTGGATGCAACGGTCCAGGATTAATTGGCTGAGGGAGGGGGATAGAAATACGAAGTATTTCCATAGTCGTGCAACCTGGAGAGCTAAGAAAAATGCTATTAAGCGGCTTAAGGACAGTTCAGGCTCCTGGGTGTCTGAGTTCTCTGCTCTAGGAAGGATGGCTACTACGTTTTTTCAGGAGCTGTTCCGAAAGGATCACTCCCTTAATCCTAATGAGGTGGCTAATCTGTTTGAATCGCAGGTGACGGCGGAAATGAACACTCAACTATGTAAGGACTTCACGGAGGAGGAGATTTCAGATGCACTTTTCCAAATTGGGCCTTTAAAGGCACCTGGTCCGGACGGTTTCCCGGCTCGTTTCTACCAGCGTAATTGGGATATCATGAAACAGGAAGTGGTGCTAGCTGTGCGTAAGTTTTTCCACACCAATGTGATGCCTGAGGGTGTGAACAATACTTCAATTGTGCTTATTCCTAAAATTCCCAACCCGTCTGATCTTAGAGATTTTCGTCCTATTAGTTTGTGCAACGTGCTGTATAAGATTCTAGCCAAATGTTTGGTGAACCGTCTTCGTCCTCTCCTGGGTAATATCATCTCGTGGAATCAAAGTGCGTTCGTGCCAGGCAGACTCATTACGGATAATGCTCTTGTGGCTTTTGAATGTTTGCATTTTATTGAGCATTCCTCGGCTGCCAATCAGAGTTTCTGTGCGTATAAACTGGATCTATCCAAAGCTTATGATAGGGTGGATTGGGATTATCTGAAGGCGGTGATGGAAAGGTTGGGCTTTGCAGATCGATGGGTGAAATGGATTATGACATGTGTTACTTCGGTGAAGTATGCTGTGAAGCTTAACGGCCATCTTCTGGAGACCTTTACTCCGTCTCGTGGTCTTCGCCAAGGTGACCCTCTATCCCCTTTTTTGTTCCTTTTTGTAGCTGATGGGCTCTCGGCTCTGTTACGGAGAGAAGTGCAGGAGCGTAGAATTGTGCCCCTGAAGGTTTGCCGGCGCGCTCCAGGCATATCCCATTTACTGTTTGCCGATGACAGTCTACTGTTTTTCCAAGCGGTCCCGGACCAAGCTGCTCGCGTACATGCGGTCCTGAATGTTTTCGCAGCGTGCACGGGCCAGCTAATAAATCCACAAAAGTGCTCTATTCTATTTAGCACCTCATGCGATCAGGTGGTACAGGAAGAGGTTAAAAGTATTTTGCATGTGGATCAGACCTCTTTTGAAGCCAAGTATTTGGGTTTACCGACACCGGAGGGGCGCATGTCAAAAGGGAAATTCCAGAACCTCCAATCTAAGCTCAGTAAAAGGCTAATGGCTTGGGGGAGAATTATCTATCGCAGGGAGGTAAGGAAATTTTAATTAAAGCTGTAGCGTAGGCGATCCCGACCTATGTTATGGGAGTCTTTAAATTACCTGTGGGTTTATGTGATGATCTCACGAGATTGATTCGTAATTTTTGGTGGGGTGTGGAGAATGGTAAGCGACGCACGCACTGGACATCATGGAGCAGTATGACTCGGCCTAAAATGCAAGGGGGTATCGGCTTTCGGGGCATAAGATTGTTCAATCAAGCCCTTCTTGCCCGCCAGGCGTGGAGGCTCATCCAAGCCCCGGACAGCCTATGCGCCCAGGTGCTCAAAGCTCGATACTATCCTAATGGTAATCTAATCGATTCTGTTTTTACAGGGCATGGTTCTCCGACTTGGAACGCTATTGTTTATGGGCTAGAGCTCCTTCGGAAAGGCTTAATTTGGAGAATAGGTAATGGGGCGAAGGTGCGGATATGGCGGGATCCGTGGATTCCTCGTGATCTGTCCCTAAGGCCCATCTCGCAGAGGCATCGCTGTCGTTTAAAATGGGTAGCGGATCTGTTATCCCCAGAGGGAGCATGGAATCAGGACAGTCTGCAACAGTATTTCTGCTCAATTGACGTGGAGGCAATTAATAGGATTATCCCCTCCAAGCGGAATGATCAGGACTTCATTGCGTGGCATCCCGATAAGAAGGGCATTTTTTCAGTTAGGAGTGCTTACAAGCTAGCCCTTTCGGAGTGTCTGAGGAGTCAGGGAATTGGAGCCTCTAGTGCTCGGCCGGATGGTTCAAATCCTGATTGGAATCTGATATGGAAGTGCCCTGTTCCCCAAAAGGTACGTATCTTTGCTTGGAAGGTTGCTACTAATGCTCTTGCTACGCAGGCCAACAAAGCGAGTCGTGGTATGGTGGGTGATGGTACGTGTCAAATATGTGGACAGGAAGTGGAGGATTCTTACCATGCTCTCCTACGCTGTCCTCATGCGTGTGCTTTGTGGCATGTTATGGAGTCGGTTTGGGACCTTCCGGATGAAGAAACACTACGTACCCAGGGGGCGGCATGGCTCTTACTGGTCTTGTCTAAGTTAGAGGAAGGCCAGCGGGTGCGTATGCTGATGGTTCTGTGGCGGATCTGGCATATTCATAATGAGTTAACACATGCCAAAACGCCGGCACCTGTTGAGGCGTCAAAGCGTTTCTCCTCAGCTACGTGGACTCCCTATTAGCCATACAACAATTCCCTATGGCGGACTTTGATAAAGGTAAGCTGGTTGTGAATTATTCAGGGCGGCTTTCTCACCCTCGGGGCCCATGCAGGTGTGTCTCAGGTGGAGCGACTAAGCTGGATCCCACTGCCGATCGGATGGACAAAGCTAAATGGTGATGGCGCGTATGATGCCGGGAGTAGTCTGGCGGGTGCTGGCATGGTGCTGCGCGATTATAAGGGAGGGATCCTGTTTGCTGCCTGCCGGTCGTTGAGAAGCTGCACGAGTGCACTCGATGCGGAGCTAGCGGCATGCAGTGAGGGTCTTGTGCTAGCACACCAGTGGACGGATTTGCCTATTATGTTGGAATCGGACTGTGCGGAGGCCGTTGCAATGCTTTCGTCCAGAAGTTTAGATCGCTCTCGTTTCGCTCATAGGGTTAGGGATATCCAGGAGTTATTGTATGGAGAAAGAGATGTTCAGCTGCGTAAAATCTCGAGAGATCAGAATAGGGTGAGTCATGAGCTTGCTTGTCTTGGTAAGCGTAATGGTCAGACGGCTTGCTGGCTTGGTAGCTGTCCGGCTGACATTGAGCCTGTGGTAGCTCGTGATTGTACCCCTTCTGGTTAATTAATATCATCTCTTCCCTTCAAAAAAAAACCGGTACTCATATGCTCCAAGGCTAACGAATGTCAAACCGAAAGGATGAAATATTTTCAAGTAGAAACTGAACAGAGGTAGAGATGTGAACAGAGGTTTT
Source organism: Stipa capillata (assembly GCA_019208055.1). Taxonomy (NCBI): domain Eukaryota; kingdom Viridiplantae; phylum Streptophyta; class Magnoliopsida; order Poales; family Poaceae; genus Stipa; species Stipa capillata. The sequence goes on from JAGXJF010003737.1 coordinate 116,386, forward strand.
TTTAGAAGAACTGAACATGGTTTATGTTCCCCAAGAAAGGTAATGATGCAGTTAAGGTCCAGGAGTCCGTGATCGCAGAACGCTGAGTTTACACATATTGGGCCAGCCCATCAACCTCGCCCATCCAGGTCCAACTCATCCCAAACATGCAAAACTGGGTCTAAATCTAACTCCAAATTTAGCCCATCTCTAATGTTTTTCCCTATTTCAACTAGGCCCAGTCGTTAGGAGCCATGCATGCATGCGGTCATGCACGGCGACGCTGATGGACCGATATAAAACTGTCCAAAAGCTCCGTCCGAACGGGCCATCAGCTCATGCACTACTCGTTGAGCGCCGGACGGCAAACGTCGCGAACGGGGACCCCAAAAGGTGTCGCGCCTGCAACCGTGGCTGCGTCTGCGTGAACGTGCCCGCTCTCGTCTCAATTCTCACGCGCTCCATGCGAACCGTCGTCGATCAGTTGCCATGTTTTTATGTTCGTGCACTGCTGACGCTTTATCACGGGTGGATTAAACAAACCGCTCGTGATAGATTTTATTTTAAATATTTTTTTATTAAAATTGATATCACAAACAATATTTTTTAAATCGAATGTAAAAAGTATGTCACCACATGTGAATCCCGAATGCCTAAATCCACTAAATCGGGACCATGTCTGGCTAATCCTACTCAGTCTGGTCCATATCTCCGGTGCTATATAAGGCGCTCCTAACCCTAATCCTCCGAGCTAGCCATCGTCCCCTCCCCTGCCCTGACGCCTCTATCATTATCTCACCTGCTAACTAGGTGTTCTTCGTTTCCTCATCATCCCACCCCATCCCGATACCTCTCTCCCGTCCTCTCCCGTCGGCTGGCTTGCACCAGCACCGGCACTCTTCGGTCACGCCCTCTTCGATCGCACCCTCTCTCCCTCTGCCCAGTTCGCTGCCCCGAAGCCCAGCTCATCGCCACCGACTAAGTCTCCAGATCCACGCCGAGGTGGCTCGCTGCCAACATCCTCTCGCCGGCAAGAGGTCGTCGTTGCGCCGAGAGCCCAGCGTCCCCCATGGTCCCAGCCACCGGATCTACAGCGTCCTTCCCAAGGACAACACAACGGCAAGGACGGATGAAAGTACGCCTCACAGGATGGTGCGGGCGGCCGAAATACGTCGCCGACATGACGATGTAGATCCGACCTCATCCCGCTCAGATCCGGCATCGGAGGTGGTAGCCACGATGGATTCGTGGCTTCTTCTCCTCATCGAGCTAGCAGAGGCGGTTGGCCTCGTCTCACGCACTCAGATCTAACAGCCATGGTGGTGGCAACCATGACGGATTCGGGCCATGGTGGTGGTGACCATGACGGATCCAGGCCATGGCGGCTAAGAAGGCGTATGTTTCATCCCTTTGTTTCTCTTCTATCTGGTGTTCATGTAAATTGAATTCTTTTTTGTGTATAACTAATGAATAGATGATTAATTCTCTATTGTGATTGTTTGCGTGATTTCTTTGCGGATCCAGCGGATGCCTTCTTGATTGTATGTTTACTTTAGGTGATTAGGCATTCTTTTGTAAATTTAGTAAATGATTTTTTTAAGAAATGAAAAAATCAATCACATGTGGTTTTTTGGTGCTCAACCGTCTGTGATGCTTGCCTATCATAGATGATTTAAAAACTATTTATAATGATCATATGTCATCATATATCAATAAATTTAGACAGTTTAAAAAACCGTCTAAAATACGGTTTTATGCCGAGTGAGATATATGATTATGTACTAGTGCACGGTGTATACTCCCATGCTTTTATGGACGTGCAGAGATAGTCCGAGCCCGTTCATCTTGCTCCATACAGCCATACATACCGTCATATGGGTCCAATTCTTTTTAGCTTCTCGAGCGGCTTCTCCCAGAAGCTGTCCCCTCCCAGCTTCTCCCAGAAGCCGCTTTCTCAAATTCGTCGGGATTTCTAAACTAATCAGGGTGACTAGTTTAGAAGTCCCGACGAATTTGAGGGGACGACTTCTGGGAAAAGCTGGGAGGGGACAGCTTCTAGGAGAAGCCTCTAAAAAAAACCGAAAAGAACACAGCCATGGGCGGCCCATGACTCGCTACTGTGACGGTGTCATCATTTGGCAGTACTACTGCATTGCTTGTGCCACTGCCACCGCCAGCGAAGGAACTGCATTTCTTTGCTTCGATGGTGCGATAATCTCGCTGCCGCTGCGCCCTTTGTTAGTTCTCATTCATTTATTGCGGCCTTTCGCACCCCTGCCTGATCGAAAGTGTACAAGTTTTGTCTCGGGCGCGCAGGCATTTATTTGAGGAGCATGATGATGAGATCCAGTCAAATATGGAGTCAGTCCGCCACCGTAGAGAGAGTACTACTGCTACGTACCAGACGACCTTAACTAGTGGCGCATACGGCCGTACCCGTAAGGCACGTCACGGAGGGCTATTAGCCTTAAATTACTGTTGTAGTGGCGCATCTGACCTGAATCTTGCAGATGGAGAGAGGCTTTGACTGTACAAGAAATTAAGCAGCTGTACGTACACTTGTACTAGGTAGCCTGGGACATGTACTCTCTGTGTGTTTGTTTCATACAAAGATCAGGTTCAATAAATCTTGTTTCGTTCATGTCATGAAAAAATAGCATACAGTTCACGTTCATAATTCCCATTTTCGATCATAAATTCATGAATTTTTTTTATTGATGGTGATTAACACTTTTACACTTTTTTAAATCATGATCATGAATCCACCAGAAAAACCACCATATACATACTATTTAATCAGAAATGGTCTAGCCCTGATAGCATGAACCGTTTTCACAACAAAATTTATGATCATTTTTCATATTTTCATATACCATTTGCTCAAGAATGGTCTAAATCTAAAGCATGAAGCGTGAACAACTAAACAAAAATTTCATGAACCTACTCTTTTCATATACCATCGCTCTCTAACATAATCATGACCAGGAACCTAACAATCGAAAGTAAAATTGCCTTGAAGTTGCTTGAACAACGAATAAACATACATCTTTGAAACATGAACAACATTTTGAACAACCTTCTTGGAGCATGAAGAAAACACCTCAGAGCATGTATAATCTTTTCCCTTCCGATCAGTACATATAATCGGATTCCCTACCAAATTTCATGAACACTATTCCCCGAAAAAACATCTCTCTCACAATTCGTTTCGGATATTTCGATCTAAACATTTCAGATGCAGGCATGAAGTAGCAGGGTGGTACATGTTAGAGCATGAACTGGCAACATGGAAACAATTTCTTCATGAACCAATAATTTGGCACATGCCGTTCTGATCACCTATCTCTCAGATGAAATAAAATAAAGAAAATGGATCAAAGAAATGGAGCATCCGGATCATGAACTCCCCTGTCATGTATTAGATAACCAAAAATCAAGAACAAAACATGAAATATGGTTCGAACCGCCACAAAAAACATGAACCAAAACATCAGTCTAGATCTATATCTAATCTGTTCATTAGATAGGTGGGAATGGAGGAGAGAGAGTAGAGGTGAAAGATAAGGTTGACTGGAGAAGCAGGGAGAAAGGGCAAATGAAAAGGATATAGGGTATCGACTAAAGGAGGGTGGATAGGAGATTAATAAATTATGACTTAAAATTATTTTTTACACAGTAATCTAAAACTCTAGATAGTCATAAGTAAGACCTAACATGATAGTGGTCAAAACAAGTATGAAAATAGATATTAAGAAATGCAAAGAGGTAACCCACACGAGAAACATAAGATTTGTTATCAAAGTTAGAACCTTTGGTAAGGCTCTATATCTCCGTTGAGGAAGCTTGACCCAACGATCAAAACTGTTGTCAAATCGTGCCCTTAAAAAGCTTACCGATGTGAAGCTTTCCTTCTCTTGTGGCGGCTCTTCACCTTACAGTAAACGAGCTCGAAACATTCACAGACTTCTCGGAGCACTTCAAAATCCTTGAAGGATCCCAAGCAATTCTTAGTCGTCTAGGAGACGCCAACTTCCAAGAGTGACAGGTTTCAATCAGTTCGGCTTGGAGATAAATTCTTGCTTGATGCTCAACTATGCTCAATCTCTCTTTCTCAAAGATTTCTTCACGAGGATTACAATTTAGGCTTGAGGAAATATGGAGTAGCACTCAGAATAGTAGAGAAAAATATTTGGTAAACATTTCACTCATGCAAGAGCCTTGGGGGGTATATATAGCCAAGCTCGCAAAAACTAGCCGTTTGTGCAAAAAGGTGGAAAACTCAAAATTTCCAAGATGGAACTTGGAGGTTCCAATATTTGAAAGCAACAGCTATATTGCCTATCTAGAAACAGATCTCAAACTTCAGATAAATATCTGGAGGTTTCGACTTTTAGAGCACAACGAACAAAAACCAATACCGGAGGTTTTGACTTGAACCTAGACCTTCTGGGATGAAGCATAGTTTTGGCAAGGCTTGGTCTGAACAAATTCTCAGAGATTCTGATATTGCACTCAGACCTTCCGAGATTTCAAAGATCTCAACTGAGATAGACATAACTCATTCTTAGAGGTTTTGATAATGGACTCGGACATTCAGAAACTTTAAAAGATAAGTCCAAAACAAATCTCAAAGACTCCGAAAAAAATCACAACTTCGACTTTCAAAGCAAGAGGACTTAGGCGTTTACAAAAGTGAAACTTGAAGGTTCTCAAAAATCTCAGATTAGAAGATTAGATAAGAAGGACAACTCAGAGGCTCTAAGTTTTCTGACTCTTCAAACAGAGGTGCAACATGGATGTTCCAACATCAATTTTGGATATTCTGACATTTCCATAAAATGTGTGTATGAAGAGATTTAGAGACCTCTTCAGATTTTAAACTTGACTCATTGCAAAGCATTAATAAGTACTCTCGCCAGCTTCTAGATTTCAACATCCTTAATAATACGAATTTCCCTAAATTCAGTGTGATTAATTGAACCAGCAAAAAAGCTAGAAAATAGTCCATAATCTTTGTTTCTTCGAGCCATCTTTCCTTATAACATTTTAGGGGTCGTCAACGATAGTTTTATCACTGCTTTTGGGACTAAACACCTGATCACACTTGATGCATACATTAGTTCCATAATCGTTTTTCATGAATCATCAAAACCTACTTACGGGAGCTAAAATGCACTTTCAGCGGTGGAGAGACAGTGTTGAATAAATACAAAACGGAAGGCCATAAACGCAAAATGGCCTCTCAAAATGCTCTGTGCGCATCTTGTAATATTTGATGGTCTAGATATTAGGATGACCCCTCATGTATGGGCGGAAAAACTGCATTGGGTCGTCTGCACTTACACTTCAAAGCTCATGCCTGCCTTGTAGAACCATTTGATAACTGGGTTCGGACATCTGGATCCTGAAGAAATATGAGAACTAGCTACAAAAGTTTATCTCTAAAAAAAAGAAGAAAAACCTACAAACTAGCTACAAAAGTTTATCTCTCAAAAAAAGAAGAAAACCTACAAAGCTTACAACGTCCAGGAAGGAATACCTTTGCACTGCAGTGCATCGAATGTTTGATTGAACGACCGCCTCCAAACATTACCCCTACTTGCACGCACTCCAAGAGATCAAGTTGAATCCAAAGAAACAACAAAACTGTCGTTAGACTTCTAGTCATCTGGACACCCCGCCCAATCAATGTTTGAGAAGCCACTCACCAAGGTGGAGGCAGATCGACGAATCAAAATACCAATCAAAGCAGTGTGACTCAGGTATCGTAATATCAGCTTCACCATCGTCAAGTGCAACTTGGTAGGGGAATGCAGAACTTGGCACACTTTGTTGATAGAGTAAGCAATGCCAGGGTGTATGAGAACTAAGTACTGAAGTGCGCCGACAGTGCTGTGATAGCAAGTTGCCTCAACTGGACCCACAAATCCCCAACAAAAACTGAGAGCTTGGCACTAGTAGACATGGGAGTGGTGACACCTTTACAAGAGAGCATACCAACATGACGAAGAAGGTCACCAACATATTTGGTCTGTGATAAATAATGCCGTCATCCACCCATTGCACCTCAATCCCAAGGAAAAATGCAACACCCTAAGATCTTTGAGAGAAAAATAGCTTGCAAATCACGTAACAATTTTTGAATGGCCATGGTTGAGGATCCAGTGATGATAATGTCATCAACATAAATAAGAACATAGAGAACCGTACCAATCTTGTTGAAGATGAAAAGGGAAGTGTCTGCACGGTATGGAATAAAACAAGTCTCTTGAAGTTTAGAACTCAACCGAGCATACTGTAAAGACCACCTTGTAATCCATTATGTTATCACGAGATCATCAAACTCATGGGTCAAACAAACAAAGTTTTCATTTCATACATACATATATATCCTTGCATTGCATATCAACACCCTAAAACATTGCTATCAGCTAACTCAACTAAAATTTGATAGATCAATTTATCCAATTTCTTTCCTACGACCAATTGGAATATTGCATAGAAAAGCTACTGTCATAACTATTTTAGCTAGAAGTATGCAATCCAGTTTAAATTGCAATCATCAAAGTTTCTTTTGTTCTATTGACCCAACTCAAAGTTTCAGCTTGAATGGAAGTATTTCTAACCAATAAAAGTTTAGGAAAAACAGTATATATGCACTGGGGAATTACCTACAAAACCTCCTAGATTCAAAAAGCCTCATTTGAATCACTAGTTATGCAAAATTTAACCTCAAACAAACTGAAATAGAAAATAACAGAAAAATAAAAAGGAAAATCTCTCTCCCCGACTGGGCCAATCGGCCTAGTCCTCCTCTCTTTCCCCGCATGGGCCCCGGCCCATCTCTCTCTCCCTGCGCGCAGCTCATGTAGGCTCCTTCTCCAGCACGCTCGCTCGCCCGCTTCCTCTGACCAGCGGGTCCCGGGCATCAGGCCGTCGCCGCCGCGTGTGCAGGCACGCGTCGCCCCACGGCTGGTGACCTCACCGGGGTGCCCCCGCCCCTCTCTCTTTCCGGGCATAAGATCCGTTCTCGGCTTCCCCGTCCGTGCAGTATTTAAGCCCCATCGAGAGCTCCGTTGCCCATTTTCTCTCCCTCCCCTTTTCTCCATTTATGAGAGACGCCGCCGTCCTGTGCTCCGCTCCGGCGAGAAGTTCTGACCGGCACAACGCAGTCTGGCGGCACGATTTCCCCTTCCTCTCTCTCCTCATTACCGAGCTCTCGCTTCTTTCCCCTATCTTACTCTGCTGCCGTGGTGTCCAGGGATCCTAGGAGGAGGCTGCGCCGGCCAACTCTTCACCAACACCGGCGGCCGCCCCACCTCGAGTCCGGCGAGCTCGAGGACTCCAGCTCGGCACCAGCGTGACCCAGAGCTTCCCCAAGCTCACAGACGAGCTCGCCGCTGATTCAATCCGTGCGCTGAAATTTCGCCTCCGCCATTGGACGCGCTGACATCGCCGCCCCTTTCTTCTTCAACCCGACCTCCTCGACCCCGCACGAGCTCTCCTCCAAGTCGGTGCCATCGGCTTCTTCACCAGCACCAGCACCGCCTCATTTCCCCGGGGTGAGGATAGAACCCCTTGCCCCAGCTCCCTCTGCATTCCCTGGTTCACCCCTGTGCAACGCCGCAAATGGCACCAAGGTGGTCTGCGTGGACTCGGACACCCGGTCTGACCGGGCGAAAATCCGATCTGACTGAACGTTCAGACTGAGTAGATCACTCCTGTTCTTTTAGTGAACCGGGTGTTAATTATAAGCTAAAGACATGAAATGACATGATTAAGAACGCGTAATCTTTTTGCTCCATACTGTGGGTTAAGACCCCTTTTGATATTGATTACGAATTGCTTAATAACCTATACCTTCAATCACTACTAATCAATGATAAAACATGTATCCCAAATTAACACTTGTGTGCTAGTACAACTATACTAAAACACCACCATGAATTAATCTTGGAAAAAGATGACATATGCCCAACTTGAACAACTGTGGGTGTATATCTTTAATCATTTTGCATGATAATATGACCAGCAAATGCAATTCAAATAATTGGGTGTAGTAGTACTAGTTATTGGTCTAACCTCACATAAATGATAGGGTATAAGCCTAACATTATGTCATGAAGATAGAACACCTAGGAATAATATTACTTTTGGGCTAGAACTACAAAGTTAGACTTTTTCCTTGTTATATAGAAGAAATACTTAAATATATATAGAGTTGATATTATGTTTGGTAGGCTTCACATGTAATAATGCCTATAATTGAAACGACAAGAATAAAGGGGGAGGACTAGAGTATGACTTGAGGGCCCTAGTCCCTTGACTAGTCAATGTTGACCAGTCAACCCTGGGTCAACATGGACCCACTTGTCATCCTCTAGCCCAACACCACAACTGATTAAAGAAAACATTTAATCCTTTTCTTTACTGGGAAAAATACAAAAAGGTTTTAAAAGTAGTTTAACCTTCAAATATTCATAGAATTCATCCGAATTCCAAATTAAATGATTCTTGTGTGTGAATTCATCTTTTATTATATACTATTTACTGGTATACATGTCATTCCAAGTTCTGATATGAAAATTTTCTAAAATTACAAACTAACCTCAAATTCAAATGAAAATGACTCAAACTTGGAAAATTCATACTAATTATCTATAAATCCAAATAAAGTGAAATCAATTGCATTAGTCTCGTATCTTCATTCTCTACATGATAGAATGCATTCCATACATGCATTCATTTCTGAAAATTTCAGTACCATTTATTTGTTCCTTTTTGATTCTTTTCGGTATGTCGGTGTTCCTTTCACTAGAGTCAGGCACCGAAGGTTTTGCCGATGGTGATCACCAGCAGAGTACTATCCCGAACAACAAGGCAAGCATGCACGCTTGTTGAATTGATTCCAGTTATCTTATGCGTGCTTGCTTGATTAATGTCGTGTAGTTCGAATATTTCGAATGATGTATGTGACATCTTTCTACTAGTATGAGTAGATTGCTCATGTGAATGTCCAGCATTGGTGTGCTGTTTATATCATCCTAATGGACACTTGAAACCCTGGAAAGTTGTGAGAGACGGGAGTGGACACATTGGGACATGACAGGTTGTAGCCTGCATGATCTTTGACATGTGATCTTGATCTCCTTTAAGCCGACGAGGGTATGATCCGATACGAGTCAGGTAGGGTAATGGTCGGCCAACTATCTACCCTCGACCTTATCGGGATACCTTCGTTCGAGGTAAAGGTGGTTGTAGCCACTTCTCTCGACTACACTTGATTAGGGATTGTAGTCCCAGAATCCCTCTAATGGCTTGTAGGTCTTGGAGGGAATAAAAGGAATTGATTGTGATGTTCGATGGTGATTGTAGTCACAACTTGGTAGAAGCCAATACTGTTAACTGCTGTGATTGTAGTCACAAATTGGTTGTAGCCATAATATTAACATTTGAATAGAGCATTGAGTTGTAGCTCATCTCTAGTGTTGCTATTTGTTGGTAGCAATATGATGCCTTGGTATGATGCTATTGGTGTAGCTTCAGATCTGGAATTGATGTTTAATTGGATTGGAAATCAAGTTGTAGCTTGATTCCATGGTTTATCACTTTGAAAATTCATGAACTAGATGCTAGAGATAGTAGTCTTTAGCTCAAATTGCTGAATTTGGATTGTATTCCTACTACTGTCATTTAATTAAACGAGTATGCTTAAGATTAACTTGGAATGAGCAATTGCATCTTGCGAGTACGAAAGTACTCATTCGGGAATTCCATTCTTGCAGGTGATCCTAGTATCGATGACTTTTACAATGCTGAAAATGCTGATTCCGATGTTTAGTTCTGCAAGTTTGTCCACATTGGTCTTTTGGTGGGTTGTATAGTTTTTGGGAGATGACTTTGTTAGTCATCCTCCATGTTTAGTACCGTGTTCCGCTGCTGTTTTTAATGTTGTTGCGTGCTAAAAACGACTTCTAAGTTGTGTATTGTAGTAGAACGACTTGTCCTTTGTATGGATGATATTACTATCTTTAAATCCTGCTCTCGTAGAGTTTCGTGATGATATTCAAAGTTGTTTCGGTGGCTGCCCATACACAATGCGTGAATGGAATGAAGTGTATGGGTTTACTGTGGTTCTAGTTTTCACTCGGTAGGGCAGGAATTCGGTTGAGTGACCCGCTAGCTGAGATGCAATGCCGGCTAGGCAGGGTGTGGGTGGATCATACCGGGCCTTCGGGTGACCCCACTGGTCTTAAGCGCTAGGTTAGGGTGTGGGTATGATCACCAGGCTCTTCCGATTGTCTCACTTGGTGGATTCTAGAACGACATTAACCCTTCACAGGACTTCGGGAATTGTATGTGTCTTTCGGAAGTTTAATCGCTTCTGGCCGGCTTGACCAACAGTGAAGGCATACAGCTCAGGTGATCGTATGATGCGTTGGTCAGGTGTCGGATCATGCCACTTCGGTGTGCACGGCACAGGTACCGTGTCACCGAGTGGGTGATTGCTCGGTCTTTGGTGATAATTTATTCCTTAAGTCACATGTAATTCCGGAGCCCTGACACATACCATGCCCGCGATGCCTGTTTTAAACCATACAAGGCCTTATGAAGCTTGGACAAGACTTGTGGACGTTGTGGGTCAATGTACCTAGGAGTTTGGCGCATATAAATGTCCTTGTCGTAACAACGAGTGTGCGGTGTGCAGGGAGGGGGGAACTGGCAGGGGCGAAGGCTCCCCTTATGAATCCATAAGTGCACACATATGACCATTGTAGCCTGATCTATTTCAAGAAAATTTGTTACGATTACCGTTGTCGCGGGGTGTTCGCGGCAATATCCATTTGTTATAGGATTGTCGGGATGCGTGTATGGAAGATCTAGGCGGTGCACACAAGAAATTTACCCAGGTTCAGGCTCTCCAAGGATGGAGATAATACCCTACTCCTGCTGAATATATTTGATGATCTTGCGTGAAAAAGAGAGTACAGGAGTTGAAGAAGATTGCTGAAAGCTAAAGCCTCTGAATGTAGATCTAGAGTCCAGCCCCCTTCTGCATGGAGGGCTCGGCCTTATATAGGCCTGCGCATCAGCCGACTCGGTCACTCGGCTGAACTACAGTTACTGTCCTAATTAACTGACATTTATATCTGGTAACCGTCCGAGTAACACCAGTCTTCATGCCGGCTGAAACGTATGCCTTGATGAGTTGTAACGCCTGTCTTAATGGCACCCAGACGTTGTACCATGGCAGGCTGTTCTTGGGCCTTCGTCCGAATAGGCCTTTGCGAAGTTGTTGGGCCTGCATCCGAGTGGGCCTTGCCAGGCTTGCTGGGCCGACTCGAGTCATTGGGCCTACCCGGTTGGGCTTCCCTCGTCAGTAGCCCCCGAGTACTTCGAGGTCTTGACACGGATGCCGAGTGGCGAGCTAGTCGTTTGTGCCCGAGTTGCGAGTGGAGAGACCTTGATGGACTCCTGCAATACCTGAAAAGTAGGTTAAATATGTGCTAAGTATTAAGAACTCAATGATACCCGCATTTTCCGACTGAGGAAATCGGCTTGTGGCCTTCCGGGAGGCGTATCATGAATTCCGAGTGAATCCGAAGTAACGTCTGGCTTATCCGAATGAACGGTTACCATCTTGTGCCCGCAGGGGGGACGCCCTCGATTTTCAACTTCGGAACCGAGTCCTCAAACTCCGACACTGATCCCTGAATTAGTGAGCCATTTTGCGCCGCTGTGGCATTCGGCTCAGATTCAAGGATCCTGTTATTCCGCTGTGGATGCCGGATTCGTCCTTAGCTTGGGTGTTGCCGAGTGACCTGGAAACCCTGTTGGGTCGGTCATCAGCACCCTTTTTGCAGAGCTAATCTGCTTCCGAGTTTGGCGGCTTGTGCGCCTCGGAATTACTTGATGAAGTCGGATGATCTGTGACGTGTCCCAGGGGGCTATGCCGACTGTTGAGTCGTCACCCGAGCACACCCGACTCTGATTGAGTCGGACTCGGTTTTAAGCCGACTGGTGCCACAGCATTGTTTTGTCCGAGACGTCGCATCAGCATTTAATGCGCGCAGCCGGTTGGGCAGAGTGTTCGCAGCGCCATGATTTCGCCTCGAGTCACGCGCGAAGCGTGCCCGCGACATGCGCTGCTGCTCTGATTTCGCGCGCCGTCCGAGGCGACGGCTCATCATGTCTGCACTCGAATCACGCAAACGACGCGCGCGAGACGAGGGCTGACGTAATGTTAGCCGGTCACGTCGCCTGGAACTCCGCGTCGTGGCGAAAAAGGCGCCCGAATCCCGCGGGTTCGCGCGCGCGGGACGGCGGTTGCCTCGGTAGTTTCCCGCCACGTCGGACGCACGACCGCCGGCGGTTGGACTCCTTTGTCTATAAAAGGGGACCGCGGGGGCGCCGATAATCTCATCTGCTTTTGCCTTCGTCTTCCTCACGCCCCAAGCTCTAGCCTCCAAAACTCCGCCACCGCGCACTCGAGAAGAAACTCGCTTGCCGCCGTCACCCATCAGCCGGCGACCATGTCTCGCGCCGCCAGCAAGGGCAAGAAGGCCGCCGTCTCCGCTTCCTCCTCCGCCGCCGACGCATGGAATAAAGGGGATTGGATCCCCTCGGTCATCATCGACGAGCTCTTGATCGAGTTCGCCCGCAAGGGCATGCTGCCGCCGCGGACTATCTGCAACTGGCGGGCGCCGTACAAGGAGAAGAAGCCCGCTCCACATGAGCACGAGCGGGTGATGCTCGTTCCGTTCATGGAACGGGGACTAAGCTGCCGCCGCACGACTTCTTGCGCGGTTTGCTATTCTTCTACGGCCTGCAGCTTCACCACTTGAGCCCCAATGGCATTCTGCACATCGCGTGTTTCATCACGCTGTGCGAATGCTACTTGGGAACTCAGCCGCACTGGGGACTTTGGAAGAAAGATCTTCACTGTCAAGGCGCAGCCCATCAAGGCCGGCGGCCGACTGGCAGTTTGCGGGGGAGTTAGCATTCAAGTCAAACCCGGCACCGGGTACTTCAAGATGCAATTTCCGGACACCATCCGGAGATGGCAGGATGGGTGGTTCTGTCACGGACCCGGAATTGCATATGATTAGGGGAACGCGAAGTCGCCAAGGACCGAAGGACTCGTCCGCCCGGTGGCACGGTACCTGCGCCGTACGCACCAAGGTAGAGCGATCCGACACCCGCCACATGCGAGCCGGCCGGAAGCGACCAATCTTCCCAAAACCACATACGATTCCGTAATCCGGTGAAGACTCAGAGTCGTTCCCAAATCCTACCACGACAAGCAAGGTCGGAGGAGCCCGGCAGTTCTACCCACACCCTAGCCTAGCTCGGAAGCTAGTGGGTCGCTCGAAAGCCCGGTAGAACGCCCACACCCTGCCTGGCCGGCATAGCATCTCAGCCAGCGGGTCACTCAACCAACACCTGCTCGACTTAGTAGAAAAATGGTACGGCCTCGACCCTTCACGGCATACCCATACACTTCATATCATTCACACATTGTGCAGGGGCAGCCTGAATTAACAACTCGGATATCATCACAAGGCTCTACCATGCGATATTACTAATAACAGTCCACGATGGACGACATAATACATCAGTTGGTTATATTCGAAAACATATCTGAGTACGGAGAAGTTAACAACAGCGGAAGCAAAATAAATGAGACCCACAGCGGCACAGTGACCGCTGACCAAAATCCGCATCTATCCCATGAGTCGAACACTACCGAGGAAACCGGAAACTAGGCAGTATTGAAGTATTCCTCGACCACCGGCTCACCTGCAATGATCTAGGAATATCCTAGGTGAGTACGAAGTACTCGCAAGACTTATTCGTGCTTGATTAGATGTCCTACACATACTAGTAAAACGGTAATTAAACATGGCATAATTTCAGCTGAAAGGTACAACATCCAAGCACTCAATTGCCAGAACAAAATCAACATGGGAAAACAACCCACAGATCAGAATTCACATGGGTCCACGAAGGGACATGGTGGCACTCACTTGCCATATATATATACACCTTAGTTTCCTGGGTATAGAGGCACTCACTTGCCAACTATACACCTTAAAACATAAGCAGGCACTCACTTGCCTTTCCCACTCACTTGGGATATCACACATCACCACATTGACACACATTCACATAAATCTCTCGGATCGTTACGGCAATACATCTCCATGGAAATAACCAGTGCTCTTCACTCGGAGGTAGCTAATCTCCAAGTGACCGAGGCTCACCATGCGTAACGTCCATGGCAGAGATTTCCGCTAACGTCCACGCGTTGATAAGGGAAATGCTACGACCGGAATCACTCAGGATGGTAGACCCTACCAAACCGTATCCGTCGAACGGAGTCACCTCAGGATGGCGGTACCAACCGTATCCGTCGAGCGGAATCACCTCAGGATGGTAGAAACCTACCAACCGTATCCGTCGAGCACACCCTCGGCTCTCACACCTCACTTAAATAGATTCAAGTTGTTAGAAGGACCGAATCAATTTCCAGCCATTGCTAGACACAACTGGCAGTACACCCTAACATGCTAGTTCCACCGAACTGAAACCACACATTCCATTCAACGATTCACACATCCACAAGTAATCAAGTAAAGTATATAAGTAACGATGCAAAGATGCAACAAGCTCTGCTTGCCTTAGTCGTAGGATTCCTGATCTTGCGTGAGTCGTAAGCCGGGTGGTCTCCTGCTTCGGGCTCTGGAGCGAGCAAAGCGCGATACCGGAAAATAACATTAAAAAGGATCTTAAGAACCAGCATGTATGCATGATGAATGAGTCTAAATATGTAATCCTAAAGTGTAGTGTAGGTATTACAAGCCTACGGCATCAGGAATTCTCTATTGGCAATGGTAGATAGTAGGTTATTGTCCTAACCATGCGTGCATGTCGATTTCATTTGGCTGCATGTTAAGGTTAGAGATTACTACGCATAATAGAGGATCATAAGTTAACATGTTTGTATTCTAGTAGTGCTCTGAGATACCAAACTAACGCAACTGGAACGAATCAATTTGGAGCTAGTATCGCCAAGTTACGGATTATCGGGTCTCGTTCGACGAATATGCCTTTAATTCAAATTCAATTTGGAGGTGGTGTACCCTTTCAAAATTTGAAATTTGGTTTCAGCCAATTTGTAGGAAATTTCCTAAGCTTTCCAGAATGATAAAGTTTGCCCAAATCCGAGCTACGGTTTGAAAGATATCGCGTTTCGAAGTTTATCGGAGAATCGAGAAAACCTAACCCTAAACTGCGCCAGAACTAAATGCTAAACCCACCCGAGGTGTACCCGGAGACCTGCCCTAATTCCTACGCGCACCCGAAGGCCAACTACCCTAAACTAACCGAACCCCACGTCAGGCTGACATGGGGGCCCTGGTGGCAGCGCTGACGGGGCACTGGTTGCCTCGGTCGGCCGCTGACCGGGCTCGGTTGGCCAGTGGGAAGGGGCCATGTGGCCCTCCCGGCTCCCCGGTGGCGCTGAGGTGGCAAGGAGCCCGGGAGGTGGAGTACCTCACCGGAGCCTCACCGGAGGACGGTGGGGGGGCCTTAGGAGCCACGGCCGGCTTGGAGGGAGGGGCTGGAGCTTCTGGAGCTCACCCGGGAGGCGTGATGCGCACTGGCTCGGGCGGAGGAGGACCGAGGGAGGCCGGCGACGATGTCCAGCGGTGGAGCACTCCGGTCGTCGGCGGGGAGGAACTTCCGAGCTCGGTCCTGCAACGGAGTAGAGCGGAGGGCGTTAGCAAGGTGGGGAGGAAGCTCGGAGAGGGGAGAGCGAGGTCGGAGGGGCACTGGAGCAGCCGCGAGGGCTCACCGGAGAAATGGCCGGCAGTGGGGAAGAAGGTGGAGGCGGCGGCTATTAGAGCTCGGATCCGACAATTGGAGGAGTGAGCGGTGGCGCGGGTAGGATCGGGAGCTCGGAGGGAGGGACCGGAGCTCACCGGCTGGCCGGCAATTGCTCACCGGAGCAATGCCGAGCTCGGGGAAGATTGGGGCGGTGGAGGAGGGGATTAGGGTTTGCGCGCATGGGAGTGAGGAGGGGAAAGCGGGGCTTGTCCGAGCGGGGGTATTTAAGGGGCGGCGCGCTGGTCGGGACGGGGCCGGTCGGGACGGCACCGCCCGCCCCGGCGTACGGGAGGCGGCGACGTGGGAAGAAGGGCCTGACGGGTGGGCCCCAGGCGACAGCGAGAGAGGAGGCGCGGGAGAGGCTGCCAGGCGGGGTCCAGAGGCAGGCGGGGTGAGGGAGAAGCGGGCTGCGGCGGCTTAACGGGCCGGCCGAGCAGGCCTTCGGCCCAGGCTCCTTAGGTTTTTTCTTCCTTTCTTTATTTTCTCTAATAGCAGCACTACTCCCTTTAACATTTTATGTACAAAACTAGCTCCAAATGACTTGAAATTTCTACAGGGACTTTAAAATATTATTTGCGAGCTACTGGAAGAATTTGAACCAGTTTGGGAAAGATTTGCCCTATGTTTATATTCAAATTCAATTTGGGGCTCAATTTGAGTTTATATTGCAACTAAGCCCTAGGCACACTCAAAAATTCTGAAATTTGGAGGGGATGCTCAAAACATTATAAGAGCCCTATTGTAGAATTTTTAATCCATTTGGATCTGGTTTGAATGGGTCCTTAGTTCAATCGTCGGGTTTGACCTAATCCGTCGTTGAAACTCCAATTAGGTTTTAAACTCCTCCAAGGCTGTTGAAATTTTGTATGGGGCAAACATGTTTATATGTTTGGCTATTCCCAAGTTACGACGAGATTTCATGTAACTTAACTTGCCCAATGCTTAACCCTAGTTTCCGACGGTTTAGGGTTTGCATTCGGACGTTTTCGGTTGAAGTGTTATTTCGTGTTGCTTTTGGGGCAAGTCTTGGGGAGAAAAGAGAGAGTTAGTGGAGGGATCCATCGACGGGGTCCACGGGTCACTCCACCTGTTAATACTAGTTCGAAAATTTGGAAATTTCAAATAAGTTGATTGATGTTGGCAAGTTTATCCACCGAGGATGAGATATGTACATATTCTATAAAGTAAGGTTGATGTACAACTAAGTTTAAGCAAGTTGTGGGTGATGAGGATGCCATGTATGCATGAAATGCAGCGTAAAACCCTAATTGTCGAATCTAGGTATTACA
>JAGXJF010003738.1:0-63469 GCA_019208055.1 Stipa capillata
AGTGAAAATTTTCACGAACAAAAACGATTTCTTCCATTCACATGCATGCATATAGATACTTCAAAAATGATTTCGATTAAAAACCCTAGTATTGCGACATAAAAACCACTTAACAGATACGAGAAATTAATTTCGTTAAAACCTTGTTCAAAATATTTTCTAACGTCATAAATACCTTTGAGAAACAACATACAATTCTCCGATGAATAGGGTTAGATTCGCATACTTTAGTAAACGATTTTCCAAACTTCTCCTCCGAACCATATGTAGATGAACCAACGAGATGAACCTCTATTCTCCCCTGAAATTTCATATTTAAGTTTTACCCATAATGTTAAGCAAAAATTCAAACTTCTGTTATTCAAGAATTAGCCCTAAACCAAATATGAATTAATGTCATCAAATCAGAAAAGAAATAAAATACAGAAAAGTCTTTGCCTGCCATGTGGGTCCCGCTGGCAGCCCTCTTTTCCCCACCTGGCATTCAACCACGCACCACACTGCAGCTCCTTATTCCCCACGTAGCAGCTCACTCCAGGCCATCTTCTTCCTCCTGCCCCCTATTTCTTTCAACACCAAGAGCAAACCCATGTTTTCTTCTCCCCTCCAATCTCCCACCAAAACCAAGAATCTGGCCATGCATGCTATGCCATGGAACTCCCCCACCTCCTGAGCATCCAATCCATCCAAGAATCGTAAACATGCAAGAACGTTTGGGCATTTTGCCATTGGTGAGTCCAACCCCATTTTCTTCACCTCCAGCACGCAGCAGCAAGCCATCCCTTCTTTCATCCCCAAATTCTCCCCCTGCTGAGCTCTCCAAGAAACCCAGGGCCCTCTCCGCTCAGGTCCTCCGCCCCTGCTCCCGCCACCGTTCCTCACTACCTCCCGGCCGAGCAGCCCCCACGGCGCGCCGCCGCCCAGGCCGCTCGTCCCGCCGCCCTTCTTCGCCACTGCCGACGGCCAGCGCCCCTCCACGCGCCGCCGGCCCCTCTCCCCCCTGCGGCTCACCCACCGCTGCCGCTCCCATGGAGCTTCCACCTCCCCATCGCCGGAGCGCCTCTCCCCCCATTCCGCCGCAGCCCCGCTCGGGCCCGGCTCCCCGTGTGCCGCCGCCCCTTGTCGCCGCCTTGCCGCTGGACCCGCCCGAGCTCAGGGGCCGTGCCGCGCCGCCAGCCCGCTCGGGCCTGGATCCCCGCGTGCCGCCAGACGCTCCCAGCCCTGCCGCGCCTCTGCTCCTTGCCGCACTCGCCACTCCGGTTTTTCTCCCTGTCCTCAGCTCGCCTTTTCGCGGTGTCACCTCCGGGTCTACTCCAGAGTCTCACCGGCAAATCTGTTCATCCGCTCGTGCAGGACTTCATCGCCACCACCTTGCGTCCTCGGCCATTCAATCGCCTTGATTCGTCGCTGGTATAACTTAGAAACCTTTGTAATTGTGTATGCTGTGAAGATTTCAAACATGCAATGACGTGCACGGTTGCGGGTAGTTGTGTACTTCAAACAACACTGCTTTTCGATTAGCGGTTGATAGCAGTTAGGTAGTCGATTAGTAATATTCGAGCTCAAGACATATTAAACAGGCTAATGATTTCAAATACATGCTAGCGGTGGTGAATAGAATTGCTGCTCTATACTGGCTACCGACTAACTACGTCAAGACGGTTAATTGGTTGATGACTGACATAACGATAACTAGAAAACTGTAATGATCGTATGATTAACATGCGGATCAATGGAATTGTTGGTTAATTGTACGAGTGAGCAACGATTGTGCTTAACATACCTCATGAATTTTGATCATTCCCTAGCAGCGCTACTGAAATTAATTAAGGGATTAATTAACTATCGTACTAATACCTGCTAAGACAACTCACTAATATCTTGTCAAATATTGGCCCCGGATAGTTGCTGACAATACGCTAGTGCCTCTGATACCTGTCTAATAACTAGCTACTGCAATCACTCCTTACGCCAGGGAAAGAGGTAACCACTGTGATAACGATGGGAATGATTTAACTGATTGATATTAACACCTACCGGATAAGCTAATTTGGTACACTATCACATGTCCATAGCTTATACACATCTGATAATTCAAGGGCTACACTGTTGCAACTATCTCGGGCAGTACTACTTCAGTGGGTAATCATACTCATTCGGCATATTAGCAAGGCCTCACGTGTAACTCCAGTCGAAACCACAATCGAGGCATCGATGCTTAACTAAGAAGCTAATGAGATGATTAATGCTCTAGTTGCTCTAATGCCTAAACAGTTAGCTCACCTCACTAAGTCTGAACATTTTGAAATATTCCAAATATCCACTGACTAGTGGCTAGTCCATTTGATAAACACGCGGGTTATAGTATGGGCTAACCTGTATCTGATTAGTAGGCTCAAACCATGAAAAATACTAGTGACCTATTCATCAGTGAGTAGTCAATTAGTAGCTGATATTTTCAGGCATTCTTAAGACACCACTCTAATAATCGGCAATAAGGACTAATCATTTTCTTTATTAATGTTAAGTCAACTTGACCACTGTTCAGCTTAATTAACAAAGTATGCCATGTGCGGTAGAGACATTCTAATTTACTGCAAAGGTATTTTCTATACTGAGAAGAAGACAGGAAATGCTAAATCTGGGTAAACTCTAAATGTATGGAAACTAGAGAATCTAGCTTAGCAGCCAAACCAAAATGCTCAGTATCATAACTCATCTAGAATCAACACGAAAACCTAGCATTTCATGCATGCATCCATGTAGTTGTTCATCCACCATTAAAGCTATATCGTAACTAAACCTAACCCAGAATCTGGAATGAACGCCAACCCATTTATGTACTTGTATACCTTATTTTAAATCCACCGTAGTTGCATCCATATCGTTGGCATTCATGCACCTTTGTCCTTTTTGAATTAGTTCTTAGGGTTGCTTTTTCCCTTTTTAGAGGTCGCTTGCTTCTTACCGGTGTTTCAAGTATTCTGGAGTTCTCCCGCATGCTCCCCGCAAGATCAGGAACAACCCGAACAAGGCAAGCAGAGCTTGTTGCATTTTATTTTCCGTACTCTTGTGTATGCCCTCTCTTATGTGTGCTTGTATGTGTCTGTCTCCGTTGTATGTCGTATGGGTATGATCAGTTTAGAGGTCATTAGGAGATGTTAAGCACACTAATACAAGCAGGATGGGTCTCACGTTGAGACATCTGTGGCTCTTCAACCAAACCTTTAAGTGAGTTGTGAGAGCCGAGGGCGTGCACAATGGGTACGGTTGTTGCTAATAGCGGCGGGAAGGTGACCCAGGTGTAAGTAGAGTTTTGTCACCGCAGCAACCATATCTTCAGCGTGTCACCATCCCTTATAACACGGGATCGTTAGCGAGAACCAACACTGAGGTATAATGGGACAAGCCTCCACGCCCCTTGGAGGATCATTACCTCCTTGCGGTTATGCACTCATGTATATCGTCAGGGGTTGGGGTTTGTCGGTAACGGTCCGAGAGATCAAGTCACAATGTGTCTTTGTTGGATAATTGAATCTTGATAAGTGGTGGATAAGTCGGATTCTTGACAATGCGTCCTTGAACGATCAATTCGGATTTAATTACGTATCGGGGATGATTAAATTTGGAGTGGTTAGGGGCTGCCATTTGGATTGGAATTTGTTAACTGAGTCAATTGGATTGGATATATATATATAGGCTGCCCCATTGGATTTGGACTCGATGAATCGGATTTGTGGTGATGTGTTTATGATATGATTGTTTTTCTGAATTAATTTGTTATTTACCTTGTCCTTATTTGCCCTGTTGATGCCATGTTATTAATTTTGTATATTGTTACTCTGAGAAGCATCATGTTTACCTTTCTGCTAAACTAGTATGTGTAGGACATTTAATCAAGCACGATTAAGCCTTGCGAGTACTTTTGTACTCACCTAGGTTATTCCTAGAGCTTGCAGGTGAGCCGATGGTCTGGGATTATTTCGAATACCGTCTGAAGTAGTGTTTCCTCGGTTGTGTTCGGTGCATGGGATAGATGTGGATTTGGGTCAGCGGTCACTGTGCCGCTGTGGGTTTCACTCATTTTGCTTCGCTGTCATTTAACTTCTCCGTACTCGGATACGCGTTTGGGACATAATCAACTATTGTAATATGTCGTCCCAGCGTGGACAGTTATTATTAATGTCGTAATGTAGAGTTTGTACTGTGGTATCCGAGTTGTTACTTGCGGTTGTCCATGTACAATGCGTGTATGAGATGAAGTATATGGGCAACTGTGCAGCGGTATTACTGCGTGCTAGGATTGCGTTTCGTGATGGCAGAGGTGAGCGAACCACTAGTCCTGTGTATCTTTGGTGAAGTCCATCCAGGGGATTCGTCCCGTACTCGCTAAGCCTCCCATGACTGTCACGCCTCGCGCTGACGGCAGAGCAGAGCTGGATCCTCCCAGAGTTGCACCTCGAGGCTAGGTTAGGTTGAGGGGATACATGTCCCGAGCTCTAGTTCCTCCCATGACTATCGCGGAGCGCAGGCTTATCCCGCGGTATTACCCCTTCACCGGCATCTGGAATCTGTTTGTGGTTTTGGGAAGATTGGTCGCTTCCGGCCGGCTCGCACCTGGCGGGTGTCGGATCGTTTCGCTTCGGTGCGTACGGCGCAGGTACCGTGCCACCGGGCTGACGAGTCCTTCGGTCGTTGGTGATTTCGCATTCCCCTAATCACAGGTGGATTCTGGGTCCGTGACAGCTTGGTATCAGAGCCGAACTGACCGTAGGAAACCAATTGCAGGTGGTCGTTAGATAGGAGCTTCCGCTGTGCCTCGCTGATCGGTGCCACGCAGATCTGTGCCTCGCCACTTGGCCAGCAAAACTATTTACAAAGTTTAAAACCTATGTTAAAACTAATAAGTAGATTGCTTTTTATTCCTTAACCTCGTCACTCTTAGTTCTGAATGTTCTTCCCTATTGCATTTGTTTTCCTTGTGTGGCTGACCATATCCTTTCTAACCCTAAAATTGTATAGGATGGTGTAATACCCAAATTCGATGATTAGATTTTTGCTTTGCTTTTGTGCATACATGTCATCATCCCTGCCTACGTCCTGGAGTCAATGATTTCTCGCTTTTCCTCTACCTCGTTGACACCTTACCCCTGCCAAGAATGACGACCAAGACAGTTCTAGCTTGTCCACTCTCTTCCTGTCTAACCTCAGAATCCTATCCATTGGAGGACGCTGAATTGCTCGTCGTCTCTTTCGTTCCTTGCTACATTTCTTGGATCAGCTGATGAACCATTTCCTCCTTTTGGTGAACTAATTCCACTACTTCACCCCTTGGGTTCGATGCCTCCTGGTGTAGGGTTTCCCTCCATGCTTCGCCCTTCCGTTGACTCTAGCACCAGTAGTTGGCGTGCTGTCCCAACATTTCAGCAAGCCAAACTTGCTTCTCGGCATCTTGAATCAAGCTCCTCTTACTAGCAGTTAGCTAATGAATTAAACATTTCCATATGAACATCATGGCTGTCCAAACAAACCACCCATATCGTTATGCCCCTTAACCATCTGCTCCACGAATCTCGACTTCAAAAATGTGATAAAGGCGCCCAAAATCTTCCAATTTTATACCTTGCAGTATTTTGTTAACTTGACTTCCACAATCATGCCAATGGGGTGTTAACCCAAGGTTCTCACCTCCCATGCTTATATAACAGCTTGAGGATACAACCCTTCTTGGGTCCATTTCAGTGCAAGTGGACGGCAAAATCAGCCTAATCAATTGTTAAATCTTAACTCATTCCTACTCCCAGTCGTGGTTATCCTCCTTTCTTCTCCTAGAAAACCTTTTTGGAGACCTTCTTTAGTTGTCTCATAGCCTACTTGAAGAAACCTGTAATTGCTCCTCTTCCATGTTTATGATGAGAAACCAACCTTTAAGCTTAAGTTAATCTCCTGAATTTCTGATGACTCGACTGATAATCTTACCCTTGTTCTCCATCCCTATTGAGGTGATTGGATTAATGCCCAACCCACTCCTTGAGCGATGCCTTTACCCATCATCTCGATTGGGTGTTAATGTGTGGGGTTAAGTGATGAGTAACAACCCCTCCTCCTGGTGGTGATGCACCCCTTTTCTATAGATTCTCGTCCACGTTGAATCTTTTGGTTGAGTACTAGGCAACACGATTCGACCATCGGCGTGCGGAGTCAATAGTTTGAGTACGGGATGGATTGGCCCCCATACCGTCTACCCTGCTATTTGCTTCTAGTGCGCTCGAGTGGTGTATCCCTGTATGCCCTGTCCTTAGCCCTGAAGAGACTAACATCGGTCGGCCCGAATACTTGGAATGGTATGAGTACCGCTACCGGGACTGATCATCCCTGTGGTTGTATACGCACCCCACAGTCCAAAGGAGCAAGCCAGACCGAGTCTCTATCCTTAAGAACTTAAGTTTCTGGTTTCCATCTTTGGATGCTGAGAATATCCCTATCTCCAACCCATGTTTTAAAGTCCACGTGACTAACATTTTCATTAGCCCTCATCTTCCTGTAGTGCCGTGGAAGTTCTTGAGCAGCGGTATACCCTCTCAGCTTCACTGTGCTACCATGCTTATGTTCCTTATGATCCCTATGTCTCAGTATCTTCCTGAACAACGGGTTAGCTGGATTCTCTTCATCGAGACCTTAGATTCTCCCAAATAGAATAACCACACTACGACAAAAGTTCCATCGACATTCTCTAGAATCAATCACTCCGCTCGTGCCTCATTGACGACCTCCCTCTTGTTCCCCTTGTGGGACCAAGAATTCTAACCCTTCAGTAACTCCTAATTGAGGGTTGTACCCTAAGATCTTTCTTATCTCTGAAGTGCAATCACACTCGAACGACAATGGAAGATGGTATGATGCCATGGCTAGTAATCAAGATACTAAGGTTTGTTTAAGGAGAATTAATTACAGTGATTAGACTATAGATCTCTAGAAATCTCAAGAAATATAAAGTTTTATTGGATTCCTCTTAGGAAAATGACTATTGTCGGTGGATGATGTTTTCGAGATCAGAGTCATGCTGAAAATAAGAATTTGAGAAAGGAGTAGATGATTAATAAGTTTATTTGGATTACAGGGCTATGTAAATCTTGGATTTTGATTAGATTATAGGGAATTGTTGGACTAATTCCTAGGTCAAAAGTCATAGTATTAGCAAATACCCTTTGGGAAATTGGAGTAAGATTAAAGATAGTATATGAATTTCAGTGGGTTAACCTAAATGAGTTGAATTAATAGGAGATGCGATGGAGTACGAAGAATTAATTGATTTAGCAAGGTAATTAATTATTGCTAGTAGATAATTTTCCTTGACATTGATTCTAGATGAAAAAGTGATGGACAGAAGTAGAGATTGATTACCAGACTAATTGATTATGATTATGACTTAGCATCAAAGACGAATGGATCGTTGGCGGTTCATGATATAAGCATTATCGGAGGATCTAATCTATTCATAGGTCTCTAGTGATAAGGACCTTAGGTTGCTGTTGGTGCCCATAATTATGATAGATCCGAAGATTGGTTTAGTCATTGGATATTGGTGAAATTAGAAGTATTGCCGTTGGGCTTGGATAACTATGAGTTGGCAGGTGATACGATAGAAGACGTATAGATGGCAACACTACTATTGGATTTGGAAAGAATCAGGAGTAATAGATAAAGGAACTTAGATAAATTGTTGGATCGGTGGAATATGATTAATAATGAAGATTTTGAATACTAATGGATGAGATAAAAATGAAGTCTATAGATGGAGGATTAATAGAAAATGATCATGGGCAAAGATAAATGTTGGATTACCATTAAGATAATACTTATAGGTTAGGTAGATGATCTTTGGAATTCGATTTCCTATAGGAAATTGCTAAGGTAGTGATCTATCTTTAGAAAGATGTCTTGGTGAAATAGTTGAATTCTACATGCTAAAGGATTGAACCCAAAATAGGTTAAACAGAATTGATAGTGCATGTTAGAAGATTAATGGATGATTTAGGAATAAGAACTTGAAGTAGTTGCTAGAGGGTATGTTTCGACTTAATTTAGGGAGATTTGATGGAAGATAGAAGAAAGTCAATGTTTATAGGCTACAGAATTGATGGATTGTGAAAGAAGGAGCATTTGAATATTGATACATTGACGGATATAGATTCCTGAATTGGATTCAATTAGGTCCACCCAGAGAATATTTGATGGAGATCACGATATAATGTGGGTGGAATGTAGATAATTATAATCCAGGAAATGTGATTGGAAAATAGCTTTTGAAGTAAGTCTAACTAACCAAATAACATAGAACGGAGTTGTTGTTAAAAATAAACAATAAAGTAAAAGATGTTTTAAACTCATCCCAAAACAATGAAGGCAATTACCACTATCTGAGACCGACCCTCATATTCGTAATTCTTTCTTTCCAATCTAAAGTAGTTATGACCATCCAATTCTCTTGCCTCGGCCACACCTAAGCTAAGATCAGTTGTTCATACCAACTTTTCTCACTCAAACCAACAATCTTGAATTCTGAATTTGCAAGACTAGCAATTGCCGCAACACCTCTTAGTTGCTCCTGTTCTTTTCACCTTCATCTCTCCCCTGAACCAAGTGTAGAGCTTATTAAAGCTGGAACACCATGGAATGATAATCTGATCTGATTTTCTTCTTCCAGAACTAGTGTAAAAGTCGATAAGTGATTTTACCTTCCCACTACCGAAAGCTTGGTATCTCATCAAAGTCTTACTGCAAGTTGAACACCTCTTCTTTTCTTCTTTACCGTAGGAATCTCGGGACGAGATTCTTTTAAGGGGGGTAGGTTTTGTAGTGACCCTATTCTCAAACACGAGGTCAGTGAAAATTTTCACGAACAAAAACGATTTCTTCCATTCGCATGCATGCATATAGATACTTCAAAAATGATTTCGATTAAAAACCCTAGTATTGCGACATAAAAACCACTTTAACAGGATACG
This sequence comes from Stipa capillata, assembly GCA_019208055.1. Lineage (NCBI taxonomy): Eukaryota > Viridiplantae > Streptophyta > Magnoliopsida > Poales > Poaceae > Stipa > Stipa capillata. The sequence goes on from JAGXJF010003738.1 coordinate 9,009, forward strand.
AGAAATTAATTTCGTTAAAACCTTGTTCAAAATATTTTCTAACGTCATAAATACCTTTGAGAAACAACATACAATTCTCCGATGAATCGGGTTAGATTCGCATACTTTAGTAAACGATTTTCCAAACTTCTCCTCCGAACCATATGTAGATGAACCAACGAGATGAACCTCTATTCTCCCCTGAAATTTCATATTTAAGTTTTACCCATAATGTTAAGCAAAAATTCAAACTTCTGTTATTCAAGAATTAGCCCTAAACCAAATATGAATTAATGTCATCAAATCAGAAAAGAAATAAAATACAGAAAAGTCTTTGCCTGCCATGTGGGTCCCGCTGGCAGCCCTCTTTTCCCCACCTGGCATTCAACACGCACCACACTGCAGCTCCTTTATTCCCCACGTAGCAGCTCACTCCAGGCCATCTTCTTCCTCCTGCCCCCTATTTCTTTCAACACCAAGAGCAAACCCCATGTTTTCTTCTCCCCTCCAATCTCCCACCCAAAACCAAGAATCTGGCCATGCATGCTATGCCATGGAACTCCCCACCTCCTGAGCATCCAATCCATCCAAGAATCGTAAACATGCAAGAACGTTTGGGCATTTTGCCATTGGTGAGTCCAACCCCATTTTCTTCACCTCCAGCACGCAGCAGCAAGCCATCCCTTCTTCATCCCCAAATTCTCCCCCTGCTGAGCTCTCCAAGAACCCAGGGCCCTCTCCGCTCAGGTCCTCCGCCCCTGCTCCCGCCACCGTTCCTCACTACCTCCCGGCCGAGCAGCCCCCACGGCGCGCCGCCGCCCAGGCCGCTCGTCCCGCCGCCCTTCTTCGCCACTGCCGACGGCCAGCGCCCCTCCACGCGCCGCCGGCCCCTCTCCCCCCCTGCGGCTCACCCACCGCTGCCGCTCCCATGGAGCTTCCGCCTCCCCATCGCCGGAGCGCCTCTCCCCCATTCCGCCGCCAGCCCGCTCGGGCCCGGCTCCCCGTGTGCCGCCGCCCCTTGTCGCCGCCTTGCCGCTGGACCCGCGCGAGCTCAGGGGCCGTGCCGCGCCGCCAGCCTGCTCGGGCCTGGATCCCCGCGCGCCGCCAGACGCTCCCAGCCCTGCCGCGCCTCTGCTCCTTGCCGCACTCGCCACTCCGGTTTTTCTCCCCGTCCTCAGCTCGCCTTTTCGCGGTGTCACCTCCGGGTCTGCTCCAGAGTCTCACCGGCAAATCTGTTCATCCGCTCGTGCAGGACTTCATCGCCACCACCTTGCCGTCCTCGGCCATTTAATCGCCTTGATTCGTCGCTGGTATAACTTAGAAACCTTTGTAATTGTGTATGCTGTGAAGATTTCAAACATGCAATGACGTGCACGGTTGCGGGTAGTTGTGTACTTCAAACAACACTGCTTTTTGATTAGCGGTTGATAGCAGTTAGGTAGTCGATTAGTAATATTCGAGCTCAAGACATATTAAACAGGCTAATGATTTCAAATACATGCTAGCGGTGGTGAATAGAATTGCTGCTCTATACTGGCTACCGACTAACTACGTCAAGACGGTTAATTGGTTGATGACTGACATAACGATAACTAGAAAACTGTAATGATCGTATGATTAACATGCGGATCAATGGAATTGTTGGTTAATTGTACGAGTGAGCAACGATTGTGCTTAACATACCTCATGAATTTTGATCATTCCCTAGCAGCGCTACTGAAATTAATTAAGGGATTAATTAACTATCGTACTAATACCTGCTAAGACCAACTCACTAATATCTTGTCAAATATTGGCCCCGGATAGTTGCTGACCAATACGCTAGTGCCTCTGATACCTGTCTAATAACTAGCTACTGCAATCACTCCTTACGCCAGGGAAAGAGGTAACCACTGTGATAACGATGGGAATGATTTAACTGATTGATATTAACACCTACCGGATAAGCTAATTTGGTACACTATCACATGTCCATAGCTTATACACATCTGATAATTCAAGGGCTACACTGTTGCACTATCTCGGGCAGTACTACTTCAGTGGTAATCATACTCATTCGGCATATTAGCAAGGCCTCACGTGTAACTCCAGTCGAAACCACAATCGAGGCATCGATGCTTAACTAAGAAGCTAATGAGATGATTAATGCTCTAGTTGCTCTAATGCCTAAACAGTTAGCTCACCTCACTAAGTCTGAACATTTTGAAATATTCCAAATATCCACTGACTAGTGGCTAGTCCATTTGATAAACACGCGGGTTATAGTATGGGCTAACCTGTATCTGATTAGTAGGCTCAAACCATGAAAAATACTAGTGACCTATTCATCAGTGAGTAGTCAATTAGTAGCTGATATTTTCAGGCATTCTTAAGACACCACTCTAATAATCGGCAATAAGGACTAATCATTTTCTTTATTAATGTTAAGTCAACTTGACCACTGTTCAGCTTAATTAACAAAGTATGCCATGTGCGGTAGAGACATTCTAATTTACTGCAAAGGTATTTTCTATACTGAGAAGAAGACAGGAAATGCTAAATCTGGGTAAACTCTAAATGTATGGAAACTAGAGAATCTAGCTTAGCAGCCAAACCAAAATGCTCAGTATCATAACTCACCTAGAATCAACACGAAAACCTAGCATTTCATGCATGCATCCATGTAGTTGTTCATCCACCATTAAAGCTATATCGTAACTAAACCTAAACCCAGAATCTGGAATGAACGCCAACCCATTTATGTACTTGTATACCTTATTTTAAATCCACCGTAGTTGCATCCATATCGTTGGCATTCATGCACCTTTGTCCTTTTTGAATTAGTTCTTAGGGTTGCTTTTTCCCTTTTTAGAGGTCGCTTGCTTCTTACCGGTGTTTCAAGTATTCTGGAGTTCTCCCGCATGCTCCCCGCAAGATCAGGAACAACCCGAACAAGGCAAGCAGAGCTTGTTGCATTTTATTTTCCGTACTCTTGTGTATGCCCTCTCTTATGTGTGCTTGTATGTGTCTGTCTCCGTTGTATGTCGTATGGGTATGATCAGTTTAGAGGTCATTAGGAGATGTTAAGCACACTAATACAAGCAGGATGGGTCTCACGTTGAGAACATCTGTGGCTCTTCAACCAAACCTTTAAGTGAGTTGTGAGAGCCGAGGGCGTGCACAATGGGTACGGTTGTTGCTAATAGCGGCGGGAAGGTGACCCAGGTGTAAGTAGAGTTTTGTCACCGCAGCAACCATATCTTCAGCGTGTCACCATCCCTTATAACACGGGATCGTTAGCGAGAACCAACACTGAGGTATAATGGGACAAGCCTCCACGCCCCTTGGAGGATCATTACCTCCTTGCGGTTATGCACTCATGTATATCGTCAGGGGTTGGGTTTGTCGGTAACGGTCCGAGAGATCAAGTCACAATGTGTCTTTGTTGGATAAATTGAATCTTGATAAGTGGTGGATAAGTCGGATTCTTGACAATGCGTCCTTGAACGATCAATTCGGATTTAATTACGTATCGGGGATGATTAAATTTGGAGTGGTTAGGGGCTGCCATTTGGATTGGAATTTGTTAACTGAGTCAATTGGATTGGATATATATATATAGGCTGCCCCATTGGATTTGGACTCGATGAATCGGATTTGTGGTGATGTGTTTATGATATGATTGTTTTTCTGAATTAATTTGTTATTTACCTTGTCCTTATTTGCCCTGTTGATGCCATGTTATTAATTTTGTATATTGTTACTCTGAGAAGCATCATGTTTACCTTTCTGCTAAACTAGTATGTGTAGGACATTTAATCAAGCACGATTAAGCCTTGCGAGTACTTTTGTACTCACCTAGGTTATTCCTAGAGCTTGCAGGTGAGCCGATGGTCTGGGATTATTTCGAATACCGTCTGAAGTAGTGTTTCCTCGGTTGTGTTCGGTGCATGGGATAGATGTGGATTTGGGTCAGCGGTCACTGTGCCGCTGTGGGTTTCACTCATTTTGCTTCCGCTGTCATTTAACTTCTCCGTACTCGGATACGCGTTTGGACATAATCAACTATTGTAATATGTCGTCCCAGCGTGGACAGTTATTATTAATGTCGTAATGTAGAGTTTGTACTGTGGTATCCGAGTTGTTACTTGCGGTTGTCCATGTACAATGCGTGTATGAGATGAAGTATATGGGCAACTGTGCAGCGGTATTACTGCGTGCTAGGATTGCGTTTCGTGATGGCAGAGGTGAGCGAACCACTAGTCCTGTGTATCTTTGGTGAAGTCCATCCAGGGGATTCGTCCCGTACTCGCTAAGCCTCCCATGACTGTCACGCCTCGCGCTGACGGCAGAGCAGAGCTGGATCCTCCCAGAGTTGCACCTCGAGGCTAGGTTAGGTTGAGGGGATACATGTCCCGAGCTCTAGTCCTCCCATGACTATCGCGGAGCGCAGGCTTATCCCGCGGTATTACCCCTTCACCGGCATCTGGAATCTGTTTGTGGTTTTGGGAAGATTGGTCGCTTCCGGCCGGCTCGCACCTGGCGGGTGTCGGATCGTTTCGCTTCGGTGTGTACGGCGCAGGTACCGTGCCACCGGGCTGACGAGTCCTTCGGTCCTTGGCGATTTCGCATTCCCCTAATCACAGGGGGATTCTGGGTCCGTGACACTCGCTCCCGAAACCCTAGCCCCCGATTCCCTTTTTCCCGAGCCATCTTCCCGAGCTCCGGCGTCTCTCCGACGAGAAATCCCCACGAGCCCAGTGAGCTTCGGCTAGTAATTTTCTTCCCCGAACTCCCTTGCCACTTTTCCCTAACTCCCCCGTTCCTTTGCTGCTCAGATCCTTGCTGGAATCGTCCGCGAGCTCACCTTCGTCTTCAAGACCGGCGGCAGTTCCGGTGAGCCCTCGCGCTCGCTCTGGTGAGCCTCGGAGTCCATCTTCTACATCCCGAGCATTCACTCACTCCCCTTAACGCGCTCCGCCCCTTTTCTTCACAGATCCCTGCTCGGAATCACCTCCCCGTCGGCGACCGAGCCACTCCGACAACCCTCGCCGTCGCCAGCCTCCTCTGGTCCTCCCCGGGTTCATCTCTTGCGCGCATCCGCACCAGGGTGAGCTCCCGAGCACGTAGCTGTCCTTCCCGAGTGGATCCGGGCACCAGAGCCAACTCCGGTGAGGTCTCCGGTGGCCGCGCCGCCGCACCGGCCAGTCCCGAGAAGGAGAGAGAGGGCGAGAGAGAAACCAGGCCGCGTGGCGCCTTCCGGTTGGCTCCCGAGTCCCGGACCGGATGACAGATGGGGCCCACGCCTGCTGACGTGGTTTAGTGGGTAGGAATGCTGGGGTGCTTCTCGGGTGCACTCAGGGATTACCGATTTGGCTGGGTAGGCGTCGGGTAGGTTTAGCAATTAGGTTTAGGGTATGTTAGGGCAGATTTTGGATTAAAAATTCAAACCCTCATAACTTTTAAACCATATATCCAAATTTGAAAATTTTGTATATTTGGAAACCTCAGGAAAAACTCTACACTTTGGCTGAATCAAAAATTAATTTTAGTTACATGCACAGGGTGACATCTAGGGTAGATGTTTAGCTACCGTCGAGGGTCGATAAACCCTAGTTTTTCAACCCTAGCTCCGATTTCGACGAACTTTGTACTTCTGGAATCCTCGCGAGAAATCCTACGACATGAAACCCCTGAAGTTCCAATAGGGTCCCATGCATAGTATAACCCCGTAGGGTGCAAGTATTAGCCCCTCTTATCGTCATTCGTTATAAAACCCTAACTCGACAACTATAACCATAATTGCATTAAACCCGTGACTTGTATTACTTGTGTCATACTAACCTAACCAGCTCAATGCCATGCCTTGTCATCAATGCTATTAACCCTAATTCATCGAGGCCCCTTAACCTGTCATGCATGCATAATTATTGTTCCCCGTAACTTCGACAAGTAAACCTAACACCATATGTTCTAGTAGTGAATAACTAACCCTAATCCAACATAAAGGTCAAGGTTATATGCATGCATGCGCAAGGCATTAGGATAACATCAACTGCTTTATTTGTATATATCTTGTCGTAATGAAACCCTAGTCATCCAAGCATCTCCATGACATGCATATTCTACCTAGAGATCATGCATACATGCTGAATCTTAATATTTTCCTTATCGTTTCTTTTCTGGTTCTTGTATTGCTTATAAAAGAATCTGAAGAGGAAGACCACCAGGCTTACGACCCCTCGCAAGAACAGGAACAACCAGAATCAGGCAAGCAGAGCTTGTTGCATCTTTACCTTCCGTACTCTTGTGTATGCCCTTGTTATATGTGCTATGTGTATGAATGTTTATCTGTGAATTGTCGCAAGTTGCGTACACTAGCATGTGTAGGATGTGTCTTACGTCGAGAACATCTGATGGCTCTTCAACTAAATGGTTAAGTGAGTTGTGAGAGCCGAGGGCGTGCACAATGGGTACGGTTGGTGTTCATCGTAGTTTGATGGCGACGCAGGAGTAAGCAGAGATTTAGTCGCCACACCAACCCTAGCTTCAGCGTGTCACCATCCCTTATCATACATGGACGCTAGCGAGAATCAACACTGAGGATAGTTGGGGTAAACCGCCATGCACTTTGGAGGCTCGCTACCTCCAAACTGTTATGCACTCACTATGCCTGCAGGGGTTGAGTTGTCGGTAGTGGTTCGAGAGATTAAAATGAACCTTTGAGGATTGGATTAATTTGGATTGGAGTTAGGGGCTGCCCTAATCGAATTGGATGATGTTTGATGGATTGATTTGGATTGAACTCATGGGTTGCCCCAAATGGATTTGGATTCGATAACTTGATCTCGTGGTAAATTAGCTGTGATATGTTGTGTCCTGAGTTAACCTGTTATTTAATCTGTCTTTACTTCACCTTATTAATGTTATGTTCTTAACTTGTATATTGTTACTCTGAGAAGCATCCATGTTTAATTGTTGTTGCACTAGCATGAGTAGGACATTTAATCAAGCACGAATAAGTCTTGCGAGTACGTTCGTACTCACCTAGGTTATTCCTAGAGCTTGCAGGTGAGCCGGTGGTCGACGATTATTTTGATGATGCCTGAACGTGTGTTTCCTCGGTTGTGTTCGATTGTTGGGATAGTTGTAGCTTTTGTTCAGCGGTCGCTAAGCCGCTGTGGGACTCATCCACTTGTTTCCGCTGTCGTTTAATTTCTCCGTACTCGGATATGCTTTCAGTTATGACTGGATAATGTAAGGTGTTGTCCCATCGTGGGCAGTTAATATTAATATCGTATTTGTAGAGCTTTGTTATGATATCCGAGTTGTTAATTCCAGGCTGCCCTTACGCAATGCGTGTATGATATGAAGCGTTTTGGGTATGCCGTGAAGGGTTGAGGTTGTACCGGTTGTTACTAGGTTGTGCAGGAATCGGTTGAGTGACCCGCTGGCTGAGATGCTGTGCCGGCCAGGCAGGGTGTGGGCGTTCTACCGGGCTTTCGAGCGACCCACTAGCCTTCGGGCTAGGTTAGGGTGTGGGTAGAACTGCCGGGCTCCTCCGACCTTGTCTTCCCTGGTAGTAATTGGGCACGACTCTAAACCTTCACCGGATTATGGAATCGTATGTGGTTCTGGGAAGATTGGTCGTTTCCGGCCGGCTCGCACGTAGCGGGTGTCGGACCGTCCGTCTTGGTGCGTACGGCGCAGGTACCGTGCCACCGGGCTGACGCGTCCTTCGGTCCTTGGCGACTTCGCCTTCCCTTAACCATATGCAATTCCGGGTCCGTGACAATCTTCTTCTTGATAAGCTTGATTAATACCTTATTGCTAGACTCGGCTTGTCCATTGGCTTGGCATAATACGGAGAGGAATTGAGCAACTTTATTTTATAAGACTCGGCAAACTCCTTTACTTGTCCCGCCATAAATGTGGTACCTTGATCCGTAGTCAGAGTTTGAGGGATGCGGAATCTATGTATAATGTGCTCGGTTATAAATCGAATTACCTCCACATGTGTCATATTCTTGAGAGGTACTGCTTCGGACCACTTGGTGAAATAATCAGTTGCCACCAACACGAACCGATGCCCCTTTGAGGAAGAAGAATAGATCTGTCCAATGAAGTCTAGTCCCCAACCTCTGAATGGCCATGGCTTGATAATAGGATGTAACATGGCAGCAGGAGCGAGTTGAATGTCACCAAACTTCTGGCAGGCTTCACACCCCCTGTAATACCTGAAGCAATCATTGATCATAGTCGGCCAATAGAACCTAGCATGCCGCAATAACCATTTCATCTTGTGTGCCGACTGATGGGTGCCACAAATGCCTTCATGTACTTCTCCCATTGCAACTCTTGCTTGGTCCTCATCCAAGCATTTCAAAAGAACTCCGTCGACCATTCGGCGATAAAGATTATTATCGATCAAAATGTACTTGAAAGCCATCCGCCGAACAATTCGGTCCACCCTCTTACTCGGATCTTGCAAGTAATCAATGATCGACTTCCTCCAGTCTTCTTTGTCATCCACACTCGGTTTTTCACTGGTGACCGAGTTGGCAAGTTCCAACTCGGCCTTTCCTACCAAGTCGGGCCCAAGCATCGGCTCTTGAGAAATATGAAAGATACCATGACTAACATGGTAGCTGGATGCTTGTTGCGCCAATTCATTTGCAACCCAATTTTCTTGTCTCGGTATATGAATAATGCTAAAATAATCCAAGGTAGAGATTATATCTAGACATTGGTAAACCTTGGATACTTGTTGGACAACTAATAACGAATCACCGAAGGCCTCAATATGTGTGGCACCTATGGCCACTAAAAGCTCTAAACCGAATAGCAGCGCTTCGTACTCAGCTTGATTATTTGTGCAAAAATATTCTAAGCGGCATGAGGCTTCACGAGTAGCACCATAGGGAGATATGTAAACAACACCGACACCTTGGCCATTGCTACAAACTGAACCATCAAAGTATAATCTCCATGGTACTAAAGAGACAAGATCAATATCACTGATATGCTTGTCGTCGGCCCGATGTTCAGCAATAAAATTAGCAACGATTTGGCCTCTCATAGACTTCAAGGGTTCATAAGCCAAATCGTACTCGATCAGAGCATAAGCCCACTTGCCAACTCTACCGCTAAGAATCGGTCTATGTAGCATGTACTTGATGACATCGGTTTGACAAGCTACAGTGCAAGCACTAGACAGCAAGTAGTGTCTCGACTTCGTGCAAGCATAATATAGGCATAAGCATAATTTCTCAACGAAAGAGTACCTTGTCTCGACATCGAGTAGTCGCCGACTCAAGTAAGTGATAGCATGTTCTTTTCCTTCGGCTTCTTGGGTTAACATGGCTCCAATGACGCTTTCCTCTGCTGCAATGTAAAGTCGGAAAGGTTCCCCATGCCTGGGCGCCTTCAATACTGGAGGGGTAGATAGATAGCCTTTGATCAACTCGAACGCCTCTTGCTGCTTTGCCCCCCAAGTAAAATCAACGTTATTCTTCAACCGAAGGATAGGAGTGAACGCGTTGACACCTTTCCCGACAAGTTGGCTATGAATCTCCTTAGATAATTGACTTTGCCAAGGAATCGTTGCATGTCCCTTTTGCATGTCGGAGCTTGTACCTTCTGAATTGCTTCTATCTTCTTAGGGTCAATCTCTACGCCATGCTGATGTATGATGAAGCCTAACAACTTCCCAGCCGATACGCCAAAAGCACACTTCAAAGGATTCATCTTCAAGCCATACCACTTCATCCTCTCAAAAGCTAAGTGCAAGTCGGCCAGATGAGATTCAAAGGCGTCCGACTTGACAACAATGTCATCAATATAGACTTCTAGTATAACGCCAAGTAGATCATGGAATATTAAATTCATAGCCCTTTGATACGTGGCTCCGGCGTTCTTCAACCCGAACGTCATCACTGTCCACTCGAATAAGCCAAGGAACCTGGGGCAACGGAAGGCCGTTTTAGACATGTCCTCTTCGGCCATAAAGATTTGATTGTACCCCGCGTTACCATCGAGAAAGCTGATGACCTCGTGTCCAGAAGCATTATTAATAAGCATATCGGCTATAGGCATAGGGTACTCATCTTTGGGTGAGGCCCTGTTCAAGTCTCTGAAGTCGATGCACACCCTCAACTTGCTGGACCCTTTCTTTTCCACGGGTACAATGTTAGAGATCCAGTCGGCATACCTGCAAAGCCTAATAAAATTAGCTTTAAGCAGTCGACCGATCTCTTCTTTGATCCGGTCATACATCTCGGGATTGAATCTTCTAGCCGGTTGTTTGAAAGGTCTGAAACCGGCCTTGATAGGCAACCGATGCTCTACTAGCTCTTGGCTCAACCCGGGCATCTTGTGGTATTCCCATGCGAAGTAGCAAACATATTCTTTCAGCAAACTGACTAGCTTAAGTTTGTAGTCGACTTCTAAATTCTTGTTTACAAATGTCAGCCTAGAACTCGATCCGTCCCCTATGTCTACTTCCTCTAATGGATCGGCCGACGTGAAACCTTGTCCCAACTTATCCATATCATCTAGCTCTTCTATGGACTCGTGCATGTCGTTCTTATCGGACCGATACTCCGCGAGTCGCTTCTGTAACCAATCCGAGTTGGGATCCATCTGATTATTTTACATCTTGGAGCCGATTGCCATCAACCGGCTTCGAAGGTGCGGGTACTCGGCTGTTTCCTATAGCACTAGGGAAGTCGGCTCCTGATGAGTTGCCAGGTTGTTGCTGACTTGCCAGCGCGTCGGTCACGGCAATGAAAGCCGAGTTGCCCTGAAGTCGGTTGCTGCCGACCGGCTTCAAAGATACGTGTACGAACCCGCTCCTTGTGGCACTAAGGAAGTCGAACTCGGAGAGGTCACGCCCTGTCAAACACGTCGCGTTAGGGTGCTGCCAATCCACCAATGCATCGGCTAAGGCGACACAAGCTGAGTTGTCTGCGTGAATGACTTCGACTTCTTCATCAACCCACTGCACCAGGCATTGATGCATCGTGGATGGCACGCATTGGCTGGCGTGAACCCAATCACGGCCCAGTATGACATTGTAATTCCCTTGCACCTCAGCGACGAAGAATGCAGTGGCCAAAGTCTTGCTTCCAATGGTGAGCTCTACGTACATCACGCATTTGGCTTCTGTCCTCTCTTTGCCTTCAAACCCATTGAGCACCATATTGGTCTTCATTAAGTCATCATCATGCAGACCTAATTTCTTGAAGACCGAGTATGGCATAAGATTTATTATGGCACCGCCATCTACGAGCATCCTAGCCACCGGCGATCCGTTGATATGACCCTTGACATATAACGGCTTCAAGTGTTTCACCGGTTCTGTCGGCTTCTCGAAGACGGCATTCTTGGGGCCGAAGTCGAACTAGGCTACTTCCCCGTTTTCATCTACAGCTCAAAACTTGGCAGGTAAGTAATATACCATATTTATGTCCATACCTCTACGAACTGGCGTAGACTCGTAGTCCACCATTTCTTCTTCGTCGCCTTCCGTGGTGGCTATCGACTTCGGGGATCTTCCGAGTAGAGGAGATGTGTCTTCGGGAGTTGTTGTGTCCTCTACTCGCTTAGGCTTCCACACCTGCTTCACGGGTACCATGGGCCGAATCTCATTAAAAGATTCGTCCCTCAGCCTCTCAGCTTCTCGCTCAGCCTTCTCCTGATTTCTCATACGCTGCAGCCTTCTTTTCTTGGTTTTAGTCAACCCGAGAGGGCACCATGTAGGCTGAGTGTACTTGGGATCTACAGGCCTGCTCTTGCTCGTACCAGCTTCATGGTCATTGGCCATGGACCCCTACTGAACAGTGATTATATTATCATTAGAATTGACCAGATTGCCGCCCGCCATCCGTTGGAGCATCAGTACTCGGCGATTTAGCATGCCATGCCTTTCTGGCCGGTTGGCCCGAAGAAGTTGGTGATGACCAACTAGCATCGCCACCTAGTCGGCCCCAAGTAAGACGGTTGAGCTTTTGCGTCGGCCGACCAGTATCACCATCTGGTCAGCCCCGAGTAGGATGAGTGAGCCTCTCACGGATAGGCGTCCTCAATGCCGTCCATCCTGGATGAAATACGTAAGGAACCATTGGGTGCTGCCCCCACCTTCCGTTGAAGTCGTTCATGTAAGGCACGCACGGCGGTGGTGTCATCCATGGAGTCGGTACCCATGGCCCATGTGGTCCAGCTTGATGCTGAAATCCTGGTCTTAGAGGTGATCTTGGGCGCTTTAAGCATGATGGCCGGTTAGGGATGGTACCGGCCGCTTGATTAGTATATTTGGAGAGCAGCATATCGAAAGTCGGCTTCACTCGTTTATGTTGTACTCTAGCTTCATTTGTCTTCCACTTGCCGACTTCTGGACTCTTGGGTTTGATGAACTTGGTCCGGGTACTCTCTGGCGTCTGCGGTTGCCCCCCGAGTGCACTGGCATGGGTGTCCTCTTGTGCTCGAGATTGCCCCCCGAGGGCATGATTTCTAATAGTAATTTTTAACGTTTCTTTGCCATCGGGTTGTTTCTCGAGTACGACTTCTCTTCCCGGGACCTTGTCAACTTCCTTCTTTCTGGGTTCACCAATGACCACATTACCTTTGTTAGCTGATTCGGCTATGTCGGGCCGAATTAACACCTTCTTCCCTTCCAAACCCATAACGTTCATTGGGAAGGGCTGCTTGTCAACTTGCATTTCGGCAAAATTCAATCGTCCATCATTAATAGCCGATTATATCTGTCGCTGAAAAACATTACAGTCATTAGTCGCATGAGAGAAAGAGTTGTGATACTTTCAATAAGCTCGCCGTTTTAGCTCTTCAAACGGTGGTAAGGAATGAGATATTCTAATAACCCTGTCTTGCAGCAACGAATCAAATATCTTATCATATTTAGCTATATCAAAGGTAAATCTCATCTCTTCTTCACGATTCTTGCGAGTCAGCTTGAGGGCATCACAAGTATGCGGTTTGGCTTTGGAGGACCAAACGAACTCGGTGGTATATACATTACCCTCATCGCCCGAGCTGTTACTATCGTATTCAACCATGTGCATCTTGGGACGATCAGGTTTGGATCTGTGTATTTCCTTGAACTCTATGCTTCGGCTTTCCTGAGCTAAAGCTTTTTGCAAAACTTGGTTGACACTCAAGAGTTCATAACCTTCTAGCCGCTCTCTAATGTGAGTTCTTAAGCCGGCAAGCACCAAGTCGGCTAAGTCTCTTTCGGTTATCACCAAGCTATAACATTGGTTTTTTACGTCCCTAAACCTTTTGACATAATCGGTGACCGATTCGTCGTGTTTTTGTCTAACCGATGTAAGATGTGACAACTTGAGCTCATTGTCACCGCTATAAAAATGATCATGGAATTTCTGTTCTAATTGTGACCATAAAAGTATAGAGCCAGGCGGTAAAGCAGAAAACCATGAGAATGCGGTGCCAGCTAAAGATAAAGGAAATAACCGTACCTTCAGCTCATTTATGGAACCCACTTCGCTAAAATTTCGTCCGAGGTGGATGAATGTGGCGTGGGATTGACGTGATGGCTGGCCATAGGTGTGACTTGTGGTCTATTCGCCGAGTCGTGACTCGGTACTGGCCTAACCATGCTTGTGCTCATGGGTGGCGCAATCAGGCTTTGGTTCGGCTCTATCGCCGAACCGGGTATGCTCATAATCGGATTAGGGCTTGCAGGTAGGGCTACGAGTTGGTTGGTTTGGCTAGGACGTAGATTCAATGGCACGAGAGGCGCCGACGAATCTACTACCGAAGTTGGATTGGGGTTTATCACACTTGTGGCCACACCAGCTATACCACTATATGTTGGACACGCATTACTCTTAGCTTTTGAGTTCTCCATGAACGAGTTGTAAACAAGGATATTGCTCTCCGAAATATAACTCTGTATTTCGGCTATCTGCTCTGGAGAAAACGTGCTACTTACCGGGGTTTGAGCCTTCTTGCCGTGTAGAGGAGGGAGCTTGATTTCTCCAATTGGAGTAATGTTTCCTTGACGATCCTTCTTGAAGTTCGCGAGGAACGTCTGTAGATCCTCCTCCTCCTGCTTCTTCTTGTATGCTTCAAAAGCTTGGCGATGTTCCTCCGATAACTCATCGTAGCCCGGCTTGATGATGTTATCGGTGCTGATCTCGCCGAGTTGTGGAATCTGGTTGTTAGACATGATGATTTCTTCCCCAGCGGAGTCGCCAAAAAGTGTGTTCGCACACGAACACGTCACCGTGTACCCCCGACGCTGAGCGCGATGCGCAGGACACGAAGCTGGGGGAGACTCGCCGGGAGCGTGATACGCAAGACACGCCGGCGAGTGCTTTTGGGAACCCGAAACCCCATACCCCCGGGAGGGACCCCGTCAGGGAGCGCGGCGGCTATGGGCTGCTCTAAGTCGGCCTGACCGCCCTTAGAGCTTCGAGGTTCGCTGCCATTGAACACGAAGAACAACGAAGAACGAAAAGCATAAAACAAGGATGAGAAGAAAATAGTAGATGAAAAGATAATAGATTGATTGTTTCGATTGTGTATCGTTTTTCAATCGGCCGTATACCCTTCATATTTATAGGGTACACCCGGTCTTAGGGCTGGAATACAACTCTGTACCGTACATAATATAGCTTTCCATATAAACAAAGATTGCTTCTCTAATCTGATAATCTTGCCTGCCGTAATCAAGAATCCATCTCGCACACGAGATGTCTTTCCTAATCTGATCAACTTAACCGCCGCGATCTGGACTCCGCCTTGTATACGAGATATCCTTCCATATCAACCAGGAGTCTTTCCAAATCTCGTACTTTCCTTTAAACGCCATGGTCAGCTACTGTCCTTGTATCCCAAGTTAGGGTTCCTGGCACCAGAAAAGACTTCACAACAAACGACTCGGTGCCTTAACCCACCTGTAGGATAACCCGAGAATATCACAACTCGGACGAGCCGGCACCGCTGGAACTCGGTCGTGCTATTTAGAACCTGTCTTGGATCTACTCGGGACCGCAAATGCTTGGGGACGCGGGTACTTCAGAGACACGAGTATTCGGAACGCAAGTACTCGGGGCACAAATGCTCGAGAACGCGAGTACTCGGGAACACAGGAACTCGGGAACACGAGTGCTCAGGAACGAGTACTCGGGAACATGGGAACCCGAGTACTTGAGAATGAGTACTCGGGGACACGAGAACTCGAGATCCAGTACTCGGATACATTCGGCACCCGGGGTGCTGCCCGAGGACCGGGATCCTTTGCGAGCGCCTCTGTACTCGGGGACACCGCAAGCCGCTCAGTGAAAGCCACAACTTGGTAACACTGTGAAATACGTGGCGCACCGGGCTACTCGGGGTTCTGCCAAATTACGTCATGAACACCAAGCAAATAAACAAACAGGAACAGTACAAAACGACCCCTCAAAATAAATAAAGAAACACACGAGACCGACGACACGCTGATAAGCGGAATGTTTGTGCCAAAAAATAGTTTAGAACAGACGAAAACAGTAAAATCCGTTGGACTCCCACAAGAACTACACACGATAGAACCCTCTTTTTCCGAGGACCTGAATCTGATCAGATCAAGCACTGTGTAACGGTCATCTGCCTCCCCTGCAACCAGCTCCCCTCAAACGTACAGTTGGCTCCACCGGCCCCACCACCACCACCCCACCCCGATTCAAATCGAACCAACCGCACCTCCACCATCACAGTCCGCTCTGCCTCCCGCACTACCGAAATTTCGAAAAGGCAACGCCCATTCGCTCTTTCTTGTGAGCCCCAATCCAGCGCACGCAGCCTACTGGCCAGGCCAACACCCTATTAGCGCGCCGAATCCATTGCTGAGATCCGATCCGATCCAATCTCGCGGCCGTACGATGGGAGCTGAGACGGAGCTCTCCCCGCCGCCACCGCCGGAGCCGACGCGGTCGCCGGAGCCGGAGATCCTCGGCCAGGACGACCTGGTAAACAAGCAGCAGCCGTTGCCACTCGCGCCGTTTTCTGGAGTTCGGTTTCGTGATTTTCTTTTTGCTGAGGATTGGTTTTGGTTTTAGAGCTGGAAGGGGGACATGATGTCGGCGCTGGGGGAGTCGGTGTCATTCGGGCGGTTCCTTTCGGAGCCGCTCGAGTGGGGGAAGTGGTCGGCGTTCGCGCACAACCGGTACATGGAGGAGGCGGCGGGGCAGTCGCGCCCGGGATCCGTCGCGCAGAAGAAGGCCTTCTTTGAGGCACACTACGCTAGTAAGCGGAAGAGCGAGGCTGACGCCGGCCTGGACGAGGATGTGGAGGACGCCGGGCATGATCTCGATCCCGATGCCGCGGACGGCGGCGTTGTGGGGGCCTGGTCGGCGGACTCTTCTTGTATGACGGATGAGCCTGCCGGGGAGGAGACGCGCGGGCTCGACTCGGATGGGCCGGGTTGCGGCGGCATTGTCGACGCTCTGCCGGTGGAAGCGTCGGAGGAGCTGAAGGCCGTCACGGACGGTGTTAGTTCCTCTTGCAGGTTGGATGGCACGGATGAAAGGTCTCAAGAGCAAGATGAGATGCAAGTTGCTGAAGCGAGAAAGGGGTTGCAATTGCACGATGGTGATATGGTGGTGGCTGTTGATGCAGTTGAGAAGCAACCGTTACAGGTGACTGATTCTCAAATGGGAATGTTGTTCATAATGTGCAATGGAATGGTCCTAACGAATTGAAGCATGCTGATTATTTGCAGGAGAGTTCTATTGTCAATCAGGGTATGATAGATTCTGTCAAGAAAAGGAGGCTTCCGATGTCGTCACTACTTCAGAAGCCTACGAAATACAGCTCTCCCCCATTAGGAAAGAAAGGGATGTCTTCGTCAACGAAAAGGTCGTCACCGCTGCATTCAGCAAAGGAGAACAGCTCACCATCTCCTAGTACTTACAGTAACAAGCAAGCAGTAACTTCAGTCCCTCAGAAGAGCTCTACACTGGATACGGTGCATATGTCCATGAACTTCACGAGATGTGAAACGGGAAATGCTGTCTCGATATCAAGAAATCTTGGCTCCACAATTGCTGCAAGGATTAGTCAGTTGGAATCTGCAAGCAGGCCAGTAAAAGATACGCATCCTAAAGTGAACCAATCACGGCCAACAAGAAAGGTTTGAAGTTCTCCTAACAAATTGAGTGAATTTAACGTTTTTCTGAATTAATAGTTCTGAGTCTCACAAAAAGGTGGTTTGCTGGGTATTTCAGGGATTTTGCAAAGGTATGCCAGAAGTATCTTCAAGAACATCTCAGCTGGAAGAACAAAGGTAGCACTCAAAAGCCAAAAGTATGAATACACTAAAGTCGTGTAGCAATTAATTGGAACATCAGATCGTTCTAGCACAATATTTCATCTCTTTAAGACGAAATGGAATGTTCTTGAAATGAAAATGAAAGCGTATAGCTCTTCTGTAGTTCATCAACTACCATTAAAACTTCTTGTGTTGACACAGTGACATGCTTCCTTTCACATGTTAATATAGTTCATCAAATACCATTAAAACTTAAAACGATGTTCTAATTGTATCCTCTTGCATCATCCAGGTCTTCACATGTCAGTGTGACGAGGGTCAAAGAAAAGTTGTTTGGTTTAACTTCTCCACCAGCACATCGGAAAACCAATATAACTAAAGAAAAGGTGGTAAGCGCTTGGATGCCTGAATGAGGACGTGGTTGCATTAAATTTCTTGTAGGAACGTCAAAATAATAAAATTTGTATAAACAATATAGAAAAATAATACAAAAACATAATGGCAGTAATTACTTTTTTGTAAGAACTTTACTTGCATAACTTATGACAGTTAAAAACCCATCAAGGACCTACCACCAGATAACTATTCCATCGTTCTCTAGTCAATGTTGGTTTCTCAAAGGTACTTGTTTCCAAAAGAAGTAAAGACCGGAGAAAATATTATACGACATTATATAAACCTTATGCGTGACGGTTATGCAGGGAAAAGCCAAGCATGAGTCTGAGTTGAAAGACCTGCGTCAGAGCTTTTGTTTCAAGGTCAGGCCACTACCAAATTTCTATTGGAAAAATAAAGAACCGAAGGATTCAAGTCAGCAGGTACAAACCTTTACTGCAATTCCATCGAGAACATGGTATCAAATTCTTCTTAGTCATTGGCAAGCCAGCCACAGGAACTTACCGACAGCATTTACGCCTGGTTACCAGTGGAAATAGAGTGGCTAAATGTTAGGTTAGTTGATTTTGCAAAAAGGAAAGCTTGTATTTGAAATGTCTTGTTACAGTTGTACGCCAGTTGCCACTGGTTGCTTGATGTTATCTTTGAAAAATTGTTTGATTTTAAATTTACAATAAACCTACTTCTTTTAATTCTTGTTGTGTTTCAAATGGTAGTTTGTGACGACCAGTTGGTTAGCAGTTCAGTTGATGAGCGCATAGTTGCTAGGAACACAGGTTGAGGAACTGGCCATGGGTCGTGGGTGGCTAAGAATGTGTCCGAAGGGAGTAGTGATCTTGAGTATGTGGGATTTGATCCCAATGAATCCAGATCGATGTTACTGGCTAACAAACACTACTCCTTTTCGACCCATATTATTAGTCATACGTGACCACACGATTGTGTTCGTCTACCCTGGTTCCTGGTAACTATGGTATGAACACGTTCTGGAACAATATAAAGTTTGGCTGAAATATTTTAGGATCATTTTAAAATTGTTGCACAACATATATTATCATTGGCCATGTTGTTAGATCCTTTGGTCACCATATTTCATGGTCAAGCCATGTTTCTGTTTCAAAGACAAACATATTTCATGGTCAACGTACCCTGCCATTTGTTTGTCCATGGGCTATTTTCCGTCTCCTCAGAACCGTAAACATAACAGACCTGAAACCTGATGAAAGCCAACCATGGTTTATTGGTATACCTTTTCAGTCCTTTTAAGTTTTATTCTTCTAAGTCATAAACAAAAGCGATATAAAAATCTGGGGGAAGGTAAATAATGGTTTGTGTCTAATACTTGGAAGTTGGAATAGTAACTTAAATTTATACTTCCCACGGAAATTTCGATACACTTATGATACAATAGCTCTTAAACCAATACCACTCTTTACATACCCATCCTTCATACTGACGGTAACACATTTATTGGAGATTGAAATGGCATGCTGCTCAGATCTTTAAGTATTCCTACATCAAATAGTTGATTCAGTACAATGGGTGACAGGGTGAGCTTTGTGGAGCAGGGCATTGATTCATCCATCAGAGAATAGCCCATTGCAATTATGCACCGATTTCATATGCTCCTTTTACAAAACATTGACTGGAATCACCAGAAAACCAGTCCATAACAGCTCAGAGAAGTTCAGAAATATTCATTCATTTGTCAGCAAGATGGCTCAAATTTTGTTACCAATCACATAGGATTATAATTCAGAAATATGTGCTCATGAAGTTGAAAAGGGACAGAGAAAATAGAATCGAGGACTGCTGACAACGAAGTGGAAGAAATAAACTAGTCCTTGTGTAACAAGTTATCATGCGTGTCTGGAAGTAGCATTCATTTCTTTTGAGTTTTTGCAGAAGCAAATACGTTCTTACTTTAAATGAACATTGGAACAGTGGCAGGAATTCTCAGTTGCATATCCCATGTGACATTGCTCACTATCTAACTTAACTGAAATCATGATCTGCAAAACTGCATAGAAGGAATAGAGCGATAATCGTCATGTAGCAACAACATTACTAATTGATGCCACTCTAAATTTCTCCCAAAGGAAAAATTACTATGATGTCTGCGTCTTTCATTTCTAGTCAACAATATGATGTACATTTTTTCAACCTGCTTTCTAACTGAGCTTTGCTTGATTTGTCGTACAATCATGGTGCATCTGGTCTTATTTTAAATAATATCAGGATTAGTCAAAATTGTGAGTTCTGGATGCACAAATTGTAAATCTGTAACAAATAAAAAACTATGTTGTTCGCATCTTTCATTTCTGGTCAACAATATGCTGTACAGTTTTAGAACCTGTTTTCTAACTGAGCTTTGTTTGATGTGTAGTACAATCATTTTGTCCTGTCTTATTTTAAATAATATCAGGATTATTCAAATTTGTGAATTCTGGATGCGAATCCTGTCATATTCAGAGCTTATTAATCTATATTCAACTGTCTTGAAATGCATGTAAAAACTTTTTGGAAATCCGTACTCTAAACCATCCAGAATAACAATAAAGAAATCCATCCAACTGTATATGCATTTGCATCACTCATCATTGGTTGCATCCCTTTTTTGTTACAAATGCTAATGATTTCTGTATCTGACAAGGGTCTAAAACTCTAAATGCAGAGTGCACAAGAGATTGCAAATTTTCTGTACAGTGATCATCTAATGAATGATGCTAGTAATCCACAACGAATGAGCAAAGGAGCCTCGAAGGACAAACAAATATGTTGTTTCCCTCTTAGAAGGCCGTGTTAGGGCTTTTAGCGCTTCCAGTAAATAATAGCTTATTCTTTTCATTTGTCTATTGTGCTGTGTTAACTACTTTAGCTTCTAATCGGTAGTTATGCTAACTTCTCTAATGCTATATTCAGATTTCCTTATTGTAATCATGACTAGCATTTTCTTGCTTGGAAAAGAAGTACGTGAGTTGTGAAGTATTATTACATTGTCTATAGTACAAATTGCCTCACTACACTTGGATAACATTAGCAAAGACACCATGTCTTTCACGATGTGTCATACAGCAAATGACAACCAAGTGTGTAAGAATCAAATTTTGAGTTGTCTATATAACTGGAATAATAAGGTCACAACTGCAATGCATATACTTACAGCACTATAGCAGCAAGCTCAGTGCAAGGAAAGCATATACAGTCTGAATATATAATGATATATCATTTTCGAAATTTTGCTAACTTTCGCTAGTACAGAACTGGTCTTTTAAGACCCCTCATCGCACACGGTTGTCCGAAACCCGTCAGCAATGTGAACATCGCAGACGGTTAACATTTCAGGCCCGTGTGTGATGTGTCACGACAAACTGGGCCGTGTGCAATGTGAGGCACATCGCACACGGTTTTTTCTGAGATTCCGTGTGCGATGTGCCTCACATCGCACACGGTTATTTCACTCACATCGCACACGTTTGCTTCATAGGAACGGACCGTGTGTGATGTCTGGTTTCACAGGTAGCCGGCATCAGTGACGTATTTTGTTTGATGACTGTATGTGATGTTGTAATTATCGATGACGGTTAGTTTTGATAACCCGTGTGCGACATCAAACTTCTTCTATTTATATACGCGGGAACCCTAACTGTCTTTTGCACCGCGCTGTGGCTGCCGCCTCCTCCCCGAGCCCGGATCCGGTCGCCACCTCTTCCTCGAGCCCGGATCCGACCGCCGCCTCCTCCCCGAGCCCCCCCCCCGAAGCCCGGATCCGGTTGCCGCCTCTTCCTCGAGGCCGGCGACCGCTCCTCCGCCTTGCAGCAGCGCTGGCGCCGATGGAGGCTGCCGTTTTCCGTCACGTTTGTGACACTGCGCTGCACTGCACAAGACACTTCTTTTGGAAAGAGTGTCTTGTGCAGTGTAAACGTAATGTCACAATGGTGACGACGCTCTATTGCGGTTACACTACACAAGAAAACTACGTGACGTATCATACGTCTTCCTCTAGGTATTACCTTCCGAACCTCTGTACTTTGTTATACGCTGATTATACCGTGCTAAATTGTGAATTGTGACTGACATGATTGTGTGCTTCGATCAGAGGTCAAGATGAAACCCGAGCCTAAGGGGAGGTGCACGCACAGATATCACATTCTAGTGCGTCGTCACATTCTAAGGAGTCCATTTCTAATCAAGTGTGTAAACACACTAGTTAGCACTTTCTATCCATGAACCAAGCCCTAGATAGTTCCTTTCCATATGAAACTGAGATGTGCAAAATTGTTTAGCAACTTGTGCGATGTCGAATGTGTTGTACATATATATATGGTTGAGATGTGGAGTTGTCAAATTTGAGATGTGGAATTGAGATGCAGAAAATTCTTTAATTTGTGTTGTGGATACTTATGATATATATTGTCCTGTGCATGCTGGGATGTTATTCTATTTTTCAGAGGTGGCAAGCGAAATGAACTGATGAAGCCAGGAAACATACAACGAAAACACTGTCTGGTATGTAAGTCTCATCACAGACAGGCAACATTTCAGGCCCGTGTGCGATGTGCCTCACATCGCACACGGTTATTTCAAACTTGCCGTGTGCGATGTGCCTCATTGAACATCGCACATGGTTAGTTCATAGGAACCGTGTGCGATGTGGATCCACATCGCACACGCTTTTTACTAGTGACCGTGTGTGATATCTCATTCTGGTTTGCGTAGGTAGCCGCCATCAGTGACGGATTTTGTTTGATGACCGTGTGCGATGTCGTAAGTGACCCCTGTGTACCAGTACCGAGCTCGACCTAAATGCTCCAGTTCGAGCACGTGGGAACGGTGGCTTGTTGTAAGGGCGGGAGTGGCGCACGACGGCTAATTGGAGTGGCGGCGGTGGCGGCGGGCGGCAGCTGCGGCGGCGGAGGCGGTGGCTTGCCGGGGCAGCTAGCTGTATGTGATCAGCTCTGCTAGCAATTAAGACAGAGTACGCGTATAATCCGCATCAAGTAGTCGTCCTTCGGTTAATTTTTAGATCCGGGTATTCTGCATGCAGTGCTAGCAAAATCATGCCATGTAGTTTTTCTGTTGTTTGAAATCCTGTAGATGGATCGAGGTTGGATGTTCGAGAGTCGTACAAGTCGAGCATATATCAGTGGCGTCGTTCGTTTCATGAAAGTCGCGGAGGCAGACATGAGGAACAAGGGGGAACAACTGATTTTCTGTCCATGTATTGAATGTGGAAACTCTAGACTGTGGGAGGACCCAAGAGTGATCAAAGAGCATTTGTTTCGGAGGGGTTTCAAGACGAGATATATATGCTGGACCAAGCACGGTGAAGAGCCGCCGGTCATGCACATAGAAAACGAAGACGGCGATCATCATATGCCAAACCCATATGATAGGCAGCCAGATGGCGACGATTATGATTCTGATGGTGATGAAACTTCTATTCCAAATCTGCAACAAATGATTCATGATTTCGAGAGCAACCACGATGATGCAGAATACAGGGAATTCATGGGCTTGATGGAAAATGCCGAGAGACCACTGTATCCAAACTGCAAGACAAAGCACTCCAAGTTGTCAGCAACACTTGACCTCTTGAGATTGAAGGCAGAAAGCGGATGGTCGGACACGAGCTTCACAAAGATGTTGGGTCTTTTGCAGACATGCTTCCAAATGAAAATAAGTTGCCAAAAAACATCTACGAAGCCAAGAAGGTGATTTGCCCCATGGGATTAGAAGTACAGAAGATACACGCATGTAAGAATGACTGTATGCTTTATCGTAATGAGTACCAAGAGGGTGCCCTCGGTGGGTCCATAGTCGACAAACTCCAGTGCCTTGGCAGTGGCGCGGGAGATGGGCATGGTCATCTGCACGCGGTCCTCGTGGATGGGCGACTCATCGCGCTTCCGCTTCCCCGAAGAGCTCCCTGCAGCGGCCATTACGACAGATGGAGGAGGTGGCTGGAGGGGTAAGGAAGAAGAGGTTCGACGGAGCACGGCACAGAATGAAGTACGGAGTGAAGTAGAGAAAACCGATGAGGCTAGAGGCGTCACTTATAGGAGTGAAGTAGAGAAACCGATGAGGCGGCGGTTTATAGGAGTGAAGTTGAAAAACCGAAGAGGCGGAGGTTTACAGGGGCGACTCTTCGTGTCGCACACGGATACGGATCCATATCCGTGTGCGATGTGATACACATCGCACACGGAGACCTAATCATACCCGTGTGGGATGTTACTCACATCGCACACGGGTGTTACCAGTGACCCGTATGTGATCACTTCGCACACGGTTAGCATTACACACCCGTGTGCGATGGATGTTACATCCCACACGAGCCGTAATATGTGACCGTGTGCGATGGCTATCCCCGTACAAGTAGTACCTAGGTCACCCCGTCCGTCCATCAAAACATTTTGACTTCACGCGCGCCGCCTCGCCCAAATTTCCGTCGCCTCCCGCCTCCCCGAGCGTCGCCTCGCCATCTCCGGCCGCCGGCTCCCTGTCGTCGAGTCCCCCGAGCGCCGCCTCGCCATCTCCCGACCGCTTCGAGGTCTCCCATCGCCGCCTCCCCATCCCCGAGCGCCGCCTCCCTGACACGCTCCCCGACAGGTTAGGGTTCTCCGTGTCCTCACAACGAGTCGCAAGATAGGGCTATATGAACGCGTGTTTTCCAGTGCTGCTTGTAAATATTTGCGTGTAGACATTATTTGTGCCGGCACTTGATTTACTTCTTGTTATTTATGCCATTATCATCCTGTCAATTAGCTATGACGTCCCGTAATGAATGGTCGGACTTCTCTCTGAGAGAGATCGAAGAGAACTCCTCATCACAGCCGGAAGGGACCACCACTGATCAAGCAGAAACCCTGTCAGTTGTGAAGAAGTCCAGAGGAATTAGAAAACCAAACAAAAAGCCCCAAGGAGTATGACAAGTGGAGGCCATCGACGATAGAACCGGGGCTCCTACGGAACCAGAGAAAACGGAGAGGAAGTTTCGAACCATGTGCGGGGCAGTGGTAAGGGAAAGGGTCCCCATTCACTTCGAGGATTGGATAAAGGTTAGTAAGAACCTGCACAACACCATAGTGCTAGAGATCATGCAACACTTTAGGGTGCCGGAGCAATGGAAAACGCAGGTGGAACAATGTGCACTCTCGAAGGCAAAGGATGCTTTTAGGAATTTTAAGTACGTGTTGCACACGAAGTTTATGAAGCAGAATAAGGATCCCTTCGAAAAGTATCCACACATTCTACCCGAGTAGTGGGCTAGATTTGTGGAGATGCAGCGAATGCCGGATTTTGAAGCCAAGAGTGCGGCAGGCAGGGCTCTAATCGCAAAGACAAACACCCCCATAGAATGGGGGTCAAAGGATACTATGGGAAGCGGAAGATTTGGGACAGGGAGGACGAGAACCTACGCCTTTGGGGAGCCGATGTGCCTTTTCCTGATGTTGCGGCAGATCGGGCAAGAGACTTCCTGAGAGCGAGGTCTACAACCGATTCCTCGGGTCAGGTTGTGTTACCCAACCCAGTAGACCAAGAAGTATACCAATCTATGGTAAGAGCGACTACCTCATTCAGTCGTCGGTCTATAGTTACGACAATACTTATGTACCTATTAATTATATGTCTTTATGTGTAGAAAGAGCTAAGCGTCCAGGCTTCGCAAGGCTCATTTCAGCCTCAAGGGTGCAATGACATTCTCACGGCCGCATTGGGAACCAAGGAGCCCTCAGGTCGTTGCAGGGCGATCGGGACCAATGTGGCCCGTAGGAAGGCCTTTCCTCAAGACGCGGAGGAGATGCGTGCGAGGAAAAGGGCGAGAGCGGAGCAGAAAAAAGAAGAGATGAAAAAAGAGATACTCGCCCAATTTGCGGGCATGATGGACGGAAGGCTCGCGAAAGAAAGAGCTGTGTGGGAGGAGGCGTACAGATCGCAAGCGGTTGAAGCTGCTGCACACCCAAGCCCCGGTGCACGCAGGAGTAGTTGTGCATCAGCTCCCGATGCGGTTGAAGGCCATGAGGAAACAGCCGGCAGGTCTCCTATCGATGACATCACGGGGCCGATGAAGTGCAAGCTACAAGTGCCAATAGCACACATGGCTTTTCCGTTGGTGGCAGCTACCGGATTGGTTCATCCACCGGCTGAGGGAGCTACCGTGCACGGTGTACCGATACAGCCAAGGTTCGTGAGATGCACTGTCGATAAAGTCGAGCCTGGCTTCCAGAGCCTCCCGCTATTCCACATAAGCCAGGATGCCGAATTCCAGACCTTGGGACAAGTGGAGATGTCCTTCGTCTAGTGGCCGAAGAAGGACATAGTCCTTGTGCCCTTCACATCGGCACCGCCTCCTGCTTCCCCACCATTGCCTGCTGAATCTGAGCCGCTCTTCGCACCACATCCCGTCATGAGCACGCCATCTGAGCCGCCTTCGTGCCCACAACCTCAAGGGTCACCCAAGCAAGCGCCAGTGCTTCCGACACTACAAGATCTTGACTTACCGTCACCGCCCGCACCAGTGCAGACTAGAAGTATGAGATCAGCGCCGCTGACGGGCACGGGCAAGGGACAGGGCAAGGCCAAGGGCAAGGGCCAGGGCAAGGCCAAGGGCCAGGGCAAGGCCAAGGAGCTGGGGTTCATGACGGACGAAGAATTGAACCGATTGTTCCCCCCGGCGGAGGTCGTAAGGATGTACGTCAAAGGAGAGCCATTGCTACCCCCCCAAGACATGGCTGCAGCAGGTTTGATATGCAGAAGGCTACATGACCACTATATGAAACTATGTGAAGCCGGTGAGTCGAGCATTCCGGTGTGGTTCAAGAAGGAGCATTTCCTTCATGATATAGATAATTGTTGCACGGTGGGCTTCGAGGACTTGTTTCTCCTCTTCAACCTGCGTGAGCTCGATGCCCCCCTCATGAGATGCTGGACATTGTAAGTATTTTACAAGGAATTCCACATTCTGGCAACTCTCTTTTGTTTCGTAAATGATAACTCTTTTCTTTCGTATGCTTAGGAACATGATCACCGAATGCGAGGCTCGGAAACAACTGGTAGGTTTCCTCGACCCACAGTTGGTCTCGAAGCAACAAATCGAGGCGAATAAGCAAATGATCTTTAATTATGTTGTCGACGCGTTGATCGCTCAATAGAACAAAGAGTTCATTCTCCTTCCATACAACCAGCGGTATGTGTGTTTTTATACATTAGCTGTACCTCCATTGTCATCATTCCACACGGGTTGTGATATCTTTTTTTGCAGTAACCATTAGATCTTAATTATCATCATACCTAAATGGACCAAAGCCATCCACCTTGATTCCTTCGAAGCGGCACATTACGACTACTCGGAGATAAGGAAATTTTTGCATAGTGCTTTCACCGACATCAAGCGTGGAGGGAGGTGCTCACCAAAGGGGAACCCGGCGGGCTTGGAACAAGGAGCCGACGACTTGGTGAAGGTAACAATTGGTACAATATTCTTCCTAAGTGGTAAGTAATGCTAATTGATGCCCTAATTGATGCCGTAATTCCTCAACAACTTTTCAGTGTAACCAACAGCCAGAAGGAACCAACCTTTGTGCTTTTTACGTTTGTAAGCAAATGACGAGGATTGTTCCGAGTTCGAAGACAAGAGGCACTGCTGGCCTCCCTACGGTTAGTACTGTATGTGAGACTCAAGATTTTACTTTTTACCTACATGCACCTAAATCTGAATTTAATTACTTCGTGCAGATTTTGAGTTCGATGGACAAAGCACCGTTGAGTCAAGCCGATATTGTCAACATTAGAGGATAGTTTGCCTACTTCTTCCTCACGCATGTCATAGTGGAAAAGGGACAATTCAGATCACCTTAATTCGTTGTGAGGTATTTATTTTCTTCGTTGTGAGGTATTTATTTTCTTTCTGTTGGCTGTCAACCTTGTCAGATCCAAACTTGTACGAATGTTGGCTGTGAACTCCTGTTTACATAGCTGTGAATGGGTCAACTCATATTCAATTGATTCAATTTGCTTATATGTCGGCTGTGAAATGTATGTGATCTCTATTTTATTTGTGTTCGGATCAAATCCGTGTATTTTGCCTGATGGATGAAATCTGCGTATATATGTGGCTGATCAATGAATTCTGTGAATATGGCCGATGAATTCTGTGAAATGATATTGTTGCCTGAGATTTCCAATTGTCGCTACTGTTGCATTCCCAGCATCGCACATGGCTCGGCGGCCCGAATCGTGGGCGATGTGCCCGTCAACGCACACGGACCGGAGCATCGGACTGTGTGTGATGTGGCTGCTCATCGCACACGGTCCCAAATATATGCCCGTGTGTGATGATGAGCAGTCATCGCCCACGGTTAAGACCAAATAACCGTGTGCGATGCGGACAAATATCACACACGGTTCTGAAACTATGACCGTGTGTGATGTGGGCTCTTATTGCACACGGGTCATATTTTTGAAGCGTGTGCGATGTGTGTCTTCATCGCACACAGTCCATACTGTGGACCCGTGTGTGATGTCTCAAGCCATCGCACACGGTAGAAAGAACTAAATCGTGTGCGATGTGGCCACTCATCGCACAGGGCCTGTCTAAAAAGCCGTGTGCGATGTGCGTATCATCGCATATGGCGCTGGACCCGTGTGCGATGTGCCCCCCACATCGCTGACCAGCCCGTGCATACGGGCTGGAAAACCGTATGCGATGAGCTTTTTTACCCGTGTGCGATGAGCTTTTCTGTGGTAGTGTTTATAGGTTGCTAACATAATACATTTCTATGTTACTGCACGATCATGCAATATATAATGTGGGTGAGCAAAATTCAATCAAATACATATTGTACATTGTCTCTGGTGCTTACAAGAATTATATCTCCTAGTTTCTTAACCAACACTACAGCAGAACAGGTCATCACTGATGGTCGCGAAACACCCTCTACTGACGGATAGGGGGCTCGTCACCCTGGAAATGTCAGTGGAGGGGGTCACTCCACTGACGGGCAGACGGACCGTCAGTAGTGTTTGTTACTACTGACGGGCGCATAAGGCCCGTTAGAGGAGACCCCCAGTCGGAGGCACTTGGTTGTGGCACTACTGACGGGCGCGTCATAATAGCCCGTCAGTAGAGGTCGTACTTCACTGACGGGCATTCCGTAAGTGCCCGTCAGTAGAGATCTGTATTCCTACTAACCGAAAAGGCTTTGTGTTAACTCATAATCACAGTTAGATTATTCATAATAATAGGCTATAGCATTAGATTATTCCTAATCACAGGCTATACCAACTATTCATTCACAGAGTCAAATCTCATAATCACATAACACATTTGTAATCACATAACAGTTGGCACTTAAGACATTCATAATCACATATATAGTATGTACACTCCAACGACGGTCACAAGTATGAAACAATTGTTCTTCAATTACAGAAACAACGATTCTATTGATGCCCGCTTAAGGTTGGCTTCGGAAATTGGGGGCCGGCATAGAATTCACCCATCGGATTGATGACTTCAAGGTTGATGAGTCTGGCGAAGACTTTTTGGATGCGAGCAAAGTCCTGTCGCCAGTTGTACATCTGACTTCCCAGCTCGCTCCAAGCCTTCAGTTTTTTCATATCTTTCCAATGCTTGTTCTTGTACCGGACAAAGAGGTCCATATGGGCGCAGGTGTAGTACCCACATGTCACACTATTTTCCGGCTGAACTCTGTAAGGGAACTTGTAATGGTGTACCATTTTTGTCGCTTTTACAGGTATTTTAGTATGCCCCGAGAACTTGGCTCTGAAGAAAGCTGTATCCAAAATCTTAGTTATATTGCTGAAGTCCGCTGTCTTTTTCGATGAGGAGTCAAAGTAAAAAGCCTTGGCCCAGCTTGGAACGATCACAATTAGGACCCAGTGGTCTCTGCGTAAATGTGAACAAATGAACGTAAGCACGCGGAGATACGTACGTAAAAAACAAAAAAACTCCACGGTGCTAAGTTTAGGACTTACGGAGGGTTGTAGGGGAGTAGTACGTACTCCTTGTCCTTATGAACCACGAATGCATGCGATAGGTATTCTTCAAGAAATCCTCGACCGTCCGGGGTCCCGGCATAGTCTTCGTTCATGCATATCGGATCGACTATGCCAATATTGGAGTCCTGAAGACGTCTGCACTCTTGGGCTTGGTAGAGAGCCCATAGCCTGATCATCGTGGTGTCAAGCCTATAGAGGTTGTACATGTTGAATAGGTCTTCAAAGTTGATGTCGAAGGTGTCTTGGTCATTTTGCATGAAGAAATTGTATTCCCTTGGCACCTTCACCTTCCAATATTGGCAGAATGTATCAGGATCTCTGGACATCTTTAGGTAATCTTCATGCAGCGTCTTCATGTCCTTCGACAGATTGTCCAGCTCATCCTGTGGGAGCATGTCCTGACCTGGTAAGTAAACATCTCGCCAGAGACCCATGGTCCGTGTAGATAATTTGGATGACGATGTTGAGAAGGATAAGGATTTTTGCATCTGCTCCTTTCCTTCCTTCTCGCCGGTGCCGGCCCGTCTCTTTTTGCTTTTCCTCCTCTGCTATACCAACTCCGGGCTCTTGCCTGCCGCCAACGCTGCTTCCCGCGTCCCAGCTAGCGTGGCGGGAGAGAAAATCTTCCCTCTCCGTTGATCCAGGGGGTCGCCTTGAATCTCGGAGGGCTTTTTCGACACTTCCGGGGACCGCAAAATCCATGACATGTGCTGGTCCCCGACAAGATGGTCTTCCAGGTCTTTAAAGGATGGAGGTGATTGGCTGAGCCCCAACGGAGATCGTCCGATTGATGGAGAGGGGTTGTTGGACGAGGGGCCCGTGTGAGGAGAGGCCGCCGCGGTTATAGTAATCTGGCTCTTCGGCCACTGGATGAAGCAGTTTTTGCACTGCCCTAGCTTCGTCAGCTCCTCTTCAGGGGGGACATGGACTAACACCTCACTGTAGTCGTTGAGGACGAGGTCCACCTGCACCTTCGCATGGTGCTCCCGCATAGGAACACAGTGCAGGATTGCCCCCTCCGGCGTTGGGAAAACCTGGCCGTGCGCCACCGGGACCTTCATGCCAAGAATCTGCACCGTGAGTGTACATCTAGTGGCTTCCTGCGAAATAGAGGATAGACGTGCCGTCTGCACCGGAGTCAGGACAATGAGATCAGCTTGTACTATAATGACTCGTTTAGTGGACGAGACTTATGGTGATGCTGTCGATGGGATTCACCGAGTAGGGGCCGCCGTCCGAGGTGGATGCGCAGCTACTCCATCCTGCAGGCTGGTTAACGGGAAGCATGCTCTGCTGGCCTTGCGCTGCGGCCACTTGCATACGTAGCCACGTCTGCTCGGCAATCTCCCATATTTGCTCCCGCAGATTGTCCATAAACTCCTGGCTGTCTCTCCGGGGGCGGCGGCGACCCTCGGGGTTTCGGGGAAATACCTTGTCCCATTTAACGCCATCCCCGACGCCTACTACACAGCCCCGATGCTCCGGTTTCTATCGGGCCTTCGCCAGATCGTTGTTCCATCTTGGGAAGCTCGTGACGGAGTCTTGCGAGCTTCCAGGCTGCTGGCTCAGTTCTGTCTGAAAGTTAAATTACTTGATGAGAAGACAGCGTATTTGGATGCAACGTAATTAAGTACGAAAAGAGACTGGGTTGAGTCATTACCAGCCGGTCGGCCACCACTTGAAGTTCCTCGGACTCATAAATTGGTGACCCCGTCACAGGGTTAGACCTTGTGTGCACCCTCATGTACTCCCTAGCGCGTGGCTCCTTGAGATGCGCGAAAGGAGGTGCTTTCCCAGCCGCGGCTAATTTTTTGTCCTCTCTGGCCCACTTCGGTCTCTTCCCCAGGTATCCACGGCTACCGAGCTTGTTGTCTAATGTGTTCTTCTTGCGAAGCTCTTTCCCCCAGTGGCTCTTCTCCTGGAATTCTGGGCTCCTTATTTGAGCAACAAATTCGTCCCAGTCTTCCTTTTGTATCTTGGACCATCTTTTACTAATTTTGGTTTCCCAATCCTCGTCTATGACTTTCTGTGCGTCGTATCGCCAAGTCTTCAGAGCCCTAGCCATGATTTTCAGGGCTTGCGCTTCGAGTCTTTCCTTGTCGGCTGCAGGAATCTGGTACTTGTCCCACAGTTTCTTCAAGAGAGTATCTTTTGTGGACTGAGTCAATTGGCTGAACTCTTTGCATGTAATCTTAACTTGTTCACGTACTAAGCACCCACAGGCATTGCTAAAGGTCTTAACGGCCTTATGTGGACTCACTGGAATGTCTTTGACGTCGTTGACACGGGTGATGACATACGTCTTGTCTGGCAACTGGTTGCCTTTCCTCCTTTTCAGAGACCTGGTCGGGGCTAGAGTCGGTACCTCCTCCTCACGTGCCTCGTCCCCTTCAGAACTTGACTCAGAGGCAGAGCCAGAGCTGGACTCCGAGGCAGGTTGCTCTTGTCCAGCTGTGACGGCCGCTAAGAGAGGTTGATCCTCGGCCAGCTCGAGGGCAGGTTCCTTGGCCGCCTCGGAGGCAACTTGCTTAGGTGCCTCCAGGGTCGGTGCATCGATCGGTGCGGCCACGACGAGGGGGGCCGTGCTGTCATCAACGGGCTCTAGTGCTCGGGTCGGGGACCCAGCGGGAGTACTACTGGCGGCAATTTTAAAACTGAAGAAAAAATAGCATTTGCTAATAGTTTAGTTCCTGCTCATACACTAGTTTTGTTAAATAAACTATAGCTCAAATGCTTTGACAATATAGCAGCAACTAGTCAACAGTAGTAGCCTGTTCTTATCAAATTCAATCATCATAGGTTGAGCAAACAAACTAGATCATTGTAGCTCTATTCTTTACAGCTAACATCTGATAGAAATACACACATATGTTCAAGCAATAGTGTAATGACCCAATCTTAAGTTACGACACTAGTGAAGATTAGCGTGAATAATTTGGAGTTCTTCTCGACACATGCATGCATGTTTGCCATTTTGAAAAGACATCGTTAACAAAACCCTGAATCTAACGTCACTCAAATTTCACCCTACTAATTCTTTATAAGAACCAAATATCTCAAGGTACTAATATCAATATTTTCAAATCATTAAACTACAATTGAACATTTAATTAAAGGATTGATTCAAAGCCGTTCTCTTGAAACAAAACTAAAACGAGTCATCTCGGGTGAGGCCATATCTCCCTGTCCCCTTTCTTCTTGCTTATTTCCCTGTACTGCTGGAGCTAATGCTATAGATTCAACTTAGCTCCATTTGCTAATCTACAAACTTAATGCTCAAGGAATTCATCTCAGTAACCTATCCTAATTAACAACTCACGTTTAGTGTACACTCAATTAGGATAATGTGCGATGATTAGTGTCCATTACTATAAGCAATGCACTGGTGAACCTAGTACTCGGTTAGGCCTTGATGCTGGGAATTAATCAAAGCAACATGGGCTATGGTATTCAGTCAGTGCAAGTCTAAGCAATTAGGTGTATACTAGATGCACTACTTTTCTGTAATTGTTAGTTAAAGTTTGGCTAATCGATTGATGCATCGGCATCAAACTATGGTTGTGTTAACCCTATGGTTGTGTTATGGACTAATTTGGTGATGCAAAATAAATATCTAGGAGTGGGGGAAGATCTGGTTAGTCCTAATACCAGTGCAAGATTGGAGAGAAGAGGAAAGAAGAAGTTCCTTCATAGTTTTCCTTGCCCATTATTTACCATTCGGTCTCCTTGTACCAAGAGGTTACCATTCGGTTCGCGTACTATGCATCGGTTGCCGAAGGAAAGCTCCTAGAACGGGCGGAGTCGTCGAAGAGCCACCAGACCAGTGGAGAGGAGCTCCATGACCTTCCACCTTGTCCAGAAACCACGAGGGCAGCTAGTGCAAGAAGGACCCAGAGCCCATGGTTAAGAGTGATAGCATGGTCTCGATCCAAACAAACCTCACCTAGCCATAAGGAAACCTAGCAAGAAGATGCAAACAAGGTTGCCAACAAAAGATTTGAAGAAACAAAGCTAATCGATTAATAAACTGCCAACTAATCCATTTGAGTTGTACCCCCACACCTAATACCTCAATGCGGGGTCGTCGGGGCGGAGGGGACCGGATGGGGCGGCGGGGTGTCGGGGCCGGTGGCGGAGGCCAGAGGAGGCGGCGGCGCGGGCCGGACGAGGGGGTGGATGGGGGCGTCGGGGATGGCGGCGGGGGGGCTGCGGGGGCCGGAGGGGGCGGCAGAGGGGCATCGGGGGCGTCAGGGCCGGCGGCGGAGGCCGGAGGAGGCAGCGGAGGGGGTGGCGGGGTCGTCGGGTGGCGGAGCAGCCTGGCGGCGTCGGGGGAGGGCAACCGTCTCGCTGCTGGTTCAATTGAACGTGCGGGACTTGGTGAAATTTTCGCCAAGTCCCGCGCGTGGCTTATATACGATTTGGGGTACCACTGACGGGCGCCTATAAAGGGCCTGTCAGTAGAGACGAACAGATCAGCGGAGAGGAACCACTGACGGGTGGCTACTAGGTGCCCGTCAGTGGAGAGGGGGGACTTGTTAGGGTTAGTGCTACGAGTACCACTGACGGGCGACTATTACGTGCCCGTCAGTGGAGGTGGGGGACACGTCAGGTTACTAGTACCATTGACGGGCAGCCATTAGGAGCCCGTCAGTGGAGAGGGGGGACTCGTTAGGGTTAGCGCTACGAGTACCGCTGACGGGCCCTTGGTAAGCGTCCGTCAGTAGAGGTGGCGATGGTCGTTAGGGTTAGGTTAGGTTCAACTCTGACGGGCCTTTTGGCCGCGCCCGTCAGTGTGATTGTTCTTTGTTTAATTTTAGGTTTTCCTGTTTAAGGTGATGTTAGGGTTATTTCTATATGGTTTTAGTGTTTTTGTGTTTTTGGTTTAGGCTTTTACCCTTTTTGGGTTAGTGTCGAAGTTAGGCATTTTTCTGAAATCATTTGCTATTTTTTAGGCTTTAAATGAATATGTAGCTATTTACTGGATATATTTCAAATTTGAACTACAACTATCTTAAAGAAGGCCTCTAAATAGAAGAAAAATTCATATCTAGGTACCTATGTATCGTTTTAGCTCGTATCTAGAAAATATATAAAAATTCAAACGTTTGCTTGGAGAAATTCAAATGTTTGCTTGCGTCTTTCTGGTTTTTGAATTTTTATAAAATCTAAAAGTGGTCAAAAAAGTTGAAAATTGGCATGGGGTCATTATATGACCTTCTGAGGCTATGTTTAAAATTTCAGACAATTTCACAGAAGTTGGATTATACATTGCTTTATAACTTAACCATCTGTGAGAAAGCTTCAGAGCATTTAAAGGGGAAATATGAAAATTGAAGTACATATCATAAATTCTTCATCTTTTGAACTTGAGATTTGGACTACAACTTGATATTACAATATTATACGCTAATAATTCATCATGTTCCATCTTGTTATGTAATAATTTGAATTTTCTATTTTTTGAAATACCAATTTGAGGTACCATGTGTAAAACCTTTCAAAAATCATTTTTACCTACGCTCCAAACTTTTTCTACATGTAACGTACTACATTACATTGTTCGTGTCAAAGTTAGGCATTTTTCTGAAATCATTTGCTATATTTTACGCATTAAATGAATATCTAGTTATTTACTGGATATATTTCAAATTTTCACTAGAAGTACCTTAAAGAAGGCCTTTAAATAATAGAAAAATTCATATATATGTACCGTAGTATATTTTTAGTTCCTATCCAAAAAATATATCAAAAATTCAAACGTTTGCTTGGAAAAATTTAAATATTTGCTTGCATCTTATTGGTTTTTTATTTTTTATAAAATCTAAATGTGGTAAACAAACTTGAAAATTGGCATGGGGTAATTATATGACCTCGTGAGGCTATGTTTAAAATTTTAGACAATTTCACAGAAGTTGGATTATACATTGCTTTGTAAGTACTTTAAATTCATCCACAATTTACACATACAGAAGTACACACGTTACATGAAATCATTCAAACCAAGACACTATTATACATACGCATACAATTAACTAGGTTTCGTCGTCTTCGGAAATCTTCTCATGAATAGTGATTTTCTTGGTGGTATACGTTAGTCCTTCGGCGTGACTGTGTCTTACGTAGGGCTCAGCATCCTTAGTAGCTTTTCTCCTTTTTATGGGGCGTTTATCAACAGCTTCTGGCTCGGAGTCCGGGTCGTCGAATTAGTCATAGTCCTCTTCGTCAACAACACCATCGACTCCGACAATACTCCTCTTCCCTTTTCTAACGACATGGCGCTTCTGTGCCTTTGGGTCTTTTATGTAGAAGACTTGTGAGATTTGTTTAGCTAAAACCCATGGCTCATCTTTCGCACTGATTGCTTTGACCTGTATTGACTCAATAGATGTCGGGGGAAGTAAAGTCACGGTAGTGAATTTATCATCATCGATATGGATATTTTTCGCCCATC
Source organism: Stipa capillata (assembly GCA_019208055.1). Taxonomy (NCBI): domain Eukaryota; kingdom Viridiplantae; phylum Streptophyta; class Magnoliopsida; order Poales; family Poaceae; genus Stipa; species Stipa capillata. Next base: position 45,128 of record JAGXJF010003738.1, read on the forward strand.
TGACACGAAACATGGGGATCTTTGTGATGGTGTAGTCCAGTTCCTAAATTTCTTCGATAACACCGTAGTATATGTCATTACGGTTACCGGTTTTAGCCTCCATCGTCACCCCACTGTTCTGATACGTACTTTTTCTGTCTTGAGCCTCCGTATAGAATGTGTATCCGTTGATATCATATGCTTGAAATGTCAGGACCTTGCTCGCAGGTTCTTGTGACAACGTTTTGACCATCTCTTCTTCAAAATTTGTCGGAGGCCTTTCATACCAGTAGTTCTTTAGCCATTTTGCGAACTTTGCATTGTGCTCTTTCGAGAGCCACGCTTCTCCCTTCTTTGGGTATCCTTTTTTAAGCTTTACCATGTGCATTCAAAGATAGGGATGCACCACCGTCAGGTGTTGCAAGACCACGAGATGTGCTCTATCATAGTCATCTGATCTATTCGGTACTGAATTATAGACATGTAAAGGCTTTTGTCCGCGTGCATGGCCTTCACCATCGAGCCTACCTATTTGCCGTGAAACAGGAACACCTATGGACTTTTGATCAGCCAAGTAATCAATGCAGAACTCGACACACTCTTCAGCAACATAGCCTTGGATGATGCTACCTTCTGGTTGTGACCTGTTACGAACGTAGCACTTCACAACCCCATTGTACCTTTCCAACGGGTACATATTGTGTAGGAACACGGGACCTAGGTCCAGTATCTCCGGGACGATATGGATCATGAGATGTACCATGATATCGAAGAATGCTAAAGGGAAGTACATCTCAAGTTCGCACAGTATGACAATGATCTCCTCCTGCAGCTTATGGCAACGCGTAACGGAGATCGACTTCTGAGATATCGTGTTGAAAAAGTTACAAAGATTCAAGATACGGCCGTCATCCCGCGAACAACCAACGCTGACGGACACGCGATATGCCCGTCAGTAGAGGCCCAATCACCACTGACGGACTCTTAAGTGGAGCCCGTCAGCGGAGAGATCACGTCATCTGTACCAATTTCTGGCACCACGTTTTCATCTTCGCTGACGGGCTACTTATGTGCCCGTTAGTGGAGGTCCTTACCTGTGGCCTGGCGGTCTCCTCCACTGACGGTCTCGTACGTGTCCGTCAGTGGTTATCCCCTCCAACGACGGTCCTTTCGGTGCCCGTCAGTGGAGGTCCTCCAGGAGAGGGTCAATTCGCAGTAGTGCAACAGGGGTGTTTGCAACCACATAATTGAACCGACACGTACGCATAGGTCGACGATGTCGCAGCTTGTCACGCCCCGAATTTTTGAAACCTAAAAATTAGGACTAACAAAAAGTTTTTCATTAATAATGTCAGCTGAAAATACACTTAATTAAAACTTTAGTTCAAATCATGATGAAGCTAAATGCTAAACACGAAAACCCTTGTCTTTACCTCTATCGATCTCCGTTTTGTCAAAACCCTAATTCCCCGAAACTTCATCCGACAACGCGGACAATTCCGTTCAACACCTGATTCCATATGTAGTTACTTACTCTTGCATTCCCGCCACAAATGCACCTCCGGCATCCATCCCCTTTCCTCCCTAGTCGGTGTACCCTAGACCGACAACCGCAGCTGAGTATCCAAACGATACTTTTGCGAAATTGAAGCATATACACCCCATGAATCTCCTCCGAATGACACAATTTTCTGCAAGCTATCTCGTCATGTCCCATCAGGAGTATATGCACGTATATACTACCTATGCATATATGCACATACGCAAAACCCTAACCCCTTCTTCCCGAGCTACGGAGCAAAACCTAAACGCATCTTTGGCTCTACCACAACTCTATGCATATATACGAGTCTACCAGCAATATTTTCCTAAGTCCTAACTCCCACGACTTCCTGTCATTACCCTAACCTCGTCGCCACCATATATACGCTTAATTTTCAAATGTATGTGGGTATGTACATTCAGAATTCCAGCTCACTTCTTGCGAGCTAAAGAGAAGTCCAGACCCTAACCTCGGGCACTAGAAAGATGATCAGGAAATGGCGAGGGACAAATTTCAGCTATTATAAATCAAACATAAGCTTGGCCGTCTACACTAATTTGAATGCACTAAAAACCTAAGTTGCTGAACTCAAACTAAATTAATCACCGGAACGTCTCCAAACTTTTCATAGAACATCGTCCTTACCTATATAATTCCTTTCTGTAGAAATACATACCATCTCTATACAAATAATGCTCTATTATGAAAAATCATAGTCACAGGGTAACATCTGCCATTTTGCTCATCCCTGCCATTTTGCTAGCTTCACCTCAAACATACCAACCGACATCTCCATACCCCACTTCTACGTGGGCCCAAACTCTTCCAGTCAACTCCACCTTTTGCCCTCTGAGTTTCTCACTCTGCGGAGCACTTCCAGTATTGTGTCTCCATGAACACGTAGCGCCCCGCCTTCTCCGTCTACAGCATGCGGTGCCAACCCAACTGTAGCTGCACCCCCACCACCATGAATGCACCCGAGCAGTCATCTCAGTCCTTGTCTCTCCTCATGTGCTATGAAGTCAGCCAAGCCATTTTCTTCCTCCTCTCCAAGCTCCTCTGCCACTCCTTTTCTCCACTGAACAACACGCATCATCCTCCTCTTCAACTCCACTCAGGCACCTCAAGCAAGTCCCCCGTTCTACTCTTCTCCTCCAAGCAGCCAAGCAGAACCGCCCCTCCTCTCCTCCCCAAGCTACTCTCAAGCTCCCCCTCTCTATTCCCCAACTCAGGCGGGCTTCCGGTATCTTCTCTTCTGCCCGAGCACCCACGAAGCCGCGGTCTCCGCCTACCACTTGCCAAAACTCACCGGCGAACTCTTTCCCAAAACCAGCTGAGCTGCTTCACCGGCCTCACTTCTACCTCCTACTCATCCTTCTTCTCCCGAGCACCCTACACCACTTCTTCTTCCACTCGAGCTCCCTTCTGCTCCCCTTTCCATCGCAGCCGGCAAGCCCCAGCCCGGCTTCCCGCACCACGCCCATGCCACCGGGCGATGGTCCACCGCCGCCGCTGAGCTCGCCGGAACCCACCAGCTGAGCTCCGCCGTTGCTAGCTGGACCCGTCCGCCCCTGAGGCCGCCGCTTGCCACTGATCCAAACCCCCGAGCGCTGGCCAGATCTGCGCTGACCCCGCCCGAAGGCTCCGGTCACCGCCGCTGCCAACCGAAGCACCCACGCTGCCTCGACACTCGCCGCCGCCTCTCTGGAGCGCCCCAGCGACCGCCACCGCCACCAAATCGGCTGCCCGCTAGCATCCCCATCGCCACGGTCGCCCCGAGCAGCACCACCTAGCCGGCGATCTTCACCCCGCTCGAGAGCCACCGCCGCCCCGGCGCACCGGCGCCCCTCTTCGTGCCACACTCCTTCTACTCCTCTTCCAGATCCCCTCTCGCAGCTCCTTTCCCCTGGGGCTATGGCTACCGAGCAGTTGAGCCGCCGCAGCCCAAGCGCCACTTCCAAGCTCCCCTAGACCCATCTCCCCTCCCAATCTTCCACCTTCTATTCTTCCATCGCCTCCCCTTCCTGCAGTGGAGCCACTGTCGACTTCGAGCTCCCCGCGTTTGCTAACCATCAGAGCTCTGAACCACTCCGGCGCCCGTCCCTTCTTCCTCCCCTTGCTTGAGCCACTGACGGGATCTCCACTACCGAACGGCTGGTGGGGCCTACACTTCACCGCCGCTCTCAACGCGACCTGCTCCGGCCGCACTACCCCATCTATTCCACACTCGCCGCCATTGAGCCCCTTGCCGTCGAACATAGCAAAGAGGAGCATTCCCCAACTATCTAGAGAACTGCCTCACCACGCGGGTCACTAACTAGGCCACCGACAGGTGGGGCCTCGGGCCCAGCTGGGTCCAGCACCGCTAGGTAGTGACGCCTGCCTACTTCTCCGCTTTGATTAAATGGAAAACATATTCTGCTCTTAAGGAAGACGCACTATACTCTGGAAACCGGGTTAATTTTATTTCAGAACTAGGTCGAGCTCGGTTCACCCAGTTCAGTATTCTAATGGTTGGTTCTTGACCAAGTTTTTCCGGTTCCGAACTCCCAAAAAGATTTAGAGATTTTTGTTTCAAACAGACTTCAAATTGATTAACCATTAAAAAAATAATAAAGGAGAACAGGTGTAAGGCTTGTTTTCTTTTCTTTTACGATATATATGCTCTTTATATATATATTGATTTCAGAACATTTAGTATTTCTTCCTAGCACCTTAAGGTCCTTCACCTTCTAATATACCCCCACCTAGCTTAAGATATCGAGCCTTGTTAAAGTAAGCCCTAGAAAATTAAGGTTCTTTTATGCAAAAATATTGCTTCATGCCAAATAACAATCTTCGGAAGTTTCCCCTATTTCTTTTAACCTAAGATTCCAGAATCCTATAGAATCCTAACAGCTCGAGTTCCACATATATCCTCTGTAGACTCTGCCTTGAGAAATTCATAAGCTAAAGAAGATAGGAATATGGATTAGTATGAAAGTGAAAAGAAAACCCTAACGAAACCATATTCATGCATGGCCGGGAATCCATATCTCATGCTATACAGTAGTTGCCGAAGGATTTTTCTAAACCTAAGGTCCGAAACTCTAATAGTACCTTTTGAATCCTAGCTAATTAAATGAACCAAGTCATCTAAAAACCCTAAAGGCTTGTATAAGTATACGTCTCCCGTAAACCCTAACCTTAACTCGTTAGCACTTACCCCACAACTCATCGGACCGACATCATTTCATAGGCATGTCATGATTTCTTAGATCTTATTTGGATTTTTCATGCACGGTCGTTATTCGACGCTTTTGCCGTGTAGTTGACGAAGTGACATACGTCTGCGAAGGAAATCCGGAGACATCGCCATCTCCAGATCAGAATCCGAAATCGCCAGGCAAGCATTCCCACTTTGATCATGTTGAATCCCATATTTGTGAAACGTAATTACTTTGTTTGCGAACCTTGCATGCTATGTTAATAACAATGTTATTTTATGCTAGAGTCGTTATGCCTAATAGTTGCATGTGACGTAGGTCTGGAATCTGATCCTTGTAGCCCTAGGAATATTTAGCCGGTTGATATTCGACCGACCAACTAAATAGGAATATAGGCTTTAGCCTTGCTTAGACCTGCTGTAGTTGAACTAAGTTTTATCGGTACGATGGGTATGGGGACAAAAACCCCCGGGTTGTTTATACATTCCGGGGAATCTTTTTAAAAAGGAAATGTTTACCAAAATCCCAAAAGAAATGATGGAGGATTCGGATTCGGGCAAGAATGCTAAGGGTGTTTGGGGTGGTAGAGTAGCTGGTCGCTACTTGAAACAAGAAAGGGTAGGGTAGCCGGTTGCTACCTGAGGCATGGAATGGTAGGGTAGCCGGTTGCTACCTGAGGAGATGGTTGGACATGGAGTCTTGCTCGAATCGGTTAAGGACCAAACCTAAGTGTCGCTGAATCAGTTCCCCTACCATACGTCCACATGTCCTTTATGGGAAGGACTTGACTCGGTACCTCGTCTAATGCTAGAGCTCGGAACCGTGGGAAGTTAGGATGATGTGCTAGGTGGATCCGAGATCCCTAGAGGATCTTCACGGGACTGCGTGGGGGTAAAGCCCTCGATGAGTTCTACGCTGTGGAGGAAAAGCTCTCGGTGGGTCTCACGAGTACGTGAAATTATGGTTCGACACAAAGGTGGAGAGTCCCATTTTTGACATCCGGGATGCAAAAGTTGGGTTACCCTCCTAGCGGGTCCGACTCTAGTGTAAACACGGGCGAAAGGTCTCGTTGTAATAACCCTGTCAGTATACGTCGCGAAGTATACCTAGGGTGACCTACATCTTGTGGGTAAAGCCGTATAACCTCTGTAGAGTGTTAAAAACTATTCGAATTGCCGCGTCCTCGGTCATGGACATGAACTGGTAAGGCCACACACTGGTTAGACTGAGTTTTGTTTGTGAACGCTGGGAAATGGGATTAAGGACGTGGGCATGATGTGTCCACAGGGAGAAATTTACGCTACACGGCTGGTAGTAAGGAATTGCTGAAGAAAAGGCTGGTTGTGCTGTCCGGGACAGTACGAGCTGGAGCCAAATGGTAGGCGGTGATGAGCTGGGCTGTCCCGCTGAGGAGAAATGAGGTAGCAGGGTCTACCTCGAATACTGACTTGTTACTTCAATAATCTTCGATTTACAAAACTGTCTTGAAATCTACTTACGTGTATTTAAAATAAGAACTTACATTTCCGCACAACTTGCAACTTAAGGTAGAGCTATTCCTTGATCTATTCCCTGCATGAAATATTGCCGTATATTTCCTCCTGTGGGAATAGCTTGCGAGTACATTCAATGTACTCACCTGGCTTGTTGATTTGGCCAGACGAAGGAGACATCAATTCCGAAGATACGAATATGAGCGCGAAAGCTAGGGCATAACCCCCAGTCAGTTGCCTATCGGGTATGGCATATTGATGGGCTCCCTCTCTACTTGATTTCCGCTGCAAATTCATAGCCTTTGGGCTACAGGTATCAGACAATCGACCTTGACGGTCTACTTACTTTTATACGTGTTTATGACAATGATATACAGGTTAACTTGTGTGTACTGGCTACTGATCCAGGAACCGGTACAGTAATCACAAGGGAGTATCCGGCTTAAAAACCGGGTACGCTACATGAGCTGCATCCCGCCGTGCTCGGACCCATGCAGTGGTGCCAGGCATTTCCATCCTGGGCATCTCGACGTCGATTAGCCCCATCAGCGCGTGCGCGTCGATGAAGGCTTCGCGGATGGCGTCCAAAGACCTGATCGACCACCGTGGTCTTCTGCGAGGCCGTGGCCATCTGCGGCATCATCTTCACCGTCATGCTCGGCGCACCGCTGGAGCGCGCGCCCACGGCGATGATGTTCGCGCCGGAGACTGGAGTCGCTGTCGTTGGAATCGTCAGGGTGGCCCACGTCTCATGACCAGTGTAACTATACCTGACCATGCATGAGGTTAATTTAAGAGCTAAATATGCTGCTCTTAGTTTGGACGAGATGATGTTCTTAAGAAGGTTCGATACGCGGCCGGTAACTAAGCACTGACGAAAGCATAAGAACCGGCCAGGAATGATTAGTTCATATACATTTTCTTGTTGTCTAAGATCATAATCATGTCTAGTTTGTGGTGGATACATGTTCGAGTTTGTACCATGTACATGTTCTAACGGTTTAACATATATTTTGGCTTAATAAGCGTAATGGCTACCGAACAAAATGATAGTTTGCTTTTTATGAAATGTATCGGACATTAATCTAAGAAAATACAAACGATGATATACATATCAAAGACAAACATGATCCTAGCTGTCTTCTTTGGCCAGAACATCACCGTTCCTGTCCTCGGCCTCAACCCGCCGGAGAACCAGCCGATGAAGAACATTGAGCATGGCCACCTGAGATCCTGCACAAGCCTAAATAGCTCCGAACAGGCTTTAATCACCGCGCTAGAAATCCACCTGTAGCGGTGGGACAAAGGCTCAATGTTCGCACGTCACGCAGGGGCGCACGTAAGATCCAGCGTCATTGCGACGACACGCTAGAGATAAGGACCTAGACTGGAGAAGATTGCAATAGAAGATAGTATGACTACACGAATTAGCAATCGGGACGGAAGGGATTTATTCCCTCACAGTCATGCCTGGGCCGCCAAGATGCCACCACTCAAACTCTAAAACGGAGAAAACCTAAAACCTAACAACGTGTCGTGTGCAGAACTGAGGTGCCCCGACCATCGACGGTGGAGCAGCGGTCAGAGGGTAGGGGGACACACGGCCGGTGGGTCTTCTTTCGTCAATTGGAAACAATCCTGGCACAATTAGCCACCTTGTCAATTGTCAAGTGTTGGTTAAGAAACATGGAACCTCAGTGTATTCAAAGACCTGGCAGTTTTCTCTTTTGTGTGAAGCGTGTTCCTGCCCCAACTGAGACCGACGTGAAAAGTAAACATGATAATTAACAAAAAAGTAATCATAAAATAATAATACACTAACGGATTTGTTATTTCTCTATTATCCGATAAATTATTATTTCTCAATAAACCGAGTTGCACGTCATCACCCCTACAGTTATAAAAAAGTTTGTGCAACTTCATATCTAAAAATATGCAACCGTCTTCGCGTGTAAAGTTACACATAATTCTAAAATGTGGAACTACTCAAATAACAATTAGGTAAAGAAGAAAAATGTTTCCATCAATTCGGTTGATCGGTGGCCTCCATCGGCCTGGTTCACACGACGCATGTCCCCTAACACATAAACAGAATGGATGTCTTCTCCCTTGGACCCCTTCATATTCCTCTCATCCCCATCTCTTCTCCACCATGAGAGAGGGAGCAGCACAGATTTCTCTTCCCTGATCCCGTGCTTCTCTCTAACTCTCTCCTTCCCAAGCCAAGCCTTGTTCAACAAGCACATTGATAGCATCAATCTCGGCCACCTCCTCATCTCCCTTGCATGTGGCGGTCTTTACCATCGTTCGTCCCGTCCGCACCCTCCCCGCTGCTCATCTCCTCTTCATCCTACTCGCGAGGTGATTGAGCTCTCAATCATGGCTGCTCGACTGAGATCTCGTCAAGGAAAAAGACTATGGCTAGTCCCTCATGTGGTGGCCGACATATCTTTGTTGGTGGCTTTATCGGTTGGAAATGGACAGCCAGATCGTGTGAAGCTGGTAACCACTTTGCATAGGAGCATTTTGTTTGTTGCATAAGGTTTATTTGTTTGTTCCGGTAAGAGTTAGGGAATGTTGCATATATAAGGGGTGATTTTGTTGCAATGCTCTGTGACTCTTGTGGTATTGTTGCATAAATGTTTTCTGGTCGTGTAGTGCAACTATTTTATTACAGCCGGGCAATGGATTTGTTATAATGTTCTACGTGCTGATTTGTTTGAGTATTATATCACAATTTGTTGTATGATTTTGTATGATGTTGCAGTTGTCCAAATAATTTCTTGCATCCATAAATTGCTTTTGCTGCAAGTGTTCCTATAACTTGTTGCATACTTTCTCCAAATTTTTAGCATTGTTTTGTAAGAGATTTTCCTTTTTGCAATGACATAAAAAATTTGTTGCATAGACTAGATCAATGCAACAACCAAATCTTGATTTGCACTCATGCATCCATAAGCTAGATGCGGCGGCGGCACACTGGTCCGATGACACCATGGAAGGATCAAGGCTATTGACTAAAGGGGGGTTGAATAGGAGACTAAAAGTTTTTAAATCAAAATTAAATCATAACCATGCTAGTAAAAAATATATGCAATAAAAACAAGTATGAAGGGATGAGTGCAATCACAATCACAAGGGAGATAAAGATCTGTTGTCAAAGGTCGAGCCTTTGGCGAGGCTCTACATCTCCGTTAAGAAAGTTTGATCTAACGATCGAAGCCGGCACCAAAATGAGCTATTTTCTCAAGAGGCTTATCGATGCAAAGCCTCCCTTCACTTGTGGTAACTCTTCACCTTGCGGTACGCGAGCTCCAAACCCTCACAAACGTGATGGGGCGCTTCATACTCCTTGAAGGCTCACAATGACTGCTAGCAGTCTAGGAGATGTCAATCTCCAAGAGTAACATAGTTCAATCAAATTGGCTTGGAGATAAACTATTACTTGATGCTCAACTAAGAGTGGAGCTTTGGCTTGAGGAAATATGGTTGGAGGATTAGGAGAGGAAGAAATAGATATTTCAAAGAGTTTTACGTGCAAAGATGCAAGGAGGTATATATAGCCAACCCCTCAAAAACTAGCTGTTATGCAAAAAAGGAAGAACTCGGAACTTCCAACTTTGAACTCGGAGGTTTTGAAATTTTCAGACCAATGGCTATATTGCTGTCTGGCAACATATCTTGAAACAATCGACATGAACTCAGAGGTTCTGACTTTTAGAACATAGTGGACCGGTGCTGATGTCGAAGGTTCCGACATGAAACTTGGACCTTTCGGGATATTAAATAGCCTTAATAAGACAAATTTGGAACAGATATCCGGAGGCTCTGATATGCACTCGGGACTTCTGGGTTTTTAGACTACCTCGAAGAGATGTTACAGAACAAGAACTCGGAGGTTTCGGAAATGATCTCGCACACTGAGAATTTAAAGAGAAGTCCAGAACAAAGACTCAGAGCATCCGACAAATTTCTGGTTGCTCCAACTTTAGATCACTTAGGACTTTGGCAGATCTAGAACCGAAACTTGGAGGGTCCAAAATTGAACTCAAATATTCCAAGATTTCAAAAAAGTCTAGAATAGAGACTAAGAGCATCCGGGAAGCTTCCAGGTGCTACGACTTTAGAGCACACTGGACTTAGACATTTCCAGAACCTAAAGTCAGAGGTTCCTAGAAAACCTTAATGTTTTGACATTAGGTAATTCGGACAAGAAGGGCAACTCAGAGGTTTTGAGTTCCCTAACTCCATGCTCAGAGATTCTCGGATACTCAAGGATGAATCTCAGAGGTTCTGACTTTTGCTGAAAAAGAGTGTAGAAGGATTTCAAATGCCTCATTAGATTTTGAAATTGATTTCTAATTGAGCATTAGCAAGGCAATCTCACAAGCTACTTGTTAGTAAAACTTATCCTAAACTCAATATGATTCTATTAATCACTAAAAGAATTTGAAAAATGTCATTAAACTTCATTTCTTCAAGCCAAACTTCTATTAGAACTTTTTAGGGGTCACCAAAACTGGTTGAAGCACTTCTTCATGGGACTAATAACCTAATCACACTTGATGCACATATTAGTCTCTTAATTTTTTTATCATTAATCACCAAAACTCACTAAGAGGACTAAGATGCATTTTCAATCTCCCCCTTTTGGTGATTGATGACAATTCGATTAAAACTTCAATTTTGGATAAAACAATGTTGTTTTGGATCCTATGGTTTACAGTGAGCTCCCCCTTAAGATGTGCATTATTAATAATTTACGTTGAATGCAAATGCACATGTTGAGATATAGAGTGAAGAGCTCCCCTTAAATCTTATGATCTGTGGATATGCATAGCATATAGAGGAAAGCATTATGTGCAGCAACTATGCATGAACAAGGCACTAAAGACATGGCATAGAAGGATATAGGAGATTAAAGTATAAACATCCATCTCTAGATCATAAGCAAAACTGTGAGAACCCTAGTGTTTAAGTTAGACTTAAGTGGCATGAGGTGGAAGTAAATCAACTCGCGTTGCTGAGTTGACCGAGATTCTACCGAGGAACGTTGAGAGTTAGATTGAGAGGAGGAATTGTTGAGCATTCGCATCATTCATGACATTCATTTCAAATTTGTCATACACATGCTCATACAATTGAACTTGGAACTTTATTAATTGGAAAATATTATAGATGTATTAAGTACAACATTATTACAAAATGAATAAAGAAAAAAAAGAAAATTACATGATGAAATGTCTACCTATACATCAATACTAAACCTAATCTTCGGATACGGAGATATAGAAGAACATCGAGAGTCGGACGGGGGAAGTCTTCGGAAATATAGGCGATACCCAAAGTCGTCGAGTATATGCACTCGGGATTGTTGGGATTACGCCGTTGCTGTAAGAGGCAAAGATTTTCGAAAACAAGTATTTTGAAATACAGGTGGTCTCACCGGCACAGTTCCGCCAACATCTGCAGGTTTAGCTGCGGGGGCAAAATTAGTGCAGAGTGAACCTAAATAGTTTTTAGTTTTGAAAATAGTCTTGTAAAATGTTTTTTGTTTCTAAAAATGTCAGAGGGCCACGTGGCTAAGACCCTCATCGGACAAACCTATATATGTATATATATATATGGAGAAAGAGGTGAGTTTATGAAAATAATTTTTATTTTTCCTATACTAATTGCCTCCATGAGTTTTGTTTTGAAAAGAAATTATTTTATCAAATGAAGAGATAAGCAACCAACCCTTTTGAGCATTATCCATCGAATGAATTTTCTTGACTCATAAGGCAACTCATCTATCGAAGGATTTATCTCAATAGCCACAAAAAAATTGACCCGAAGTCAATCTACTTAGCTCAAAAGGCAGCCAACAAGATAAGTAGAACAATTATTGTAGCTAACCGTGGAGACTATTGAGTAAAAGTTCAAAACAGCCATGTAGTAGCAGAGTAGTAGGAGGTGGCAAAGAGTGATCATTGAAGAGCTCCGGAGAAGAGCTCAGTAGAAATAGGAGCAAGGCAGTTGAGTGAAACACCTACTAGCAACACCACTTTTCCTTTCGAGACCACATTCTTCCAACAAGAACCAAACTAAGAGAGAGAGAGAGAGAGAGAGAGAGAGAGAGAGTTGCGGCCATTGTCTAGAATAGCAAGAACCAGCCTCACAGGAACAAGTCTCAGGAACCATAGCCAAGCTTTAGGGGAGGAAGAAGAAGAAGCTCAGAGGAGGGAGCTAGCAGGAGCAAGAGGGAAGAAGACCATCACCAAGTCCAGCAAGTCCGACCAAGGACTAGGAGTATAAGAGAGACCACAGTCATAAGGAAAAATCAGCAAGCCCAGGAGCCAACCAGCCATTGTCCAGCTTAAGAGATAAGGTAAAACCCCATCTAGATCATCACAGCATATATGTGCATGTAGATCGAAGTTTGATATCATAGGGTTTTATTAGGTAGCAGTGTCTAGCTTCTGTTCTTACCGTTCACCAATACACTATATACATATTTACCTTAGATATTCGGCATCATTATAGGTCAGCCGAGACCAAGTATAGACTCTATTCTTTCAGATCTTTAAACTGATATGAAGATGTCGAGTGCACATATAGAAAACAGGAATAAGCAAAGATCAAGTGAGCATCTGTTCTGTCAGTTAAATGAACAGATATGGATAATCATAAATGAAAATAGAGCAAAACTAGGATCAGGCAAAATTTCAAATTTTCTCTCACATTCCTTATTCTTTTTCTTTGAAATCATCATTCCAGACTGGGCACATCTATTAGAATTGTAACCAGATTTTAGTAGTACTTTTGGACACTTAGTAGAACACATAAACCAGTACTAGTTTTAACCCTTCAAACACATTAACACTAACACCACAAACCGGCGCAGAATGCTTTAAACCGAATTACAATGATAAAGCCCAGTCAACTAGTGTAGTATCATGTTCTTAACAGTAAAGAGAATTCATCCTTAGCAAGATAACCCAATTCATAAACAGCAATTCTTTTCAAGAACCAAGATGTTAGAAATAGCATGTATAGCAGCAGAGCTAAATCTGTAGGTCAAGCAGTCACCACCACCATTAGGTAGACATGAGGGAATTACAAAAGGTTAGTAAGCTTAATATTTAGCAAGCTATAAGATTAACACCTTATGCACACCTCTGATTATCACCATTAGTTGCTCTAATTAAGACTCGTATATGACAGCACCCCAGTCAGAGATTCAATAGTGGACTTGAACCACAGTCACGTAGTAGATGTCCGGATGGAACCAGTAATTAGGCAAGCACAGAAATTCTTAAGTATATTATAAAAAAATAGCAAGGAGTCTATAACCGGCCAAGTATTGGAGCTGCTGTCAAACCATGGATCATCATTAGACTAAAATCAAATTTGGTCGTCTAACAATGATTCAATCACATAAACCGTGGAACCCTTGGACCGGATAGCACAATCAGACCCGTAGCATAAACCCTAGCTTTAGAAAGGGAAAAAGGGAGGAAAAATCGGGAGGCTTACCGGTTAAAGAAGAAGCCAAGCAGCACGGGCACCACGCCGCGCCACCGACGGGAGGCGGGCCCCAGCGGATGAAATATCGAGGTCTATCGACTAGAGGGGGATGAATAGGAGATTATCAAATTTTAACCAAATTTATTGTTTAGCATGCAAGAGTAAAGCAATTTAAAGATGAAGCAACAACTACCAAAATAGATCTAGCTCAGATGAAGAATAACACTTAGGTAAAGAGTTAGAGAGAAGACTCAAGATTTATCCCCAAGTTCAAGTTGTTGGCAACAACTCTACGTCTTCGTTTGGAGAGGCTTGAGCACTTAGCTCCGAAGTCACTTAGACTTCACCTTCTTCTCCTTGAGACAAGTTCACTTAGAACTTGCTCAATCACTCATGGTGGATCTTGAGGTGATCCCCGAACCTTCACAAACTTGTTGGAGGCGGATCCACAAATTAGAGCTCTCAACGATGCCTAGCCAGCTAGGAGATGCCAAATCTCCAAGAGTAATGAGTCAAGATCACTAGGCTCGAACAAGCTCTTGCTTGTATGCCCAATCAAGTCTCAAAGCTTTCAAATCTTTCCTCTCTCAAAGTAGATCTCAAAGAGCAAGAGGAAAGGGGAACACTCAGTGTGAGAGAAGGAGTATTTTGCACAGAATGTCCTCCCAAGCCCGCAGGGGATCGGGGGCTATAAATAGGCACAGCTCAGAAAAGAGGCGTTGGAAGAAAAGATTCTTCCTCGGAACAGCCGTAACACGAACTCGGAAGCACCGAGTTTCAAACAACGGTCATATTCTGAGGAACTCATATGCACACTGCGAAAGTCTTCAACTCAAAGTCGGTAGTTCCGAAAGGAATACGGTCACACCGGGATTGAAGATTCTACTCCACAGAGTCACTTCAGAAGCAATTCCCGGTAGTACCGACTTTGAAGAACGATTCAACCGAGATTTTAAGTAATGACACGTTCTTCTCTCATAAGAGGAAACGTAGTCAAACCGAAAACCAACTCGGTAACACAGCACTCACAAAGAGACCTAAGTCCAGAAGAGATTCTCGATACAACTGAAAACGAAACCGGTAGAACCGAAGACAACATAAATGGGACTTAGTCTAAGACAACAATAGAAGCATATCCCGGAAGCACCGGTCTTCAAGAACGGACACACCGGTTTCCGAAACATGAAACTAGGGCAAACCCTAATCGGTAGGGTTCCCTAACTCTCCGACACAGAGGCCATTCTCGGCAACACTGGGCTTGAAGACCGGTCATGCCGTAATTGAAGCTCTTCGAGGCTTGAAACGACTAAGTCATCAAACCTCGCAACAGAGGCCAATCTCGGTACATCCAGTTCTTCAAAACCGGTATCACCGAGAATCATTATCTGTGTCTCAAAAGAGATTTTCAAAGAAGTCTACTGAGAATTTGACTGAGCACACATGAAGATTCTTCCTATAGCTTAGATATCTTACCCCTCTTAATAGTGCGGCTTGTCCTATAGACTTAAATGATCTTTTGATCATGTTAAACACTAGAAAATCATCACTAATTCACTGGTTAAACCAATTACTTCAGGGACTATACACCTGTATACACTCAGTAAACCATTAGTCCCTTAATCATTTGTCATTAATCATCAAAACCCACTAGGGGCACTAGATGCACTTTCAGCAGAGCACCGGCGACACCGGGAGCTACAATGCCGAGGCCGCTGCCATCCCGGGCAGCACGACAGAGCAGCACCGACATGCGCGAGAAAGAATGAGGGGGAGTTTAGGGTTAGGTTGGGCCTTTTGGGCCGAGTGAAGGAAGCCGCCAGCGGTTTGGTTTTAAAAAAAAGAAATATATATAATTATGTTTTCTTAAAAATAGAAAATGAAGGGAAATAAAGAACTAGAAATAAATGTATATGTATAGAATATTAAGGAGTAAATTGAAATTTTAGACTGTATTAGTTAAAAAAAGGATGAACGATGATTGTTTCTTCTTATGGGAACGAAATTAAACATTAACTAAAATGATGAATCATTCTAATTGAGTTAAATATATTCTTCCTTTATAGGAAAGAGGATGCAACTATAAGTTAAATGCTCAAGTAAAGTAACTTGTGAAATTTTGTTGAACCAAGCTAAAAACAACCTGAGATTACCTAAATTAATGTCTTATGTATATAACCCCAATACTAAGGAAAACCTTAATAATTAATAGATGAATACAAGTATTTCATAAGACGTCCAAGGAAATTATGGGTTCTAGTTTTTGTATTTAAGTTTTTCCATACATGCATTGTCATATCATTTGCATTCATTCTTGGAATTTTCTGGATTAATCCTTATCGGACTATATTGTTTTTTCTTTCTTCAGAAATCGGAGTTCAGCTAACAGACCAGTCGGACTCCACTACCTATCTGTCACCAGGCAAGTCCAGTTTATTGTTCATATCTGTTGAGAATGTTTTACAAAATTTCCTTCTCGTCTGTAACATGCACAAAATGAAAATCTATTTTCTAAAGATGAATCAATTGTTGTTTTATTTGATCGCCGGTTTTTGGACGTGATCATGGTGGGTGGTGAAATCCTGGAAAGGTGCCTGGGGCACATTAGAAGGTGGATTTCATCACACGGGTTTGTTCATATAAGGTTAAGACAACAAATGATCAATTGTGCTTAAGTGCCGTAGTGATCGCACATACCACATACCTTGTATGGGCGGGGCTGAGCCAAAGTACCTTTGCCATAGGTCATACTCCCCCGGGAAAGGAAAACCTCAATAGTTGGATCTGGAGTATCAGCTGTTGGGAAGGTGGTGTTAGCCGTTGGCTAATCACAATGCTTTGGATCTGTAGTATCAACGTGAGATCAGTAGTACCTGGCTGCTCTGTGACTTTACGGTCTGGTTGTGCATGTGACGACGCGAACACCACGACTATTGGTCGTTTGTGGGTACAGTTGCGCACCTCTGCAGAGTGTAAAGAAGTGTGGGTTAGTCACTCCATGTTCCTGGTTGGAACTGCGAATGTGGCAGGAAAGGGATCCATCAGGGATCTTAGCAGCCTGTAAGGCATGAGATCATAGTCTCTTAAATTAAAACTTGACTCTCTTACCTTACAAAATTGCATTGCTTTTGGAGAGCATTGCTGTTCTCAGTAGATAGTGCATCAAACACCTCTTTGCTATTCCTGGAGTTGTTGAGTATCTTTTGTACTCATCCCTTTACCCTAATTCCTTTGATTAGACTATGAGCCGACGGCGGAGAGGGAGGTGGTGTACGTCGAGGTCGACAAGGAAGTTCCTGAAGAGCAGGTGACGATGACATGGCACCCGGGATAAACAAAAATCCGACAATCCTGGATTCTGTTGTAACTAATTAGGAAACTGATGGTGATATGCCACCCGGGTATCACCAAGGAGGGCGAATCCGGTCTCCCGGCCACGGGATGGGCCGGGCTGACTACTCGGAGTCCGACTACAACACGGGGGCACCTCACCGACGTGGAGTACAAGACAAGGACTAGTACCTGTCCGGCTTACCCGGAATCGGTTGTAACCAAATAGGAAACATATCTGTTAACCCGATCCGGACTCTGTAACCCTACCCCGGCCGGCTATATAAGGCTCGGTAGGGGACCTCCGATCGGCATCGCCTTACGTCCAGCGTCATCTCCACTGTTTCATAGCTCAGGCCCCTTCGAGATCGATTCTCTAGGGCCTGCGGCACTCGGGATACAGCAATACCAGCCACCAAACACAGGACGTAGGGTATTACCTCTCCGGGAGGGCCCGAACCTGTCTAAATCTTGTCTCCCGTGTGCAGCCATCCTGATTTGCTGTGCTCACGCCGCCCCATAATTAGTATTGCCGGAATAATACTCCGACAGTTGGCGCGCCAGGTAGGGGACCGTGCGCATAGATCCATCTGCACGAGTCGGGATGGCTTTCGCCAACAACAACAACGCTTTTGTCTCGGGAAGCAGCCTGAAGTTCGCCTTCATCAGCGCTGCCCCGGACCCTGGCCAACTCTTCCGATTTGGGAGGTTGGACTTCATCGCCGACAAGATTGGCCAGCTTCACCTCTGCTACTCGGCGACGTCCCGATCGGCAGAGGCTTCACCAGCTTTTCAGCATGGGACTCCCACGAAGCCCACACGCTCGGCCCCTCTCCCCAGGGAAGAGGCTTCGCCGAAATCGGATCCGTTTATTGCACACGAGTTCGCACTCGGATCCCGACTGGTCGGCGCCATCGACTCTCTCCTCCCTGTCCTCGAGTATTACTCGGACGAGGATGAAAGCTCTGGCAGCCACCATCCGTCCCGGGAAGTCTTCATGGCCAATGCCGGCACGCTAGACGGCAATGACGGCCAAGAAGTCCCCATTGAGCAACAAACGCCGGACGAGCTCGAGGCCACCCGACTCCGACTCCTTGCTAAGGAGGAAGAGTTGATCGAGCAGCAGACTCGGCTCGCTCGCCAGCGAGACGACCAACAACGTAACGACGACATGAGGATTCGAGGACGCCAAGTCCACAACGAGCTCCGCATGCGTGAGAAGGATGGGGTTACGATTTTTCCCCTCCCGAGTCACAACATCGTTGCAGCCACCATGGCGGCACAC
>JAGXJF010003739.1:0-74492 GCA_019208055.1 Stipa capillata
CCGTCATGCCTATTCGCGTCCTCTGTACTCCTCATCTAGAGCCGTTGATTCAACCAAATCCGGCGGCCAAAAGCTAGTCCGGTTAATTACGGGAAATTGCCACCGCCCGGGATGTAGTCCTGATTTTTCGCACTGTGACGTCAGGGTGTTTCATTGTTTCCATCGGGTTGAGTCCTTTATCTTCTCCAGCAGACGGACTATTCATCTTCCACCGCTACTACCCCGCACGGCGCCGGTTCTCTTACATTCTCCGGCGCGGCGACACCGGTCCTCGTTTCTCCCGCGCGGCGCTCTCTCCTTCGTCTTCTCTGGCGGCGGCATTCTCCGGCGCAGCGGCATTCCTATTCTCCGGTGCCGCGTACTCTCCTTCGTCTTCTCCAGCGCGGCGGTGCGGCTATCCAGCGGTCCCCTTCGAAACCGAGGTACATTCCCTCCCTCTCTTTCTTCAACATTTTTTCTTTGGTTTTGTGTTCGTCGTTTCCGATTTGTAGCTCATTCGTTATTTATATGCTAGGTTATTTCGTACGATTTTGGAATGCATCCCATCCCATTTCACCGGTTATGCTACGGTTGTGAACTCCGATTATGCTAGGGTTGTGAATCATGCTAGGGTTGTGAATTGGGATTATGCTAGGGTCCGATTATGCTAGGGTTTCGAAATCTAATTTCATATGGAATGCTCTTCGACCGGTTCATGTATAAAATTCTCGGCTTGTGTAACCTACCTGAGTTCACATAGGCTAATGTTGTACCGTATTCAATTTCATGAATTGATCATGCACTGTTTGTAGTGTTCTATATTTTTGTTCGGTTAGCCTTGGGTAATGTTTCATCGAAATTATGGCGGGATGTGTGGTCCTGCAAATTCAAATAGATGTTTGTTAATATCCCATACCGTACATGTTGCCACCGAACAGAAATTTTGTTGTTTAATTTTTTGTTTCCCCGATGAACTATATATGTTTCCAATGCATAATTACTATGTCGTTGTGGCTTCGGTAGTGTTTCATTGAAATTATGGCGGGATGTGTGGTCCTGCAAATTCAAAAGATCTTTGTTTCCATCCCGTACCGTACATGTTGCCACCGCATAGAAGTTTGTTGTTCTCGTTTTTGTTTCCACCATTAACTATATATGTTTCCAATGCATAATTACTATGTTCTTACAGTATATGTTTCCATCTCACACTATATAGGTTGCCAATGCAAAATTATTTTGTTGTTACATTCTTTTCTTTATATATCAGAGCATATATGTTGCCACTTCATATTAATTATGTTGTTACAGCACAATTAGTATGTTTCACCAGCATAATGTTTTTGTTTCTTGTTTGTGTTCCTTTTGACTATCCATAAGTAATTACCTGCAGCTATGTTCATTTTGATGTTCTTTTATTAGGATTCCTATTTGCAAAAATGAAGGAATCAGGTGTTGAGTTATTGAATCGCTTCTCTGCTAAACGTTTTAAGAAAGTCGTTGATGGGTTAACGGAGCCACAAAAAGCTATTGTTCGGGAGAGTGGCCTTGGAATTCTTTTGGATGTTAGCTCTTATTCTGTGCCTGACGGGTTGCTTCAATGGATTATTGAGAGGATTACTCTAGAACTTTGTGAGTTTAGGAACAACCGCAATGGCACAAGTATTTTGTTCACAAAAGAAATGGTGCAAAAGGTTACAGGTCTTCCATCTGGTAGTCGGCCTGTCATTGTCCTTGATAGTCACGAGGAATCAGAGTTTCGTGATGTGTACAAAAGAGACTACGCAACCACAAGACGGGTGCCAATTGCTGATGCTATTGAGATGCTGAAAACAGATATGGATAAGGAGACATTCTTGAGGACCTTTTTTCTCATAGCATTGTCAACATATCTTTGTCCTGGAACCAATAACATGCTGCGACTGGGTTATCTTGGTAGCCTCAATGATGTTGACAATATCTGTCAATATGATTGGTGTGCACACATCTTAAAACATGTCATGGAAGAGGTTGCTAAGTTCCAGAAGAAGCAAACATCTAGGTTGGCAAAAGTAAACATCGGTGGATTCATTGATCTACTTGCCGTAAGCACACTTCACTTACAAATTGTTATTTTTCCACTTTTTGTTATTGTATTTCACAGAATCTCACGCTTGGTTCGAACACTTGTTTGAATTGCAGATTATATATATGGATCACTTGGATTTCCCTCCGTCAATCTTGTCCGATCATCGTTTTGATTACTCCCTGCCAAGGGCGTCTCACGTGAAAGATGAAGATTTTGATTTCGTCATGAAACAGGATAGGAACAAATTATCTTTGAGGCCACATTCTTATGGTGCCCGCCCCGTAAGTTCATGCATAACTCACGTTTGTCCCTCCGGTTGATGGCCCCCAATGTTGTATAGACAATTAAATTTGTTTTTTTGTAGTTCCGTCCATTTCACATGACTCCATACTTTGATCGTCCTTCCACCGATGACATCAGAGACAAAGCAATGGGTGACCAGCGCAGTCGTCCTTCAAGCTCGCAAGCTCCATGGGTAAACTTCGTATGTTTACTTATCTTTGAAGTACATTAGTATGTTTCCATAACATATAAGCATTGTTATCCATACTATCCCCTGTAGACATCATTTCATTGAATGTTATATTAAATGTTTCATTCTCATGGCTTCCATGCTTCCATTCATATAGCAGTATGTTCCCACCTCTCCAACATTCCATACCTATGTTGTTGTCCATGTCTTTCTTCTGTTTTTCAAAAAATTCATTAGTTACAGTTCTAATGTTTCCATATAACTCTATATATGTTTAGTCACTGAAGTTTTGTTTCATGCACAGATATCAGTTATTTTTCATTATAACTTTCAATGTTTCATTCTTGCCAATGTCTTTTTCAACAGATTCCAGGTTATTTGCTACATATTATAGAGAAGCACAATGCCTTTTGGGACGCAGACTTAGAGAGAAACCATGCAATAATGAGAACAATGCATGCCAAACGCATGGAAGAGTTTGCCATGGAGGTTATCGCTGCTTCCAAGCTTCATGAGGTCCGAGGGGAAGCAACCCGCAACACCGTTGTACCATGTGAAATAGGTACAGCTAGCCCATCTCCGGGAGTAGCTGCGGGTGCGGATAGTGAGCCCAAGGATGTTGCTGATGGTGGCTCTAGTGGGAAAAATGAGGATGAATTCTGGGAGAGTGTTTCCAAGGCAGTGGAAGAAGTAGAACAAGCACGTGCGAAAGAAGATGAGAATGTTTCCAAGGTAGCGGAAGAAGTAGAGCCATCAGAGGCCCCTCTCCGTGATATTCCAACAAGGGCAACAAGAAGCCGGACTGTTTTCGAGTCTGCTGAACTAGGTACCTTATTCAACCCGAAATTTTATTTTTATGTATTATTGGTTCCCTCACATGTTTCACTCCATTCATGTTTAGGACGTGCGGTTAGTGAACTCGATAGAAGCATCGGAACACTCTCTCTTGACAAGAAGAACCGGAAAAAAAGGGCGTTCATTGGTATTGATGACGATGTCATGAATAAGAAGCTTAAGGTTAATAAAGAGGTTGATGATATCTACAAGACGTACATACTAAAGAAATGCGTCAACCCACCCAAGAAGGGTGAAGAACAGTAAGCATTTTCCTTCACCTTAATTGTTTCATATCTTCTTCTTTGTTTAAGTCAACATTGCACTGATTTTGGATGTTTGATGTTCCATGTTTGTTTTACAGGCCACATTTCATTGTCTTTAAGGATTACCATATATCATATCAAAACTTCCGGGAGTCATTAAAGCCTCGTTCAAGGATCAGCACGGAGGTCATGGAGCTTTACATTAGGCACTTCAACCTTGTTGCTAACAAAACAATATCAAACCAGCCAATTTGCAAGAAATTTGCCTTTTCCCAATCTATTACGGTAATGTCGATGTTAACTACTTTGCATGGTAATGTTTCATTGCTGCAATAAATATTGTTTCCTTTGTAGTCAAAACTCATGGTGGATGATAGAACATTCGATCCGAACACATGCAAGGGAGAATTCATGCGAGTTTACAAAGAATTCAAGCTTGAGAAATTTGATCTAGTTAGTCCCTGTTCCACCATGTTATTGCAGTTCTTATCTCCAATTTCTTTGCATTAATACAACTCTCATCTTCATCGCTGCAGCTGTACTTTGCGATTGTTCACGGGGACCATTGGATCTTTTGTTGTATCAATCTACTCTACAAGACATCCAACGTTTTTAACTCGTTGAAAAGAAGCAGCTTAGACGACATATATGAGGCAGCCGACAATGTGGTATGTATTTCTGTTTCAGTTCCATTATCTATGTGTAATCCTTACTACTTGGTTTTGTTTCACAACAATGCCATCTGTTTTCTAACATTACCAACGGCAGGTCGTGAACTTCTTTGAACTCGCACGTGCTACAAACACATTCACTAGATACAAAAGAGGGGAATTCAAATCTGACTATCCACAAGACTGCCCACAGCAGCGGACCATGTTAGTGCTCATTTGTGCAATCTTTAACACAAGTTATGCCAATATTACATAATTGAGAAGCAATAATAGTTGATCTTTCTTGTCATATGCACTAGTTATGATTGCGGGATCTTCACGATGCTTTTCATGGAAAAATGGGATGGCAAGGCACTGAAGAAATTTGACCCGGTATAGTCTCATATTCCTATCACTCTATGTGTGCACTTGCTGATCAATTCTAACAATACATTTTTTAATTGCAGGACCATATCATAGACTTTCGCAAGCTCATTGCTGAGGGGCTCATCAGGTCGCCATTGAATACGCAAGATTCTTCATGGGTTTTGACATGGAAGAAATGAATCACTACTCATCTTAAACTTGTCATCGAATTGTGAACTTTGCTGTATTATATGACATATGTGGATTGTTTCTATGTGTCATATATGGATTTTTACTATGTCGTGAATTTAGTTGAATTATGAACCATATGACATGTATGTATTGTTACCATGTCGTCAGCGGAATGATATATCGTGTTTCATATGCAGTCCAGATATGTTGCTTTCTTTGAATACATTTGTTATCTTCACATGTGTATGACACATTCTTATATGCCAGTGGAAACATAATGTACTGCCTGAAGGAACATCTTACTATATTCACTTCAACAGGGACATGAAGGTCATTTTTGTTTCACATGAATCACAACTTTGTTTCACTCCTCATATGTTACTGTTTCATTTTCTGTGTAACAATGTTTCATCCATGCAAAGTAGTTAACATCATTCTTCGGCCTCATCCAAAGTCTAATTCCTCTGTCCATCCAGATATTACTGTAATAGATTCGGAAACATTTTAATGTGCTGGCGGAAACATAATGACCTGGCCGAAGGAACATCTCACTATATTCACATCAACAGGGACGTCAAGGCCATTTTTGTTTCACATGAATCACAACTTTGTTTCACTCCTCATATGTTAATGTTTCATTTTCTGTGTAACAATGTTTCATCCATGCAAAGTAGCTAACATCATTTTTTGGCCTCATTCAAAGTCTAATTCCTTTGTCCATTTCTGTATGAAACATTTTACAGCGAAATAAACTGGTAACTTGTTGATCATTAAATATATTTTTGTTCCCCTCAATTACTTCTATCAAGGAGAAGCATAGAAAAGCAAATTATGATTCCAGTAGCATAGTTTCACACAGTGAGAAGCAAAACAAACCAAACTACGGCTCCAACTTAACTAAACACACTAGTTCTTTCAAAATGTCCCGAACTAAATGAATACGATCCGATCATCACAATATGAGCTCAGTTTCATGCCTAACTCTTTCGGCTTCGTCACTTTCTCTCTTATTCTGAAGCGCTAACTGTGGGCAAGTCTTTCTATTGTGTGTGTCCTCCCTGCAAAACGAGCAACAATTCTTTGCCCTGTTAGTACGTTTCTTGCTATTCATTGCCCTAATCTCCACTCCTGGCATCTTCCTCTTCTTTTTCTCCGGTGGATGACCCTTCGTAGCACTCCGTGGCGGGTTACGTACAATGCTCGGAACTTCAACATTCAGTGGTTCGTCCACACCACCATCATTTATTCTAGCTTTAGCAACTAGGCTACACAAGTGCTCAATCCCTCCATACACAACCTTGTATGTACCTTCAGAAAAGCACGCATCAGATGCTAGATTTGCCATTTTCCTGCATAAAGCATTAAATCTAAGAGTATTAGTTTCTGGAACTCCAATCAAGCATGTTTGCCACTCGTTGCTTCTATGTAGCGCAGTTGTTGCCTCCGCAGACCACCTCTCAAGCAAGTACTTTTCGGGTATTTCTTGCACGTTTAGGTGCACCATAACCTTCAAGATATGAGCACACAGCAGCCCATCCATGCTGAACATGTTGCAAGAGCACACGTATGAACTGTCCTCTAGATTAACCGAGACTACATGCTTTTTTGGCCTTTCCGAATCATTTGGACATAGCTCAAACATCAGCCTAGTATCTTTAACTCTGTTGATGATCAACGCCGAGGTACCTTTCAACAATGATTTGAATTTTTCAAACAATCCCCTTGTGTAGAACTTTGCTGCCTGCTCCTCTATTTTAAAACTGTCAACAAAATAAAGTAACATAAGCACTTCGTTACATGCAAAATAGTATGGAGTCTATATTTATCATGTCATTGTGGAAACATACCTAGACCACAGGGGGGCCGTCGTCACCTCACCAATGAAACCCGCATTATCCTCCCTATCAAGTGTTCTTTCAACTATGTAGTCGTATTGTTTCACAAATTGCCATACGGAGTCTTGAGGGTGGACAAGCTTCTTAAAAAATGAGTTTAAGCCTTCTGATCTCCCGGTTGTGCTCGTGAAGGGGAAAAAATCTTTCTTGAAGTAGGCCGGTGCCCAAGTCTCCCTAGTGACCCACATGTTACTTAGGTGAATGTTATTACATAGGTCATGCTTCACTATCAGCTGTTGCCATGACAATTCGAATTCCCCAACGGTGTCTGTGTCATTTATACATGCAAAGAAATCAGTTTCGAACCCTTCCCTTGTATTGAATAACCTCTCAAGCTTCTCTTGCGCTTTCCGCAACATATGCCACTTGCAACACCTATGTTTAGTGTTTGGAAACACCTCATGTATAGCTGTTTTCATTGCTTGGTCCTGATCCGTCATCAAACAGTTCGGATGTTCTCCATCCATAGCAACCATCCAATTCTCAAACACCCATTTGAATGTCTCAATAGTTTCATCAGGAATAAGGGCACATCCCAACATTATCGTCTGGTTGTGGTTGTTGATCCCTACAATTGGCGCGAACGGCATGTTATACCTATTTGTACAGAAAGTGGTGTCAAAAAAAGCACAATCCCTGAACTTCTTGTACAGCTATCTTGTCCTTCCATCAACCCAAAACAATCCCCTCACTGCGTGGTTTTCATCTAGTTTCAATGCATAGTAAAATTGTGGGCTGTCTGCTTGAAGCCTCTGAAAATACTCCACGGTG
This sequence comes from Stipa capillata, assembly GCA_019208055.1. Classification (NCBI taxonomy): domain Eukaryota; kingdom Viridiplantae; phylum Streptophyta; class Magnoliopsida; order Poales; family Poaceae; genus Stipa; species Stipa capillata. The sequence continues at coordinate 7,491 of JAGXJF010003739.1, forward strand.
ACCGCCATGTCGCGCTAATTCAGTCCTTGCCTCAGGACTGTCCTTATGTTTTCAACATCTCTAGTTGTGTATGGAAGATTGCGGAGGCCCCCATGCAGGTCTCCTAACAGTGCCATGATGTGCGAGGTCTGGATGTTGCGATGATACAACGTCTTCAAGAACTCATATTCTTCATATGGTACTTTACGGTGAGATCTATAGAACCGTGTTCTCTCCACCCGAGCGACCATAGGGTGGGTGTGCACCTCGCGCATAACCGTAACCATCCACTTCCCATTCCGACTACCAACAACCATGCTTGCTTTGCAATCGTGACGTTTCATCAAGTTTCGTGCCCTAGTATCACCATTTCTTTCAGGTAAACCATCTTCCTTCTCACTGGTTGATTCAATTCCACAATCGACCATTGTTTCACTAACTTTGACACTCGTTCTCCTTGTATGAGCACACTCAAACACCCTCTGATCAACTGATTACTACCCTTTTTTTGGCTCTTCCTCGAGGACCCTATTCTTGTTCCAAACCCTAACCTGTGTACATACTCATTATAGATCTTTTGTGCCTCCTCTACTGTATCAAACACCATTCCCACATATGGAACAAGATGCTCCATCATACTTTCATTTCCGACAACATTGTTTGTTTCATCACCATCATAAGTACGTGCTTCGTCATCATCTATGTCCTGAGGCAGTCCTGTTGGCTCTATTTTGTCATCGCTGAGCTGCAATCATTGTTTCAACGAGTTAGTCCATAATCATTTATTGCAATCAATATTTGTTTTTCACGTAAACGTTAAATGTTTATTCAGGTCAGTAAACATGTTTTTACACTGGATATGCACCATAATGTTCATCACCCTATCATACAATGTTTCCCAAGCACTGTATATGTGTTGCAGATACATCACTGTTCATCTTCAACCTTAGACTGGATGCAATAATCGTTTAAATTTATTGCAATCAATATTTGTTTCTCACCTAAACGTTAAATATTTATTCAGGTCGCTAAACATGTTTGTACACTGGATATGCAACATAATGTTCATCACCCTATCATAAAATGTTTCCCAAGCAATGTATATGTGTTGCAGATACATCACTGTTCATCTTCAACCTCAGACTGGATGCAATAATCGTGTTTTCCATCAGATTTTCAGGGAGGACGAAACAAAACATAGGGAAACAAAGGTTTACAAGCAGCAAGATCAAAGTTTGGTTCCGAAACTCACCGAAACAACTGCAATGGAGCTGGCCTCCCGATCATTCACGAAAGCAATAGGGGGATTAAGAAAGTTCATCTGCTCCCCAATACCTGCCGCCCTGGTTAAGTCGCCCATCACACTTGGTCCAACAATTCGTGGATGAGATCTATGATTATTTGAGGGAGGAATCTCTAAATCACGAATCAAATGCGCCATTTTCTTGTTGTTTCAAGCAAGAACTCGCTGCAGAGATCTGGCACGTGAGCTGTACAGAACGAGAAATGGCGAAGAAGTTGCCCGTCATGCAGCACAAGGCAACAAAGCATTCATTTCAGCTCTTTCCTTACAATCAAGGCGTCAATCCCGGGTTATTAGCTGTTTGTTTCACGAAAACAATCCGCCGATTTGGACCCAGCTATTGTATGCCGATCCAACCGTCCGTGAAAGCTAGAATCAACGTTGCAGGGCTATGCCTAGAAATCCTAGGATAGGCATACCGATTTGTAGCGTCCGCCAAATTTGATTTTCTTTGCCTGTTCTTTACTTGATAAGATTAAAGAAGATGTCGGCGATGTTGGAAGATTACAGAATATTACACCTCCAGATTCAGACACCTGTATCTAATCTATTCTACACTTTCACACACCCAGTTACCGTGATGGTTAGAAGGATATAAAATACTTGGCTAAATCGATGGATGTACTTGTGATCCTAGCTGTTTTTTGCTGCATCTTTGATTAATATTGAGCTCTTATGAAATACCGGAGTGGACAAGTATAGTGCTAGAAACATGTTCTGTTACATAGAACCAACAATTAGGACTGATTGACTGAGCATCAAGTATCAATTGGCATTGTTGCAGATGACGGCAAGCGCTAGCGAAGTTGCAAGCTGAAATTGATTTTTGTTGTAAAAAACTGTAGTTGGTGCTGGTCATTCTGACTGACTGACTTGATTTCCAGTTCAACAACTCTGTTTTGTGCATTACCTATTGAGTAGATATTGACTTGCTGCCTGTTTGTTTGGCAGGCTTTTGGTTTTTTAGGCTTTGGCTTCGAAGCTAGAAAAGCACCTATTTACCTGCTTTTGGCTTTTGGCTTCGAAAAGCCTGAAACAACTTTTAGAGTTTGGAGAAGCCAAAAAAAGCCTAAACAACCAGGGCTTTGATTTCCAGTTTGGAGATGTGCATGTCATGATCTTCCTAGTGATGCAATCTCAAACTATAATGCGAAAACTTGCCTTTTGAGTCTGAGATAATTCCTTTGTTATCCAAAGGCTATTCTAGGACCTATTTCGTGAAGGTGGTCTTCAAAATTTGGACCAACGGAGTATAACTTCCGAGGAAATTGATAACATCGGGAGGACGGCAATATGAAGAGAATAAAAGCTTGGATTAAGGCAAGGAGATTCCACCAACAAGAAAAGGGAAGACATCTTGCGTCGCCAATGTTGATAAGGGGAAGAAAAGCAAGACAGGAGTAGGACAGGTCATGCAAAATCAGTTGGTTCGTCTAGTTATGTCTCACAGGCTGTTACAACATACTGTCCTGCCAATTTCTTTTAAGTTGCAGACTTCGGTGTGTGCCTTCGTAGGCATGGCATTTTTTGCACTTGTAATTACTTCGAGAAAACACCATGTCACACCTTAGCTACAGGGTAATTGCATAGAGTGATGGACTTGCTTGCATGACGACTTGAGAAAATAGCATTTCACACTTAAACATGCCATGGAAGGAAAACCTTGATGCGGTGGAAGTCAGGCCGTGGATGCTGACGAGGCCGACGCCATCAGGACTGAAATACACTTACGTTACAATAGATGAGCAGACAAAAATTAATTGAACACCTTGTTTGGCTTTCACGAGTTGAGCATATAATTGAAGAATTGGAATTGAATTCTAAAAATGGGAGAGTTTGGCTACCACAGGAATTAGAATCACAAATTCCAATCCTAATTACAAGGTGAGAACATAACTCGTCATGTATGTTCTTTGGAATGTTTGGAAAGAAAAAAACTGCAGAAAGTTCCAAGGGAGGAAAACTGTCACAGTTTTGGATGTTGCCTTCCACACGAAGCAAGACATAGATCAGAGGAGGATAGCTTTTTTGCCAGCAGTGTAATTTTACATATCTCGCTTCTTTATCACATAAATAAACCCTTTCTTCTTGATGAAATGTGGTAGAGTGCCTGCTTAGTGGACAAACGTGTGTGATATCTATATGACGAGGAAGGTCATATTATAAAAGATTTGTCCAAGTTCGAAGCAAATCAAGAGTGCATGTTTAGTGATGATGGTAGCGGAAGATGATTCCGATGTATTCGTCATCAATCAATTAGGTACTTCTCATGGATGGATATTGGATTCAGAAAGTTACTTCCATATATGTTGGGGAGGAAGATCTTTCACAAAGGATATCTACGCCGGGCAAATGGAATTGTTCACGTATTAGATTGTAAGGAATATGCAGTCACTGATGTGGAAGCAGTTACACTAGAGATGTATAGTAGAGCATATCACACACTAATAGGAGTTTGATATGTTCCCGGCTTGAAAAATAATTTAATATCTTTGAGGTTGCTTGAACTTTGTGAATGTAAGGTATCACTTAGAGGTGGAGTTAAGCGAATTATTTGCAAAATGGCAGATAATCATGAAAGGTATTTAGGGGCAAAGGTGGATATAGATCGCTAGAAAATCTTAAAGGTGGGCAACCAACGGGAGGTCTGATACAAATCTTGGCCAAGAAAAGGAAACCATGTCGTCAATGGTAGATACTCATATCTTAGTTGTAGTTGTGTGTGGAGCTGCAAATAGGGTTGCAAACTCTAACAAATCATAGGCAAAAGTGCGAGCTGTTGGAAGAAGGAAGTCGTGGTGGGACTAACCACGTGGTATAAGTAAGTAAGTGGAGCTCGGAGGCAGTACAAACTATGGCATAGATGGTTGTACGAACAAATGGCGTGGTTAACCAAACTACATAACAAATGAGCTCTTAGGTGGAGGGTTCGGGCGGTCTAACCCAGACACCAACACACGCATCACGGTGATGTGCATAAGCCCCTGGTAGGGCGCTCACAAGGTGGGAGCAAAAAAAGGCATAGCCGACTTGGAGTGACTTCCTGGAGGAGCACCATAACTTCAACAGATAAAGAGTCAAGGTGGAAATTGTTGAATATGTTGTGATTCATATCCTAAAGCTATTATGATTCAAGATGTAAGATTCAGAGTGAATCTATTAGGATTCAAATTCCTCCTTGTTTTGAGAGATACTATGTGGGAACCTAGATAAACCCATGAGGGCTGGCCATAAAAACCCAACCCAAACAATCAAGCAATCAAAGAGTAAGATGCAAGTAAGAGAGAATTAGAGACTATGTGTCTTTAACACTAGATTCTTGTATAAGGCAAGGATCCGATGGTCTTAAAATGTGTGAGAGGATTGTGAGAGAGCGACAATTCCGTGTACTTTTTTGAAGTCGTGCTTAAAGAATTTATAGTCGGTTTCGCCAAATCTTTTCTCTTTTGCTGTGATTGTTCATCTTCATTATTTTGGTACTCTCTATGAAATTTGTCTATTTCGTCTTGATACCGTACATGCTCATACCGTATCTCATAAAGTCTGATCAAATCTAAGAGTTGCTACGCATAAGAAAGATGGTAGAATATAACACCCTGCTATCCTATGCTTTTGGATCATTTTGATATATATCTCTCTCTCCTCGCCCTCGCCTATATCTCTCTCAAGCACTTACCACACTCAATTGCCTGTGGTTGAGGTCCTTAATTAGTGAGAGCGGACACATCGGCTGATCATTTTGATATATATCTCTCTCCTCCCCCTCTCTCTATTTATATCTCTCTCTCGAGCACTTATCATATTCAATTGCGTGTATATAGTTGAGGGCCTTAATTAGTGAGAGTGGACACATCGACTAGTCATGTCTATGTTGATCACTACCGCCACCACTTGAAGTAGGACTCATCCCCAACTTTCAAGAGCCAAAGGAGACATGATAACTCTAGTACTGTCCTTGCCACCACCAAGTGCTCCTGAAGATCACCGTCCTGGAGTCATCTAGTTGCCAACAAGATGCAAGTATACTTCTCTTTCTTCTCTGGCATATAGATCTAGTTTACGAGTCTACATAAACATGGATGTATCGTTCTATATTATAAAATCGAGCACGGCCCTCCTCAAGCCATTTTTACCATTTTTCTTCTATCAGGTTTTTCTTGAGAGAAACGTGATTGGTTTTATTCAGCATTAAGATTCATATATTCCAGGAACCAAACGTACCGACTTCAATGAAGCCACATAGGGATGGAAACACTCTTAGCTAAACTGGTTCATATCTTCTTCCTTCAAGATAGAAAACGACGTCGTCGAAATCCTTGGACTTTTTTCCTCCATGGAAGAAAATAACATGGTCGAGATCCTCGAATTTTCTTTCTCTCTCTCTCGCAGCAAAGAAAATAGTAACGTCGTCCATGCAATGTTCGACATCACATAGCAAAACCAACTCCTCCACGAGCTCGACTTGGCCCTCTTCTCGCCACATTCTGGCCCGTCTTTTGTATTACTGGGCCAAAAAAAAACTCGCAGACTTCTAGCCCAGCACGAATCTCAGCGCAAACCCCCTGCACGAAACGCTCATGCGCCGTGACACAGGCCGACGCTGTGCCCCCACAACAGATCCCACTCCCTAACTCGCCCTCCTCCCCCGTCCTCTTCTTCTCCGGCGACTCCCCCCACGCTGCACGGCGCAGGCAAGCAAGGTAACCAATCCTCCACACCCCTCCTCCTCCTCCTCTTCTCCACCCTCCAACCCAAGAATTCCTTCTCTGTCGACCCGGTTCCACCGAACCCCACGTCCCCAGCGCCCCAGATCCGTCCAAGATCCGCCCTTTTTCTGAAACCATCATGTTCTTTCTGGGTGCGCAGATGGATTGGCAGGGGCAGAAGAGCGCGGAGATGCTGATGCAGGTGCTGCTGGTAGCGTCGGCCGTGGCGGCGTTCCTGGTCGGGTACGCGATGGCGGACTTCCAGCTCATGCTGCTCATCTACGCCGGCGGGGTCGTGCTCACGGCGCTCGTCACCGTCCCCAACTGGCCCTTCTTCAACCGGCACCCGCTCAAGTGGCTCGACGCCGCGGAGGCTGACCGCCACCCCCGCCCCCAGGTCAGCAGCGCAACGGCGGCGACCGGGGGCAAGAAGAAGACTGGGAAGAACAAGTAGTCGTCCGAGGCAGAGGTGTTCTTGATCAGTGTCTCGCGGACATGTTTTATGATATCAATTGCAGAACTTCTGATTATGAGATGTTAGATACTGTGCTACTTACATGTTGCCGATAATTAGCTTGCTTGCTGGTATGGGATATCGGCTTTTATGGTCCGGAAAAGCGGAACATGAATAGAGAGGGGCGTGAAACATTGAACCAACTTTAGCAAAAGAGTCTGCTCTTGACACTGAAAAAATGATTAAGATGCTTACAGAAAGAGTTTTCACTGCATTTTAGTATCTCTGTTACACAATCTAGCATCTCCTCGCAGCTGCCAACTTACGCTATCATAATCACTCAGAATTCTAAGCAAAAGATCATCATATTCAGTGATGCATGCCGGATTGTTGGTAAATCTACCCCCAAACTACTTTGTTCTATGATGATGTGCCTTTTTTATTTTGTCATGTCAATCCCTGCTGTTGTTGCTTACTTAAAGAAGTACTTAATCGAAGTGCATATGGACCAGGTAATGCATGATTTCAGTTCAAGACCTTGATTTTGGCCTCCTGCCTATCTGTTAGTGACAATTCTTATCTAATAAGAATCATCCATCTAAAATATACTTTTACTTGCGTTCTATGTCTCCTATGGCTTTCTGTCTTTCCAATGTTATGTCCCTGTTACATGGTAGGTGGTTTTGGCATACCCATATTGTTGATTTATCATACTAAAAGTGGACATCACCTGACCATCTGCACCCACCAGTCCACCTAATAAGATACAACCTATCTGATTTGACATCAATCTATATGGAACGTCTAGATATATGCTGAAGCCATGAATCTGGGATGAGTTAACATTTGATAAGGCTAGGTTGTATTGGTTTTCAGATATTTTAACCCTGAACTGCAGAATAAATAGTCATTAAGAAGGAAATTGAAGTATTGGATTACTTATTCTAACTATTTTCACTCATTTGAGATGGAGTCTGTTATGATTTTTCCTTACACTCTGCTTGGGATTACTGTGCTGCGATGTTCTGAGATCTGGCAGGCACATATTTTTTTTGCCTTATCTAGTAAAGTTTGCTATAAATAGTCATTTCTTTTTAATGTTTGTGCCAGAAGTGGTGGATCAAGGCTAAGGATTATTTTATTCGTGTTTTGATGACTTGATTTTTTAGTATAACTTGTTTTTGTTGTGTCTACTATATAGTTGATCGATTTACTTACTGATTCATGTCATGTAAGTATGACTGTAATAGTGTAATCCCATAAAGGACTTCAAATAATTTGAAGCACATTAGTAAAGCATTGAATTATAGATACTCTTTAGCGATCCATCGTTTGCCAAGTGGTCATCAACAGATGGTACAATATCACATGTAAGGTTCATTTCATCATTGCTTTTTCTTTGTCAAATTCATTGGTCAGAGGACATATTATGGTATAAAGTGATGCTTGTTAATATTCCTTTATTTCTCTGGTTCTTTGTACTTCTATCTGGGTGAGTCCTTGACATCAAGCCTCCCTTCCAATCTTTCTCCATATTTCCCTGAACATTTTATGTGTTTCCTATACTCAACCTTAGTTTGACTCTGCAAGTGATGTAATCTGTTCTTCACTCTTTTCTTCTGTTTAAAAGTAATCCTGCTCTTCAATTGCTATGAAAAGAAAATCTTCCAAGTGTTTTTGGGATATGCTGTTTTGACCTTATCTATTTCTGCAAGTACTCTCTGAGAATACCTTGGCAGTGGAGCTTATTTATTTGTATTTTACGAGGAAAATGCTGTATTATTCATTTCTAGAGTATTCTTGTCATGCTATCAAGCAGCTAAAGTGAGCTTATGCTTTTCTGTTCCTGACCTATGTTGACATACTTTTGTCGTGATCTTCCTTACACCTTTGAAGTGTTGATCCTCATCTGCCTGCAAGTAATCATACCATGGTCTTTGTCGTCGTTCTAATTTGTCGTGTGTATCTTTGTTTGAATTGTAACATGTTTGTGCTGTTATTTGATGAATTATACATGAAGTTTGAAAATCACAATTTGAGTTAGTATCAGTTGGTGTGTTATCTTTGATTAGGAAATGGCAGTTGTACACATTCGTCATAGCCAGCTTCTATTTTGGAGATGAAGAATCCACCTTTTGTGACAAGCTTCTATTGGGAGACAATTGGAGTAGTTTTCTGGTTTTGATTGCAAATGTATTGGTCCTTATCATAATTTTTTTTCCTGACAAAAACTCAACCCGTTGGTGCTACTTTTGCAATATGCGATCACCAAGGATTTAAGGTCATATGGAATTCATCGTTGGATCTCATCTTAGTTTGTATCAATCAACATGGTCCTGTTTAGAAATCTAATCTTATGGGCTAATTTGTACTATGGAGGGTAAATAGCTGAAGGAAATTTTCTGAACTGATTCTTGGTAGCCATTTTATTCCAGAGTCTTGCATTTTGTGCTTGCACAATTGCTATTATCCGTAGTGAAACATAAGTACGCTTGCAATGTGTCAGTTGAAAATGAATAATGACTGCCCCTGGCTCCCACCACTGACCTCTCGGATGCTATTTGGGAGGGGGGTAATCAGAGAGAGAGTTGGGGCTGCTGGGCTGCCCTCTCCGCTCGCCATGTGTTCCTGCAGAGAGTGCGTCCAACGCCATTTTCCTCCTCCACTGGTCTGCTCTTGTGGCTGGCGTGAGTAACACGCTTAGTGTGCTGCAACCCATCGCCGCAGGTGACGGCCACAAGGGAGGAGAGGGGTGTGAGGTAACCGGAGTTGGGGGAGGAGAGGGGAGTGGTGTCAGACGTGGAAGGGAGGAGGTCGAAAGTGACCACTATAATACAAAATTGTAGATATTTTGGAGCAAGGATCAATACATATCAACAGCTTGACGACAGATGCCCCCGTTAACGGAAATAACCTAAATTAGCAAGTAATTTACATGCACGGTTGAGCGCTACACAATAAAGTACACGGCACATGTCGCATCACGGCACATATCATACTGAGAAGAAACGCGATAGCCCTGTTTCTTGCTGTCAAATTTTTATGTACTGAACAAAAGTGGCCTCCGAGTCTCCAACATCAAGCTCATCGGTACTTATCCATTTGCGTATTCCCAAGTATCTTGATGACGCTGTTAAAATAGTTTGAACGTATATCTAAAAGTTTGAACTTTGTATAGATATTGATTTGAAGATTAAGCTGTAGTTTGGTTTTGATTGTAACAAAGTATGTAACTAACTTAGATTATTTGGCTATATAATAAACTCACGTGACTCGAGAAGGTTACATGCTTCCTAAATCAATCTCTAAACTTTAGATGATATCAGAGTCTTCCTCTTCTACCTCATCTACAATGTTGACCTCTGGCTTCTCTGGTTCCGTGATGGCAACAAGTCTCGGACACCCTATCTACGAGAAAATCACGAGGGACTACTTGCTCTGGAAGGGCCTAGGTCTTGTCGTTGGTTCGTGGTTAGCAACTCATCGGCTACCTAGATGGAACATCAGTTCCGCCATGCAAGCTCACAGAGACAAAGTGGATGAAAGAAGATGGCACCGTTGTGTCTACGGAGACGGTGCCCCAAACTTGGCATATGCAACCTGGGTGGCGCAAGACCAACAGGTCATCAGCTTCCTGCTCTCCTCCTTGTCGAGGGAGGTGTTGATGCATGCCGTGTCTTGACTACCGCGGCAAAGGTGTGGAGAGCTCTTGAGGGGATGCATTCCTCACAGTCTGGGGCACGGGTTATGCAGATTTGCTTACAACTTTAAGGCACTTAGAAAAAGAAGATGCCAATTGTTGAATACTTTGCAAAGACGAAGGCTCTCGGTGATGTGATGTGTTGGCTGGACACAAGCTCGATGACGACGATCTCACTTCATACATCCTCGCGGGCCTTGATGCAGAGTGAAATCCCTTGGTGACGTCGATAATGACAAAAGTTGAGGCGGTTTCACTGAGCGAGCTTTACGCTCATCTATTCAGCTCTGAAACGAGGCTGGAACTGCAAAACAGGAGATCTTCCTTGTACCAGTTGTCAGTGAACACCATGTCGTGCAGAGGGCGTGGCAGCAATCGTGGCTGCTGCCAACAAGGCCGTGGAGATGGTGGTAACCACGGCAGCTACAACAACTATGGAGGACGTAGGAACGGCTCCAACTAGAACAACAATAATAATTCCCTAGTCATCCAAGTGTCGGCTCTGTGACAAGATTGGACATGCTGGAAACATTTTGATCGTGATTTTCACGGTGAAGAAAAGGTGGCAGGTTTGGCAACTACTTCCTACGGCATCAATACCAACTGGGACATGGATACTGGTGCAACTGACCACATCATAGGGGAACTTGACAAACTGACGGTGTGCCATAGGTACAATGGACATGATTAAATCCACATGGCCGTATGCAGATTAGCCATATTGGTCGTTATGTCATTCATACCCCAATACAGAATAACATCTTAATGATATTCTTCATGTTCCTAAGGCCACCAAGAATCTTGTATCCGCTCATCATTTAGCATGGGATAATCAAGCCTTTTTTTAGTTTAACACCAATTTCATTTTGATCAAGGATCAGGATCAGGAAACAAAGAAAATTCTTCTTCGAGACAGATGTGAGGATGGCCTCTATCCCTTGTTACCAAGTCAATCAAGCTCAATGAAGCAAGTCCTTGGTCTCGCCAAGCCATCTTTCTCTCACTAGCATTGGCGTCTAGGTCATCCGTCGTCCTTTATGGTTCAGCAAGTGCTTAGTCAAAATGGTCTTCCTATTTCCCATGAGTCCAATAAACAGTCAGTGTGTGATGCATGCCAAAACTCCAAAATTCGCCAGCCTCCACAGCGGCCACACCAAGTCTTGGATCTCCTATGGCTGGGTCAGTGGGATCCTCTGTGCAGTTAGATCCAGCTCCTCCAATCCCCGCAGCTCCATAGCGCCCAGTTATATGACTCCAAAATAATATTCGTAAGCCCCTATAGTTATTTGATGGAATTATATGGTATGGATATTTGTGCTCCACAAGTGAACCCGAATCCCTCCAAGAAGCCTCCGATGATTCGAATTGGAAAAAGGCAATGATGCAGAGTATGATGCATTGGTACGGAAGAAAACTTGGCATTTAGTACCATCCATGGAAGGAAAGAATGTGATTGACTGTAAATGGATGTATAAAATCAAGAAAAAATATATCTAATGGCACCATCAAATCATGTTATCTATTGCAATATCCAGAGGAGGGAGCCTACAATAGTTAGATGTTCAAAACACATTCCTTTATGGTGTGCTGGAAGAGGATGTGTACATGAAAAAACCTCCTGGTTATGAAGAGAGAACCAAACCTCAGCATATGTGCAAGCTTGATAAGGCGATTTATAGCCTGAAACAGGTTCCAAGGGCATGGTACTCCCGGCTAAGTTCAAAACTACAACAACTTGGTTTCTCTGTCTCATAGTAAGATACTTCCTTATTTATTTAGAATAAGGCTGGTGTTATAATTTTTGTCTTGATATCTGTGAATGATATTATTGTCACCAGTTCTTTAGGATATGTTGTCACAGTCCTGTTACAGGATTTGCATGGTGACTTTGCACTAAAGGATCTAGGTGATTTGCACTACTTCTTGGGTATAGAGGCGAAGCATGCTTTAGATAATATCATCCTCTCTCAAGCAAAGTACACGACGGATGTATTGACATGGGTTAACATGAGTCAATGTAAACCGGTGAGCTCTCCCTTATCTACGATGGAAAAATTCTCAATCAGTGAAAGCAACCCACTTGGGCCTGAGAATTCTACCAGGTACAGAAGTATAGTTGGAGCCTTGTAGTATTTGACCATGACACATCTGGAATCTCTTTTTCAGTAAATAAATTTTATCAATTCTTGCATTCTCTTACGACCGTGCACCGGGTGGTAGTAAAATGGATTTTGCGATATCTAAAGTGCACTCTTTATCTCGGTATTTAAATCAGAAGGTCGTCTTCAACAATTTTGAGTGCATTTTCAGATGCAGATAGGACTGTCTGTCTAGATGTTAGGAGGTCCACTGGAGATTTTGCAATATTTCTCAGGCAAAATCTTGTCTCTTGGAGTGCAAGTAAACATGCTACAGTGTTGAGATCATGTACCAAAGCAGAATACAAGGCACTTGCTAATGCAACTGAAATTATATGGGTACAATCCATAGTTGGAGAGCTTGGGGCTATCTATCTCTCGCAAACAAAATATTTCATGCCAGAACTAAACACGGACTATCATTTTGTTCGAGAGCGAGTAGCGAATAAGTTGTTGGATATTCGGTTTATACCGTTTGGTGATGAAGTGGCCGATGGGTTCACAAAGCTGCTTTTTGTTCGACAGTTGGAACTTTTCAAGCGCAATCTCAACTTAAATAAGTTGTGACTGAGGGGGACTATTAAAGTAGTTTGAATGTATATCTCTAGATTTGAACCTTGTATAATATTGACTTGGAGATTAAACTTATATTACTTGAACAATAGAGTTACAAGCATCAGAATTACAATATGAAAGAAAAACGGAAACCTGATTAAGCCAGATGCTAAACCTATTCATCTCTGAAGCTTATTTCGCACAAATTGTGAGCGCATCCCGCCTCAGTAACCTGAGTCCACCTAGAGATGCGATGAAGTGATATGAAAATAAAAAATTCTAGAGAGTCTATAATCAATCTATAATATATTAAAATTAGAATATAATAGAAAAGATAGAAAAATGTTAGAAATTCTCATAAAAATGAAAAATATCTAACCGTTAATCTAGTCGATCTTTTTATTATTAGTAGATCACATCCGATAGATCTTCATAACTATACATAAACAGATCACACCCGATAGATCTTCATAACTGCATCTAAACAAATCACAGCTGATAGATCTTCATAACTGCACCTAAACAGATCACAGCCGATAGATCTTCGTAACTGTACCTAAACAGATCACAACTGATAGATCTTCGTAACTGCATCTAAACAGATCACAACCGATAGATCTTCATAACTGTACCTAAACAGATCACATCCGATAGATCATCATAATTGTACCTAAATAGACGGCTCAGTACAACAACCAGCAGGTCGGCTCGCGATTTGAACTTTTGTCTCATCTACTGATCTAATATCAGACTGGCTCACAATTTGAAATTTTATTTCCCGTACTGATATAATATCACATGGACAGGTAAAACAATAAAGATAATTAAACAGATTACATTTGATAGATCATCATAACTGTACCTAAATAGATGGCTTAGTACAAGCCGACTCGCGATTTGAACTTTTATTTACTATACTGATCTAATATCATGCGTATGGGTAAAAAATAAAGATAACTAAAAATGTTTGCTGCGCAATTAGTACTGATCTAATATCACATGTACGGTAAAAAAATAGAGATGATTAAAGACGTTTTTCACACAATTAGTACTGATCTAATATCACACGTACATGTAAAATAGTAAAGATAATTAAACAGATTGCATCCGATAAATCATCATAATCGTGCCTAAATAGATGTGTCAGTACAATAACTAGCAGAGCGGCTTGCGATTTGAACTTTTATTTCCCGTACTGTTCTAATATCATGCATATAGGTAAAAAAGTAAAGATAATTAAATACATTTGCACGGGATATTATGCTAGTTAATATAGTAATAAATAAATAGATGTGATAAGCACACTTGTGTTGCGGCTTGAGCCATCAGCTTGTGTTAATTAATAATATCTGTCTTACCCCTATTTTTTCGGATACGTATGTGATAGTATTTACCGGACATGTACATTATGACTTTACGATATGAGTGTGTCAGCAATGTCATCGGGTACATGCCTTTAGAGAAGAAAGTTCACCAAAACACGAGCCTGATGTTTCCCTTCGAAAGTGATCACCATGATACAAAATTGTAGATACTTTTTTTAGCAAAGATCAATGCATATCAACAGCTTGACAACAGATGCCCCCACTAACAGAAATAAACTAAGTCAACAAGTAGTGCACATGCACGGCTGATTGCTATATAACACAACATGTTGCGTCACGGGCCTCACGGCGCATATCAAACCTAGAAGAGACAGTGATAGCCCCGTTTCTTGCTGTCAAATTTACCTGTACTGAACACAAGTGGCCTTCAACTCCATGCTCATTGGTACTTATCCATTTGCTTATTCCCAAGTATCTTGATCACGCAAGCTAAACCTATGAGGGTTTGAGTCAGTACGCGGAGGCTAAACAAACCTTTTGGATATGTGGTTCACCTATGGATCTGATCGGAAGGGAGACTTTTGACTACATAAATTGTAAGATCTCACACCATATAGGCTTGTAATAGGGGCTTTTGATTCACGAAGATACTCACCAGTGTCTCTGTTGACATTATTTCCACGTGGACCTCGAGGCCCTTAAAATAAAGATGGATGAAAATTCAGTTCATGTTGGCACAGGCAACGTGTACGTCCCTGTTTTCAGTGGTTGGCTGCGCATTAATACAATGTGGCCTCACATTTTCAGGGGGGAAATCACGGCCTGCAAATCAGTGGAGGCCACATGTTTTGCGTGCCAATTTCAGTGAAAGGAATCTTGAGAACAACCGAATTCCTCATCTTCATTTTTTATACCGAATTCCCTTATCAGGGGCCGTCACGCTATTTGATGATCAATCGCACACACCAATGCACAAGATTCGTTGGATTGACCCTTCACCAAATACCATATTCTCCTTATGACTTGCCGCAAATAACTTTGGTCGGCAACACCCTCACCTAATAGTACTCACCATGATGCTAAGTAGCAGTGCAACTGTTGACATCTTTGCACAGGGAGCAGGCAATTTCAAATGCAAAACGCGGCAAGTGATTTCACACAGCGAACAACGGCATGCATGAGGTAGCATGGTCGCATGAAACCATTTGGTCACACGCATGTATGGATGAATCGGAATTGGCGTGCACGCATGTTTTTTCTCCCATACGGACAGGAAGAAATGGATGCAAACTGAGACCCTGTTCCGGCCTGAATAGTTGAGTGCCAACGAGAGCTTACTTTGGGGTTGGATTGGATCATACCCAACTCTGAGGAACCATCCAGGGATCCTCGATCGCGTGTTCCTTACATGTGCGATCTTGTTTCTTACATGTGCAATCTTGTGTTCAGAGCTGGGAGCTCTGCCATTCGATTAAGAAAGAAATAGCAATCCATCTTGAGGTCAGTCCTGAAGAAAAAGAGAACAGGGGAAACAGATTTCTTGGCCCCTCTCGGTCTTTTGAAATCGCCTCTACACTCGATCAAAAGCTATAATCGAAGACCCTTCGTTGCATCGGGCAGTACAGCTTAAACAATTGTGCGTGTGCGTGCACGATCGCGTGTTCACAGGTGAAGTCAGCGCTCACAATGAAATGGTTTGATTTAAGCACACAGGGAACAAAAAAGGAAACCTCAGGCAAGGAGTGGAAACATCTCCCAAAAAAATTTGCTCCATTGCATCATCATTGGTCTTTATCCCTTTTGATTACATCAGGTGTATGCAAAGTGGAGAAGTGCACGTATAATTTTACATGGGCTGCAGTTATTCAGACACTCGGAAGAGAAGCAAAATAAATCCTGGATCTCCTTACAGAGAAAAGGAGGGAGAGGAAGAAAAAAGAATCTCAGAATATCATAGAAGTTGTATACGCAAGTGACTGATCTCTTGCTTTTCAAGTTCGAAGACAACAAACATGGAGAAATTCCCAAAAATGGTGCTTCATTGTGTCTTCCTTTTGTTTGCCAGGTGAGGAAATGCACCCAGGATGTTGTGTGCCCTCAGGTCCTGCCTTGTCAAGATCCCCACAATCGGAGATATCTGAAGAGAAAAAAATTAACACAAATCGATCACCAAGTGCTTCACATTTAGATGAACAAATCAAAATGAAGCCAATTTCGCAAGAACATTTTGATGGGCCACTTCGAAATTACCTCAGGGCCTTGATACTTGGGCATGATGAGCATGTGGCGGAGCGCGACGCTGCGGAAGAGCACGACGGCCTTGGCCACCGACATGGTCTCGACGACGGTGTACGGCGTGGTGTTGGTGAATGGGTGGAGGTCGACGTACATCTCCATGTCCTCCGGCGTGAGCTCGACGTCGTCGAGCTTCCCGCTCTTATCGGCGAGCTCGACGGACGAGAACCGCTCCCTGGCCTCCCACTCCTCCGTCCTCCTCTTCTCCTGCAGGAACCAGCGCTTCTTGAGCACCGCGACGAGGTGCGATCGGAGCACGAGCCCGTGCAGCTCCGACAAGCCGGGCCTCGGGCGGTCGACCACCGGGAACCCGTTGTGGCTGGTGGACCGCAGCACCTCGATGATGGTGGACACCCTCTCGACGACCTGGAGAGTGATGGTGCGAGGCTTGGCTGCGGCGAGCTCGCCGACGGTGATGTCCTTCATCCAGGGCTCCGGCTTGGGCTCGAGGAACGGCAGCCCCTTGAGGTCGAGGATGATCTCATAGATGCTGGGGTTGAAGGCGTCGCCGACGGTCTTGGCGATGAGCAGCACGAACATGGTCATGGGGAGCAGGAGGAGGTTGTTGGTGAGCTCGAGGAAGATGACGCAGAGCGAGACGGTCATCCTCATGGACCCGGACATGAGCGCCGCCGCGCCGAGCACGGCGTAGAGCCCGTGGTCGATGCGGGCGAAGTGCTGGAGCACGAGCGCGACGATGCGGCCGTATGCTGCCCCCATGAGGATGATGGGGAGGAAGAGTCCCGAGGGCACGGCGATGCCGAAGGTGAAGAGCCCCAGCACGCAGTAGATGGCGAAGAAGATGAGCAGCGAGTCGAGGCGGAACTCGCCGGAGGTGCCCGTGGAGAAGATGTTGCGGGTGGCGTCGACGTTGGTGGCGTGCAGGAGGCTGGCCAGGTCGTTGTAGTGCCCCGCGGGGCAGTTGAACTGCTTGAAGTTGCCGCTCTTGCCGGTGGTCGGGCACGCGGCGCCGAACGCCGGGTCGCACGGCGTGCACGGCACGGCGAAGGGGAGCACGTACAGCCCCGCCGACGTGAAAACGCACACGGCCAGCGCCAGGGCCAGCTTCGCCATCCGCCCCTTCTCGTTGATGAGGTTATACAGCCGGAGCACCATGTGGAGTAGGTAGTTGTAGAGGCTGCCGAGGACGCCGCCGATGACGCCCACGATCGTGACCAGGAGGAGGTCGCCGAAGTGGTACTGGACGGTGACGTCGCTGACGTCGAAGATGATGAGGCCGCCCTCGCCGAACAGCCCGCACCGCCCGTTGTGGCACACCTCGATGAACCCGCGCAGCACCACCACCACGGTGGCCGTGCTGAAGAAGGTGCGCCACAGCAGCGCGCTCCGCCACCACGTCGCCACCTCCTCCAGCGCGAACAGCACGCCGCCCACGGGGGAACGGAACGCCGCGCACACTCCCGACGACGCGCCGCAGGTGATGAGGTCGCGCCGGTCGCGGTCGTTGTTGAAGTACCGCAGCCACTTCCACCGGAGGCGGAACCGGCCGGAGCCGCCCTGGCTGAGCAGGTTCGCCAGGCACGCGCCGATGTGCACCAGCGGCCCTTCTTTGCCGAGATCGAGCCCGGACGACACCGCGCAAATGCTGCCAAAGATCTGCACACAAGAAAATCCAATAAATACTTGCGCATTCTTCACCTTCGCATCGATCGCGTCACTCGCTGACACATGCATAGGACGATGTTGAGGCGAAAGAAGGAAACTTGCCTTGACAATAAGCTGCGGCGCGCCGAACATGTTGGGCGTGTCGACGCCGTTGAGGTAGGCCTTGATCTCGGGGATGCCGGGGCCGGCGGCGGTTGGGGCGAAGACGACGCACAGCACGGCGGCGATGAACGTCAGCACGAAGTTGAAGCCGGAGAAGTAGAAGAACCCGGCCCAGTACCTGCACAATTGAACAGATCAGTTTCCCAATCAAGAACTCCTTCGTTGCCTTTGAGGATCACAATTAAGTTGGGAGATTGCCGGATGGAGGAGAAGTTATACCTTTTCTCCCGGACGAGCTGGACCATGTGGAGCATCTTGAGGCCGGAGATGTTCTCGATGGCGAGGTTGATGAGCGACGCGATGACGCCGGTGAGGAGGCCGACGAGGAACGCCAGGGCCCACTTGAGGAAGATGTACTGCAGCACCTCCACGTTCGACCGGCTCCTCCAGTCGTGCTTGAAGAGATCGTTCTCGATGATCCTGACAAAAATTCACACGCTATACATGAACATCACAGGGCAATTAAGCAACCAAGCTCACAAGAACAGAGCTGCGAGATGGCGTCGCCAAGATCGAGCAGGTGATGGAATGCTCACTCGTAGTCGAGGCTCTCGATGTGCGAGACCTTGGCGCCGACCATGGCGAGGTGGCTGGCGGTCAGGGTAGCGCTTCTCTTCAGCAGCGGCTGCTCCAGGGAGCCGATGCTCTCCTGGTTCTCCGGGTCGTCGTGGACGCCATCGTCGTGCTTGCATTCCGGTCCCGGACCGGCCGTCGACGCAGGCGTGTCGCTGGCGAGGCTGGGGCCCTGGTCATCCTCCATGGCCGTCCTTGAGACCGAGCTTGCCCAGAGCTCGGCAGCTCTGGTTCTTGAAGCTTGGAAGCAAGAAGATCTCAAGGGAAGTCAAGGATGGATAGGAGTATGTATGTGTGTATATACATGGATAATCGGAAGGACCTTTTCAATGCTCTTATCTGGCTTGCAAATGGATCAATAACTAGTGGTGACCCATTGGCAGGTTGAGGACTCATATGAGCTATCCTTTTATAGGGCAAAAAATTGGGCATTTCTTGTTCTTTTACTATTTTTCTAGTGCCTAGTCTTCAATTATGTGGGTTTATTTAAATGAAAAATGTTATGCATGTGGCTTTATTTACATGAAAAAATGTTAAGTACTTTGTCAATGTAAATTGTACCGATATATTTCCCCTTTGTTTTTTTTCATAGTTGCCATTCCATACATGTTAAGGCCGTCCAATAATCTGAGGAACTTTTCTTTTGAAAGATAAATAATAAGCTCAAGAGCTGATCCTTGCCCTGAGAGGGCATGCCTTTTGGGGGCTACTAAGGTTCTTCCCTTGCTTTTAGTAAAGTGTACAATGTACACAGCTCATTCGTGGCCACTTGGCCATATCAAACATTTTCTTTTACTATGGACAAATAGGATGCTGTGAAGTGGATACATAGAACCATCTCAAGGAAGCCAACAAAAGGAATAGCTGTTGTCTGTATCTATGGAGAGCTGAACTTTCCTGGTGGTTTTGGCTACGATGCATTCAGGCAAGAGGAGCTTCACATGAGTGCATTGATTAATTAACTATTCCATACCATCACCACGTGTAGTATTGGCTGGCTATCTCTCTGCCTTATTTTTGCTTATTCTCTGCCTCAGAGTACATGATTCCTACTCATTCACAATTTTAATGTTGTTTAACTTAAATCGAATGAAATTTCTGAAATTGTTCAGCATTCCTTAAGAAAAATAAGATTATTTGTGGCGATCCCCAGTATGCTAATAAGGTCGAAGAGAGCTAAATGATCTGGTTGTGTCAAATTGTGGCAAGACTTGGGCTAAGCAGAACATCGTCCTTGAACAGAAGAAATGGGATATACCGATTCTTTTCAGTAGTGATGCTTATAGGGAGATAAAAGCGTGGAACGAAGGACAATAATTCGTGGGGCCTGGAGGGGAATTTCATATGTGTTGAAAGTTACTGGTGCATTCTTATATGGTAAGTAGCAGTTAGCTTACCATTGTTTTCGTTCATCGCGTGACGTGATGCCCTTTTTGGTCCTTGGAAGGGCTTGTTTCATGGAATCCAATGGACACTGGCTGGATTTTCTGGAAAGCAGGCTCATATGCATGTTCGTCTCTGTAGAAAGGTAGAGAGGTAGAGAGGAATGATGCAACATTTAATTGTATTCATCAATATGAGCGTACATATATACCGGTACAGGAAGGCACGAGAGTGCTCGCATGCATAACTAATGCGCTACTATCTAGCCATCTAACTAACAACTGATGAAGTGGTGTAGGAATAGGGCGCACGAACAACTGATGCATGCCCAGCACGATGCATGTCAACAGTCTCCACTGCATTAGGTACAGGTTTAAGGGGGTGTTTGGTTGGGCTTTTCAGCAACTTTTCACTGGAAAAAGCTGCAGCCAACCAAACGGCCAGCTTTTCAGCAGCTTTTGCCAACGGTAGCTGTGGACTTTGCAGTGCAAATTCAGCTGTTTGGAAAAGCTGCCTTCTGCCAGCTTTTTGCAATGTGTTGAAACTTTTGTGGTCATTTTACAAAATGCTATAGATGATTTGGATAAATCAAAAGTTCACTTTCCCACAGCTACATCAGCTTTTCCAGACAGCCAGCCAACAACAGCTTTGTCAACAGCCACAGCCCAACCAAACAGGCCCTAAGCCATATATGCGTTAGTACATTTTACTATTGGTGGAGTACTTTTTCTTAAGTTATTGGTGGAATACTAGTGGGGGCTTTTGATGTTTGATGTGAGCCATCTAGATCAAATCCAATGGCTAGGGCTAACTGATAATTCTCATTATCCTATTTTAAGGCTAATTGTCATTTGAGAGCTTTTACAAATTTATTATAGGATAACTTTGAAAAAATTGAATATATTTTATTGACGAAACATATGACTTATGTATAGATTTTCTAGGTTGTGAATACAAGTTATTTTACAAACCAACAATCTTATGAGACAAAAAGATGTCTAGTGCAAATCAGCAGTTACTGGCAGCACCAGAACTATTTTTGTTTGGGAACCAAATCAACATGAATAATTGAAAAGAAATTGTAAGTGTAGTTCTCACTTAAGTTTAACTTTTTTGAAATCAGATCTATGTTGACAGCAATAAAAATGAGAATGTATTATGATAAATGATGACAGTAGAAAGAACTAAATGTTGTTTTGCAATTTATTAAATGGTGCTACAATATGTACTCCATACAGTACATCACTAATTGTATTTCAGATACTTCGGTTTAGTGCCCATAGCGTAATGCATGGTTTTCATGGTTTCTCCTTATTGTTGGTTCGGCACACTGGATAATTCCCATTGAAACAAAGTGATATGCAAGAACAGCTAACATGTCTAAGATTTAAAAAAAAACTTGTTCTTGAAGGCCAGCAGTTTGTGATGCCAAAGGACATTAGCTTTTCTTTATGATATGAAAGGACGTTGGCTAAAGGGGCAACTCATACTATTCCAACTTTAATGTTTAGGAAAATTTCTTCTATGATTATCTTGATGTTTCTAGGGAAAATTAACGGAACAAATTGTTGCCTTATGCTTGTGACAAGGCAAGATAAGGCAATAATTCGTTTAACTATGAGTGTGGGATGTTTGAACTGTTATTATATGACATGCTAACAGTAGACTTCACATTATATTTTTATTCTTGATGAAGTTGAACGTTTTTTCCGTTTTATTTATAGCATGGCCTAGTTTTTAGCTCTTGTTGATCGTAAATCCGACTTTCTTATACATCAGCAAGACAACATCAAATCCACGAATAAGATGGTTTCAATTTAATTATTTACTTCTACCACAACGAATGGGACTGATTATGAATACAACACAATTTTGAGTTCATCGAAAAGGTCATGTATAATTGCTTATATTTTAGACACTTATTCACCACTTACGAACTTCGGAAGGCCCTTCAACATTTTTTCCTTGGAATTTTCAAATATTTATGCAACTTACTCCTCTTATTTTCTTCAACGCAACCGGGTGTGTACACCTCACATGCGCAAAATCTGCTCTCGTTTTAAGTTAACGTTTCCGTTTGGAAGCCTTACCGTGTGGGTCTGTTTGGCCATCTTGAAACATCCAGAAATGTAACGTGTTGCGAATAAATGAGATAGGATCAATATGAAGTTTACCAACTAGAAAAGTTCGAGGTGGTTGTTCATGTCACTACTCACCACTTGTGCTCCGTCATTTGGAAGGTACACCACTCATCAGAGATGAACACTGCCTTTTCAGTGTTGTTTTCTCCCCCTAGTACCTCTTCAAACCTCCGAAGAAACCTTATGCTGCAACAACTTGGACACATCGATAAGTACTCATCATTATCAAGATTTAGCACCTCTAATTTATTTGCGCTCCCTCCTGTTTTCAGCTTGTCAAGGGATAAACGACTCTCTCGACCATACTAGACAGCTGGTACAGCAAAGTAACATACACCTCACACACATAGACATTTACGCACAATACCAGATGCATACTCTTATTTATTTTTCCTATGCACACATTTTTTTCTCAGTTTCTAATACTAATGCATATATCCCTCTGACAGTTTAGTTACACCAAATATTGCGTAGGGTACCAGCTAGTAACATAGCTGAAGTCAGGTCGAGATTTTTCTTTTGTTTTTAGAAATCAACAAGCGGGCATGAGCTCTGCCATAAGAAGATGCCTCATTTTTAATAAAACAGGACCAAATCATATCATGCTCAATTAGTTAGAGAAAAATCGGACTAAAATTATAACTACAATTGGTTTACTACCTAGCTAAACTAGGCCTAGAGCACCGCCAAACAATCCTAACCGCAACAACAAGTTGGCCGAGCACAACACGACAGACAGCATGCCCCACTCACTGACAAAGAGCGAGGCCCCTGTCATCATGCTGCAACTAACGCGGCACCTCTCAACTCCACTAGTCATGTGGCATCATCACCGTGCACACGCAAATGCCGCAGCTCCGACTTCAAGGCCACTAACATCATCGAATGAGAAAGTGTCAGCCAAGCCGAATTCCGTAGACCTAGAATTGTCGGTCCTGCATCATCGCAGGATAGCAGCTTCGACTTCACCAGCATGTCATCGTTGTCATCACCTTGACAACCGCCGACCTCAAGTTGACGCAGTGTGGACGACGCTAGCTGCCAGACGTGGGATAGAAGCTCCAAAGCGACACCTCCAAGGAGGATACGACGTCGAAGACGTTGCAGTCACCCAATCTGGCAACCTGCATGGTTTTCACCTGGAGAACGTCCCTATGGTGGGGGAAGGGGTAGGGCTCTACAGCAACGACTAAGGAGAATGACGCCCGATAGCGTCCTTGTTACCAGCACCAGCAAAATCGGGTAAAGCTTTAGGCTAGAGCTCCTACACCACACCAACCTATCGACTTGTGCTGGCCAACAGTGACAAGTGAAGCATGTCACCCACCGCCTCACCAGGAGTGGATCCGTGCGCATGTCAGGCGACTTGTCACGCCCCAGCTTGCCCCGCGTCCACTCGTAGGGCTGCAGGCCGAAGCCATTGCCAAGGGTCGGAACCACCGCAAACACGCCACTCGTTGTCGAGAGCCACACGCCGAGCACAATGACAGCCACCGCACCGCGCATGCCGCCACGACATCCGGCCACGGACCATCAGCCATGCCCCCCAACCCATAACGACCGCAACCGATGGAGGAGTGGTGCCTCCATGCGTCATGCAATCGACACATCCAGATTTAAAGACCAGTGGGCTGCGATGCCCGAGCCGATGCCCTGTCACACTAATGGCCCAAGGCTGTGGCCCACAATCACCCACCGTCGGTGCACCGCAAATAGTCGTCGCTGCCGTTGAGCAACCCTCCAGGACCGCCACCCCGGCTCAACTGTGCCAGAGAACGCCGACCCCTCTGGTTAGGGGCTGAGCGGATCGCCCACTCTCTTTGGGAGACGAGCCCCACCGCCGTCGCAGCAGGCGCCGATGATGACGGCGGCTAGGGGTAGCTTTACCTCCCGGGTCACCTTAGAAGTTATACGTTGTGTTACCAAAGGAAGTGACCACATGGTCGTTCACATACAAGATCATCATTTGAACATAGGTCCATCTGTCATGGCCAGTTGAAAGCTAAAACAGTCGCAAATCAGTTGTACCAAAAACAAAGAGGAGTAGGATGAATATGTCTCTGACCAGATCTGGATCACATCCATGTTCCTGTCAGCGATATATGACAATCTGATTGGCAACTAAATGCCACGTAAAATAATATATTATATGTGTGACTCGGAGAAATGGGGAAGCAATGGCAATGCCGGCGACAGATGGATGATCCGTCCGGTACAGAGATTCAGACATAAAGATGCCCCAATAATGCAGACGGCGGGGCTCACGATCTCAGGCTCCCAAGTCACATGTAATGGGACTGATGGAGCAACTAGAAAAAATGGCCTTTGCGTGCTCCCAAAGGACGGCTTATCCAAACATAGAGTACTGGCGTTGGAAGTTTCTCTTCTATGACGTGGGCAATTCAATGGTTTCACATGAATGCCACTGTGCCTATGTATGTTGTATTTTTCAGTGGCACAAATATATAATACGGGTAATATATATTTTCTTGATGAAACGCAATATGAGCTGCTGCTTATCATAGGGCAAGTTTCCATGAACGACCACTGCATACTACAACTTTTCAAGAATGCGTAGCATAAGTTTCCTATAAAATTTATGGCCTTATTAAAAAAAATGAATATGAAAAATTTATAGCCTCCTTGATTGCACACAAGAAAACTATAGTAATAATTTTTTAAGAGGCACGAGTCAATGGAGTGTTTCTATGAAATGGAGTGCAGGGGAGGCTATAGAGAAAATTCATATGGACTACTCACTTTGTTTCATTATATCTATTCTCAGCCTACCATGTGCAACGACCAAGGAATCAGTAATTCTTAAAAAATTAAATGAGAAATGACCATGTATACCCTTATTAAATAAAAGAATACTCATTTTTTCTAGTACTGTAGATTTATCATGAAAAATATTTTTAAAATATAAATATTCATAATTTTTCTAACATATACATATAAAAAGTAATGGTCAAATATGCATATTGGAGACCACGTCAATGTCTAAAATCACAACTGTTTACAAGTGGAGGCAGTAGGAGTATAGATTGGAATAACACAATAGCTACAGTCTTGAATTCCTCAATAGACAAACATTTTGAAACGTTGTATCCCGAGGTTAAGGATGAATATAATCAAACGGAGGCAGTACATATCAAACAACCAACATAGGAAAATTTTCTAAAGATTGTAACCCTTGAAAATTCGTAGAAACTCCTTTGAATCAAAGAGGATCTTAATTATACCTGTCAAGCTTTTCCATGTACATTTCAATCTCACGTGCTTTTATAACAAAATTTATCAGAAATTCAAACTAATGAGTGTTATGAAAACTATATCAACTATTAATGTTCAACTAGCATTCACTCCAGGATATTAATTCCGGTGAGATGGCTGAACAGGAACATGGAATATGATGGAAGACATGAAAGCATGAATGGTACAACCGTAAATTGCTCCGAAACCATGTATAGCCTTATACGGCTCATTTGAGCCATATGGGAGGGGGACAATGCCACTGTGATGGAATTCCCGTCTGCAAATTCGGTTCTCCACGTACATAGCGCATAGATGTGTTAACAAATCTAGCGAGAACATGGGGCCATGGGGCTTTTTTTGGTGACACCTAACATGATATTCCAGATCTTGTTTTCCCAGGTGTCGCTAGTGGAAGCAAAAGCATCGCCATAAAATTTTTTAGAAAATTGCATTGGTAGAGCAATCATTGCCATATACATGGACGGGTGAGTCGATCGACGATGATGGTATGTAATTGACCAGCTGGATTTAAGTACATCGTCGGATCAAGAATGACAAAGAAGCCAGGTTGATGGCCGAACTGGTAGAGATTTTCAGGTTCAAGCAACACCGCACAGTGGGTGGACTACACGAGTTCAGGCATTAGCTCAGAAAATTTAGGCCACAATAATAGAACAAGTGAAATTCTCGCAAGTCGCTGTCTTATCTACGGTGGCAAATTTAATTTCCGGTTACCGTGATGTTGGGGCATTTATTCGGGATGTTGCGCCACATCTCAAAATTTCCTGTCAGTAGATTTACTATTAAAAGCCCCAGCAATTGGGGCATCTCGCGTTGCGTATCTTAGTGGAAAAGAGATTTCAGTCCACTGTTTTACGTTGGGTTGCATGATGTGAACAAGAAGATGGCGAGGATGCCACATATTTCGTCTTCCAAACCAAAAGAAACCTGCAATCACGAGCGCTGCTATTGATCCATTATATCGAAGATTAGCTCGATAATAAAGAACTGAACCGACAAAATGAGGCAAAGCACGGACGTGCTTACTTCAGCGATTAGAATAGCTTTGATCAATGGTAGTTTAGGTCGCTCGACTGGACGACACGGGGGCGATACAAACCGTAAGGCCCAAGAGGCCCAGTGGTCCACTCACTGCGGCGGTGAGGTGGCCTCGTTCGCTGCCCTGCTGCGGTGGGAGGTGCCGGAGCTGGCGGCATGAGCTCGTGGCGTTCGTCTGGTGTCATCTGGCGATGGAGACGGCCGTCCGTGGGAAGCGGCGTGGAAGCCCTCGGCGGCGGCGGGCGTCCTCCTCCAGTGGGCGACAGCCTCTGCGCGGCTGCTCGCTCTGTTCTTTGATACGTCAATGTAACGTGCCTGGCAACGCATCGATGCAACCGCTTGCCCGTGAGCGGCGACAGTCGAGACTGCCGTCGCCCGAGCTCACGGTCGCCGCCAGCACGTCGCACGCCACCGAGGATGATGGTTGGGGATGACGGATTCCCTTGACACGGCGAGAGCACCTTGCCGTGCTGGTTCCATTCGAGCTCACTAAGGAGCTGGAGGGAGATTTTTCTTGCCGGCGCCACAGATCCAGAAGAGCCTCATGCGCCGCGCGCCGTTGAATCAGATCCTTGGATGGCCATATAAGCTGGAAATTGGAGCTTGTGATTGCACGGAGCTTGAATGACTGGATTCCTCGGCTCCGGCAACAAGAGGAGACCAAAAACGGTGGCGCTTCATAAGAGGTACAAGTGCCTTGATCTAACATCTAGTCGTGTCTATATTTCTCACGATGTTGTCTTCGACAAAACAGTCTTTCCGAAGCCGTCCTCTTGACGCCTCTCTCTTGGGGTATTGATGGGGCCATATGCCTGATGAACAAACTTCTGCTCCTGTTGTGCAACCTAATCCGGTTTTGCAGGTCCCGTTGCGGCCGACGTTGCATGCTCCTGTTCCGGGTGACGCAGCTGCACCCGAAGATGTGGCATGTGCCCCCTCTTCACACGGTGCTGCAGCAGGCGCACTGCAGCCGCCTGGGCCAACCGATCCCGAGGACCATGGGCCTGCCCCTGAGGAGGAACCGGCTAGCGGGCCAGCACCTGCCCCCGTAGACTGTGGGCCTTCTCTCCTGTCGCCACCGTCTGCATCGCCCGGCGTCACACCGCCGGTTGATCTGCTGGCCCCGGCGACTGCTACACCAGCACCCCAGCCGCGTCATCCCATGACGAATCGGCTACGCGACGGCATCGTGAAGACCCTGCTGCGGACCGACGGCACCGTTCGGTAGGCCAAAACCACGTCACTACGAGCCGGCATCCCTTTGGCTGGCTCTTGACGACCCCAACTGACGCCATGCCATGAACCAGAAGTTTGTGGCACTGCAAGAAAATGGCACCTGGAGTCTTGCTTCACCAGCACGAGGGCGCAATGTTATTGACTCAAATGGGAGTATAAAGTAAAGTACAAGGCTGACGGTAGCATTGACATGTATAAGGCATGTCTCGTCACTAAAAACTTTAAGCGGGGCTATAGTATTGACAGGTATAAGGCACACGACTCGTCGGTAAAGCCTTTAAGCGGCAAATAATATTGATTATGAAGACATCTTCAGCCCAGTTGTAAAGCCAGCCACCATTCGTCTTTTTGTATCCACTGCATGTTGTGTTGCACAGATGGATCTTGTAGCAATTGAATGTTCAGAATACATCTTGCATGACGTCTTGGAAGAGGAAGTATTTATGCGCCAGCCTCCTGATATGTTGATTCGCTGCAGCCACATCATCTGTGCAAGTTGGCACTCTATGGTCTGAAAAAGGCATCCCGAGCGTAGTATGCCGTCTAAGCTCCAAGCTTCAAGAACTTGGTTTTTCTCCGTCTCGAGCAGATACCTCTCTATTCATTGACAACACGTGTGGGATTATCACATATATTCTCACCCACGTTGATGATATCATAGTCACCAGCTCCTCTACTGCAGTCGTAAAGTCTTTTCTGCGAGATCTTCATCAAGCTTTTGCTCTTAAGGATTTGAGTGACTTGCCTTTTTTTTCTTGGCATTGAAGTACGTAAGACTGGTGATGGTATTTTTCTCTCTTAGACTTGGTATGTGGCAGACCTTCTTCGTCAAGTTGGTATGATAAACAATTCAATGTCCTCTACGAGAAGCTGTCTCTTACAGTTGGAGAACCCTTAAGCTCAGACGACGCCGCTAAATATCGCTATCGGTGCCCTCTAATACTTGGTGCTTACTAGGGCGGATATTGCCTTCTCTGTCAACAAAGTATTACCAATTCCTGTATTCACTGATCACTATTCATTGGACCGCAGTTAAGAGGATTCTACGATACCTCAATCACACTGCTATGACAGGCATGGTCATACGCAGGTCTGCTTTCACTTTGGTGAGTGCCTTCTCAGACGTCGATTGGGCGGGGTTTCTGGATGGCTAGAACACTACAGGTGATTTTGCTGTTTTCTTTGGATCCAACTTGATCTTGTAGAGTGCTCGCAAGCAAGCGATTGTTTCTCGATCTAGCACTGAAGCCGAGTACAAAGCTCTAGCTAATGCTATGACAGAGATAGTATGTGTTCAGTTGCTACTTGGGGAGTTTGGCATTTTTTAGTCTTGAGCTACATGTGGTATGATAATCTTGGCGCTACTTACCTATTAGCTAACATAGTCTTTCATGCAAGGACCAAACCTATCGCAGTGAATTTTTACTTTGTTTGAGAGAGAATAGCTCACAAGGTACTTGACATCTGATTCTGAAAGGACCTAAATGACTAGGATGTCGCCTAGAGGGGGGGGTGAATAGACAATTAAAACTTCTAATCAATTCTAGCCAATTTAAATGCGGAATTAAACTATTGGCTATGAACTAGATTATTTTCTCTGAAAAGCTAAGTTCAACTAATGCACAAGCAACCTAATCAAATGAATATGATCTCAAAACTAGGTTGATAAATAAGCAATACAATATTGCAAGCAATTCAATCCTATGCAAGATATACAATATAAGCAAGAATGAATTGCGATATGTAAAGGAGACAAGGGACAAACGATTTATGACCCGGAGTTCGAATATCCAGCGATATCCTACGTCTCCGTTTGAGGACCCGATCACACTTGATCAATGGTGGGCTTCCTCTCAAGCCACTTCCTCTCGAGGACTCTCCGGAGTCTCCTCGACCACTATGGCTAGCTCCTTTCTCCACTCCCGGAGATGGCGAGCTCCAAAGCCACTTCACAATTCCTCGGGCCTCTTCACAATTCTTCACGAAGAGATCACCGAGCTTTCCACCACCAAGCCGTCTAGGAGTCGGTGGCCTCCAAGAGTAACAAGCTCTCGGACACGCGCTCGAACACAATCGACGCCGAATGCTCAACACGATGGAACTAATGCATACACTAAGTGCAACCAATGCACAAACTCTTCCTCACACCTCAATCTAGCAACACATGCACTTGAGGACTTTGAAGAGGGTAGGAGCAAGAGGAGAGGATCAACAAATGACCCAAGAGGCAGCAGCCACCATCCCCCACGGGCTAGGGTGGGTATATATACCTAAACCCCCAAAAACTAGCCGTTGGATGGTTTTCTGCGAAAAGGCCGGTCAGACCGCCTCACAAGGCCGGTCAGACCGCCTCTATCCAAACGGCTATAAAACTAGCTGTTGGACCTCCTGACACATAGGAGAACAGACAGGGACGGTCAGACCGCCTCACAAGGCCGGTCAGACCGCACTTACTGACCAAGCACAAAGTCGGACCTTCCGATCCAAAGTCGGATACTCTGATTTTTCCAGAGCACTCAAAACACGGGCGACTTCGGAACTTCCGGGAATATCGGAGTATCCGGAAAATCGTATCCGGAACCTCCGACACGACCGGAACATCCGATATTCTCAATGGACCTTCCGAAGTCCCAAAGAAAAGAGCCAGCACACAGCTGGACACAGAGGGCCGGTCAGACCGCCTTTACTGAACTCACACAGAGAACACACGTCCGGATATTCCGGGGTAAAAACCTCAGATACTCCGGACACCAAAACCGGATGCACCGGAACCAAAACCGGATACACCGGAAAACCAACTCAAAGGGATTAACACAGAGACCAGTAGCGGATCACGGAGCTACCGGGATCCCATCCCGGCACAACCGGGAAACCTACTGGAGACTGGAAACAGCCGGTCAGACCGCCACAGAGGCCGGTCAGACCGCTGCTCTGAAAAGCCTAGAGCTACGGGCCAGGCCGGTCTGACCTCCAAGAGGACCGGTCAGACTGCCTTACACAGCCGGTCAGACCGCTACAAAGACCGATCAGACCACTGGGACTTAGGCAGAAACCTAGAACACTAAGTTCTAGATTTTTGGCTAAACGCGACACACACATGCAACATATGATTGAGCATCCGGCACCTGATGAGATCGTGCAACCCGCCCGTTAGCCGCTCTAAATAGAACGGTTATCGAACCTATAATCCGGTCTCCCACCAAACTCCGTGAGACCGGTAAAACTAGAAACCCCTAGTCTATGGCATACCTTTGCCTTGAGCAATCCTTGCCGGACTTGACGAACACATCGTTCAGGTCCCGACGCTTCTCATTGCTCTTGTATGCTCTTCATCAACTCCACTTGGGCTTGATGACGATCTTCATCCTTGCTTCCCTCCTCGATCCAACTCTTGATCTTTGGAAGCTTGATAAAGTTCAAATGATAGCTTCCCATGCACCAAGTATGGGAGGCTTTTCTCTTTTTATCTTCTTCACTGGTTCACCACTAAGGCTTGAACCGCAAGCATCAAGTTCATGAGTCTTCACCGTGCTCGACTTGATCTTGCTCTTCCATTTGGTACATTTGAATGTCTCGATTCAACTCTTGCCATTATATGGATCTAACCCCAACTCACTCTCAAACATATAGCATATGGGTTAGTCCATAAACATAGATTGACGACTATATACCTTAGTCATTTAAACCACTCAAATGACTTAGCCTGCATGCTCATCGTCAATCTTCTTGAGTCCAACTCATGGACTTCTTTTGTTCTTCACTTAGCTCAACTCATGAGCTTTGCACACCTCGATTATCTTTGAGTTCATTCCTTGAACTACAATCTTGATCATCCGAGGTCTTCTTCTTTCTAGCTTCTTCTTGATAACATGAGCATCACTTAGAACTCGTTGATCTCGATGCATCTCTTTTGATCTCATGGCATTCTTCAAAGAATCCATGCTCTATCAACCATTGCATTACCTATGGAACAACCTTCAAACAATTCTCAACACAACTGTTAGTCCATAGGTATTGTCATTAATTACCAAAACCACACTTAGGGGCTATATAAACCTTTAGATTCATCCCTTCACAAGGTCAAGTCGTAAATGGCTTCACAAAACAAGAAGACTTCAAGCGTAATCTCAATCTTTAATAGTTGTGATCGAGGGAGACTGTTAAGATATACCTTGTTATCACATCTGTTAGGATCCTTGTACATTAGGCAAGAATCAACCATGACCCCGTGATTGTAGAGATTGGTTGCTTAGTTCTAATCCATCTGTTGTATTCCCGTATGTATCTATACTACCTTATGAAAAGGAGAGTTTTCCCTTCTTATTTTTGACTCAATTTACACCGTTCGATCATGATCATCCAATGGCTAATATTACTTTGATGGTCTGCCACCTAAAGATTACCCACCATGCCATTCACTTAAAGTTGAAAATAATTACCCACCATTGCCCTTAGGGCATCTCTAATAGTAGAGAAGGCAGCCTTCTCTTATACCTTCCACGTCATCTAGAGATAACAATAAAAATATGTACTACAATGGGTTATCTCTTGATGTTATCTCTAGCAATTAATGCATGCATGAATATAAGATCAAAATTAAATTAGAAAATATGGGTTTAAGGGAAGACATATTGTACAATGGAGAAAATAGTGATATCTTAGATGTGAAAAGATCATCCCTTCACCAAGGGAAGACAACCTTCTCTTTCTTTTCTCTCTCTCCTTCAACTCAACAAAAATCCTATGTGGCACCTCTAAGGAAAGGTTGACATCACCCTATTGGAGATGCCCTTACTTAAAGTTGATAGCAATTACCCACCATTGCCACTGCTATACCCTCTAGCACCCTCTCTCCCAAATGCACCACGCGTGGCCGCCGCCGCCCATGCCACCCTTTGGTCGTGCCCGTGCGCCACTGCCGTTGTCTCCTTCGACGCAATGCAGTATAGATGGTCTGGCTATACCATCCGACGAAGCAATAATCCCGCCCTACGTTGATCCAGGCCACACCGCCCTCCCTTGATCCCACGCTCCTCTCGCCACTCTCTCAGCGCATCACTCGTGCATCACCGTCTCTTTCACTCTACAATTGACACGGTTGCCGACAAGAAGCCGACGAGCCCCGATAGCGGCAAAGGCGTGCAGGATGCGTGGCGCCAGAACACAGGGGCGGGACCATCTTCTCTGCTGCCGCCCCTTTCTGCACCGCCGCCTCCCCATTTCCTCCCGCTGTCGGCATCCGCCACCGCCAAGCGCCACCCTGCCGCGATCGTCCACCCTACCACCCGACGATCTCTACCGCGTCCTCCTCCACACCGGCCTCCCCCACGCGGGCCTCCACCTTGCACAGGCAGCCGCGTCGCGGAGGGCGCGACGCCGCCGTCTCCTCGCCACTATAGTCCAGGACAATCCGTGATCCGAAAAATAAATTGAGCGAGAAGCATTTGTATTGTGTCATTGGTTATATTCGATGTTATTTTTTTGACAATACATATTCCTCATTCTTTACTATTTTATAGGAACAATGGTGTCTACTTTCTTTTTGTACCATCTTCATTTGTAAGTTTTTGTAGCCACTTAAACATCATTTTCGATAGAATACATGTATAAATAGAAAACTATATTTATAAATGTTAGAATATATTTTTAATGTTTAAATTATGTTAGTCAAGACGTGTGTTGCACGTGCACGATTCTTGGTCAATATAAAGGCACGACTGCCATCACCGGCCCTATTCACCAAAACCTACGATAGTTGATAATGTAGCCATGCTCCGGTTCGTAGGAGAAGAAGCAGGGGCAGCATGGAGAGAAGAAACAGTCCGTGGTAGCATGCTTAAGTGGCAGTCCAACCTGGCAAAAATGCCCCTGCCAAGCGACATGGAGGCAAAACCACCTACCTAAACCAGCTTAAGTTTTGGGAACGCCTTTAGAAAGTTTAGGGTTTGAGACCATTGGTTTTAGAATCCAGTGTTCAGGTCTGACCAACTACTATAGTTCAGGATTCAAATAGACTTTTTTTGCAAACGTAATTTATTTTTTTTGGATTTGTTATTTATAAGTTGTCTGATAAACAATTATTTTCCGATCGACGGAGTTGCACATTATCAAGCCTGCAATTGCACAAAAAATTATGTGCAATTTTAGTTATAGAAAATATCCAACTGAAGATTTGCACATCTCTATACGGAAAGTTGCATATAATTTCTAAAATATACAACTACTCATTAATCATTAAATAAAGAATCAACGTTTAAGTTTATCGATTTAGAAATAATAGTTTCTTATTCAATTTAGAAATAGACGGTGCCTACCTTCTATGCGGTACTTTTGTGTATATACATTTGGATGGCCAATTTGTTGTGATTGTTCCATAAGGCATCGAACTGGTGAAATTT
Source organism: Stipa capillata (assembly GCA_019208055.1). NCBI lineage: Eukaryota > Viridiplantae > Streptophyta > Magnoliopsida > Poales > Poaceae > Stipa > Stipa capillata. The sequence goes on from JAGXJF010003739.1 coordinate 41,779, forward strand.
GAGACTGTACACATCCACGGGAAATCACAAACTCTGTTTCACTAAAAACCCAGATTTGCCATGCCATCCATGATCCCACCCATCGACGTTGTCATTTCACTTGTGCTTCCTCCTCTCCTTGTAGCTGATGGTCCGCGCCAAGCGCGGGATACAGCACCAGCTTGCTTCGCCTCGGCTGCGAGAAGAGCTGGCCCTGCTGAGGTCGTCCCGGTCAGCGCCATCGATGCCTTCTTGCTTCTCCTTAAGGAGGTCACCGAGCTTCATTTGTGTGGGTGGATTCAGCGGCTCAGCCCTGAGAATCGCCTCCAACGTGGGCAGCCTTTGAGGCTCAGGTCCAAATGCTGTATCCTGGTTGCTTGCAGTTGAACTGAATGTTCTTGCAGGTGTAACATCTGTGATGCAGAGATGAAATGAAATCATTTCATAAAACTTACTTCTCGGAGCAAAGCGCTGGTCCATTTTACATTTTTGGACTGATCATGTGCGTTTACATCGTTACCTCCATTGACACTGAAGAAATCATCTTCGCAGTCCGAGTCTAACCAAGGAGAGGCTTCAAAGAAAGCTTCATCCCTGCTGCTAGCTGCACAATTGAAGTAGGCAATTATACTTGGAAAATGACTGATAACTGAATCGTGATCATAGTTCGGTTCGAACATAATAATGACCATAATGTGAATAGCTCAACCGCCACTAGACACAATTATGCACGAATTTGTGGAGGCCCATGCTCCCGTGATTCTGTCTTGCATCATAAAGAAGAGGAATCGTGCATGCCTCCCCTACGCTCTAGCATCATTAAGAGATGCAGAGAAATGTCCACATTTTATCAGCTTCAACATTTGATGCAGAGAAATGCCAACATAATAGCTTGGTGCTTTACTTTAATAGGGAATGAAACACATGCAAATAAGAAAATCTGCATTATTTATTTTTTAATCTGATTTTTTAATTGGCCCTTGTTTTATACTAAAGTTAGGCCGCAGTCCTCCTGAAAACAGATAGACTGATGGTTGAACATTCGTAAAAAACATTGGTAAACTCTACACACCGGCCTACCGATCCGGGGCTCCCGTCGGTTCAGCGCGGAGTCGTCCGATCCAGATTAATCATCCAACGGTGTTTACGTTACCTATATAATCTCCCAATTGTATGTTAGGGTTTCTCAACCTCCTATTATTTGCTGCCGCCGCCATCTGTCTCCCATTTCTCACCGCTGCCACCACCCGTTGCTCGCCGTCGCTACCGTGTTGTCGGGGTACGAGCTGGCGGCGTTGGAAGCAGCAGCAGCAGGAGACCAGGCGATGATGACGAGCGCGCCGCCGCCGACGACGACGGCGATGGGGTTTTGCTGGCCGCTCAAGACGCTCGACCTCTTCCTCGGCGCGCTCAAGGAGGAGCAGCGCGATGTCGCCTGAATCCGATCGACCGATAATAGCAGCCATTAATCAGTAGAGCGCTACGTACATACGTGCGCGCGTGCGTGTTGTTCATGCACGTCTGGAGGAGCTAGCAGAATCCGTCCATGGAGTAGTACACTGATATATGCATGGCATCGATCTCTGTCTGTCTCTAGCTAGCTTAATTGGTCGGATCCATGTTGATTTCTATCAATCTTTAGTTAATTAATTCAGTCTTTTTCTTCTGGGTTACTAGTAATTTGTTTAGAGTAAACTCTACACGTCGTATTGGGCTGTGGAAGCGGCATGCTTCCGGCCAGAAGGGCGGCCTCGCTGCGCCATTAGTCGTCAACAGCAGGGATTCGGCGAGCATCTGCTGCATTTTCTCCATTAGTTGTTGATGGAAACAAATGATTGTTGTACATGAAACAAATTATTGTGGTATGCGAAACAAAATACCCGGATGAATGAAACATCAACAAATTAGCTCGGCGAGCGTCTACTGCAGCTTCTCCATTAGTTGTTGATGGAAATAAATTATTATCGCATATGAAACAAATTATTGTTGTATGGGAAACAGAATACCCAGATGAATGGAACATAAACACAATAGTCCAGATGAACAAATATTAGTTGTTGTATTGGTTTGACAAATTTGTTGTGCAAGTTTGAGTAAAATGTTTTCCTCTTGTTACGCAAATGTTTCCACGTTGCCATAACAGAAGGAGCCCACGATGTTGAAAATCTAGCGATATGAATCATAAGTTACCCAAAAATCCGGGATTGTGTTGTATACATTCCATTTTTGTATTGGTTCAAAAATTTTGTTGCGCAAGGTTTAGTAAAGTGTTTTTCTCGCATTATACAAATGTTTCCATGTTGATAGAAGGAGCCCACACACGTATTGCATACGGACAGTTGTTCATGTTTCATATTGTCACTACAATTGTTTCCTATAGTCACTAAAATTGTTTCCCGTAAATTTAGCTAATATTGTTTATTGCTAATCTTGCTGTCACATCCGACGGCTGTACACTGTACCGATGGAATGCACAAATCGGTATGCCAATTTGTAGCGGTCGCCAAAAACATTTGATGGAAATCAATGTTTAAGATGACCCAAAGAAATAGTGAATTTAATACACGGATATCACTCTGCTTGCTTCCTTGAAAATTTGAATATTGTCTCGTGTCCCTGCTTAAAGCCTAAAATTGAACAATTTTGCTAATTCTCTGTTACCTAAAATTTATATAAATCTCAGTCACCTAAAATTGTAGTATTAAAAGTGTACAATTTTAATGAAACATTACTGTAATTTTTAGTTTATAGATTATATATGGAGTGAGGTGAGATAAGGATAATTGAATATTGATCTAAAGATTTAGAACTATCACTGAGATTTTACAAAATTTTAGACAATTTATAATAATACGATGTTTGTTTCAAAAGAATCAACGAAACCAAGTGGGTCGCAGCTAGTTGTGGTGCACGTGTGCCGATGATTGTCCACTGTGGCACCACAGACATCAGTACAGTGGGGTAATCCATTATTCAAACTTACGAGCGATATCCATTTTTTTCAAGAAATTTCACCATTTTTCAATAAATTTCACCATTTAAAAAATACTAAATGGCTTACATGATCACTTTCCATCTTCCTTAACCAATATAAGAATTTTTTCAAATCAAAACACGAGCGTCAAAATACGAAGCCATGCTTTCCGGCCGCTCCTTTAATCAGTTGTTCTGAAATAAATTCTACTTTTTCACCTTAACAAAAGAAAAACCGTATCATTTCGAACTCAAAAGCACAAGCAGCGTCATTATCAATGCATAGCAAACTCATTGCATCATTGAAAGAACAGACATATCGATGTTTTTTCCTCAAAAACAAGAAAGAGGGAAGCTCCATGATCCAAACCTACTGATCTAAGAACACAAACAGGGCAAGAAAAAACAGCATTACCATAGCCAGCGGTTCCCATCGGGAGGACGTCATCAGGCGCTATTTGCCTGCTGTTGGAGGCAGCTCCACCATCAACAGCTCCAGCAATCTTCTCTCTGGATTGCCATGGAGCTGATGAGCCCTTCTTGGCCCTGGAGCCCTTGCCCCTGTGGATCAACTTCATGTCTCCCCTGCTCCTAGCCCCTCCTGGACGGCTAATTTGCAAGGTCAAACATGAACATGGGTTCAGAACAGAGAGATCTGACAAAATGTAGAGTCAGCGAGAGCTAATTAGTTTTTTAGTTAGAGAAGTGGAGTAGAGTATGGAGGTCCAGAGTGGACTAATGGGGGTTGCGTATAAAAAGCAAAGCAGCACGAGAGACGGATCTGACTTGGGGTTTGTGCAAGAGAAGAGATGGGTATGAGATCACAAGAGAAGAGATGGGTATGAGATCATGAGATATGGCTCACTTTGAGTGAGTAGTAAGGCGTGGCAGTTTGGGCAAGAGATGGGTGATGGAGGGATGGATGTTTATGGTTGGATGGATTGCTTGAAAGCTAACTCTGCACTCCTGGGAAATATATGCACACCAAACGGCTTTATAAGGGCGCAGCAGGGACCGGTAAGGCTAACTGAAAATTTTGATACAAAATGATGACGAAAATGTGCGTATGAAACTTGCAGATGACTTCGGGACATGTTGCCATGTTTCTTGTCATATCTGTTTTTTGCGGAAGGAGTACACCGTGCTTGCTTGGGAATTATGAAGTCGGAAACTACTAATTTACGCGCGCTGGCTAGCTGGAAATGGCGCTCGGTTTCGGACCACGCGCACGACACAGCCAATCTAGAGAACTTTGGGTATCCATGTTTGATCGGTAGCGTTACAAGGTCGCTTTTAAGATGAGGACAAGCGCTGTTGTGAAACCAGGTTACCGTGTTCAAATTGGTCTTTTGCGCAAATGCCTTGCGGCCTTTGCTAGCCCACGTAGGATGGGCGGGCAAGCCATACCGTTCTAAACCAAATCCGTGTTGAGTTTTTAGTTCTGAAATTTGAAACTTCTTTAGTTCCATGTCCAAATTTTCTAGTTGAACGTTCAGAATCTCGACTTAAAAGTTCAGATTTCCAAGATGGAAGTCCAAAGTTTTAACTTGTTGAAGTTACGTCGAATATATATATTAGTAGGGTACAATTAAAATTGTGGTGTAACTAGATAATATGGTTAGAGAGTGTTTGCGTCGAAAAATTAATAACCTGTACTTCTATAATAATTGGGTGCCATTGTGTGTACTCTGAGGCGAAGACTTCGATCAATCCAAGCCGATAGGAAGGAGGCGGTCTAGTGGGCAATTAGAGCAGCCAGTCTCAAGGAAACCAACAACAATAGTGTTGCTTAACGCAAGGAGTGGAGCACCCACAGAAAGTTTCTAGAGGATGTAGATTTCGGTCGAACCTTGTTAATAAATATTGGTGTCTTTTTCTTCTTGTATTTTTACTTTGTTGATCCTATGCTGCGCGATCATGTGGCCATAGTAAAGTCGTGGAGATTAGTTGATGGCGGTTGTCATTAAGAGGCTAAAATTTTGAAACTTGAATGGGAAGTTAAAAGTTTCTTGAGTCAAAGTTCAGAATATTGAGTTAAAATTGATTGTTATTCAAATGTTCTACCTTTCAACGTAAAATTTGATAATTCGGAAGGAAATAATGCAACATAACAAGATGAAAGAGTAGCCTGTGAGCAACGGCTAGGCCTTGTGCACAGAGGTGGAAGGGGCAGAACGGGGCGTACTTAGACCCTGTACAATGCAGGTGCTTAGACAGGTGCCTCAGGAAAAAAAAACCCGGTTTTTTGTGAGATAGGTTTGCACAGGTGCTTAGGAAGGGCGATGGAAGCAAAGTTTAGCACCCGGTGATAGACTGGTGCTTAGGGTGACACAGGTGACAGGTGCTTCAACCGGTGCCTAGCAAATAGTACTCCAAAAAGCACCAAATAGTACTCATATGAAGTGCTGCATTGGAGACAACAGGTGCTAGAGTAGGTGCTACACGAATATTAAAGCAACTTAAACACCCATATGAAGCACTCTGCATTGTAAGTCACATATTTTTTGAGACGCCACGCTACTCTATTTCTTTAAGCACCGAGCTATAAACACTCTGCATTGTACATAGCCTTAGAGGCGAGGGGTGGACTGGGTTGCACTTAGAGGGAAGAGGGTTACTTTTGGTATTTCAGTATTTCTAACCAATCCAGTTTTATATTAGTTTTGGTATTTTTGCTCCTTTTCTACCATTTCCACATATAGTATGTGCGGCGGCTAACACACGATTTTCCGCAATTAGTTGTGTCTGCACTTATTTTTAAAAACATGCGCTGGTATATTTTAAGAATGCGAAAAAACATGGATGTCGTACATGCTATAGCATGTACACATGAAAATTTTATGGAAAATATGATCAGTTGTGTACTTTATAGGAAAAGACAAGAGATAAATGACTATCATAGCACCTATATGTGTAAAAATTTGGATAAAGTTTGTTAATATCGACGAGAAGTAAGATCGGAAGCAACCACGAATATAAGTGAAGCATGTACGATGATATGCTAACTCGGCACATATTGCTGTATGGTACTCGGATATTGTTGTCTGGTACTTGTTGAGGGAAAATAATTCTGATATTTGTTACGTTTAATAAATTTTTGTGAAGTTTCTAGGATAAAATATATTATGTACAAATGTGGTCTAGGATCTTGACTTGTGTCAAGCATCCAATGGCAATGAGTTACGCTCTTGTGTTACGCATGGTAATAGAGTTTAATGTTCTTTATATCTATTATTTCAACTAATTAAGCCATATGCTTTCTATGTTTAATTTTTATAAAGCCTATTTCAACTTGTCATGTGGATTAAGGAGGTTATAAATGGTGGAGCTAAGAGGTTTTCATGCGTGCTTAAAAGAAAGCGAAGACAAATGGGACAAGAGAGAGATCAGAAAATATAAATTGTACGGACGATCATAGCTTAAAATATGTTTGGAAAAATCATATACTTCATATTTTGTAACAGAGGGAGTAATATGTCATTGGTTTAAAAACTTAATGGACACGTTAACGTATTCAGAATACAGCGTGAACGAAAACGGGATGAGTAAAAACTAATTTGTTTGGTTCCTGAAAGTAACGGTGTACAATTACAATACGATATTTGGTTAGAAAATTCAAAGCCAATGATGTAAAAGAGTATTCTGCACAGAGGAAAATTCACTTGAAAAGGAAAAGGAGAAGGAACAACAGATCCAAAGCATGGATACAAAATTTAAGAGCAATTTGGAACGAGGAAAGATGTGACAGAGGAAAATGCCGGCCTGTGCCACCGCATTCTAACACGATGAGGCTCATCGGAGTTGGGGGGAGACGCCGGGTTGTGCCTAGATCGATCGGGAGGTGGATGAAAGCACTAACGTCGGTCAGAATCTCCTAATCGGTCAAGCTCGTCGTTCATATCGACGGCCTTCTTGCTGGCCATGTTCACCGTTAAGATCCGTCGCCTTCTTGCCGTCTAGGACCTCCTAAAGCAGCCATGGACAACAGCTGGGGATTTGGATGAGGACTGCAGTGGGCGAGCCCGAGTAGGATTCGGGCGCAACGTGCTGCTTGGCTGGAGGAGGGGATCGTTTTTTAGGGAGGCGAAGAAGGGGATCGGTGTCAAGCAAAATGCGCGAGCCAGTCAAGCGAGAGAGAGGAGTTGAGTGTTATCGTCTTCCAATAACACTTGTCGAGGAGCCGAATGAGATTTGCATGGGCGTCGTATCGGATTACACGGGATTTGTTTACGACCCACCTGATCCAAACGTTATCATGTCCCCGTGTAATCGGTTTACAGCACAACATATCCAAACCAAACAACTTCTAAGTGTTTACTATATTACTGTACTATTAAGTTGTGAAGAAATGTACCATGTGTATAATATATTTCTTTATTGGTAGCGAAAATTAGCCAAATTTTCTTAAATAATAATTAGAAAACTAGAAATCTATTATATACTAAATATAGAATACAATAGAAAAAATAGAGAAATGCTAGAAATTCTCACAAAAAAAGTAAAACATCCGACTTCATAACTACACCTAAACAGATCATAGTCGATAGATCTTCATAACTGCACCTAGACAGATCACAGCCAATAGATCTTTATAACTGCACTTAGACAGATCACATCCGATAGATCTTCATAACTACACCTAAATAAGTCACATCCAATAGATCATCATAGCTGTACTTAAATAGACTGCTAAGTACAATGACTAGCAGACCGGCTCACGATTTGAAATTTTATTTTTCGTATTGATCTAATATCACACATACAGGTAAAAAAATAAAGATGATTAAAAACATCTCCCGCGCAATTGCGCGGGACACTGTGCTAGTTACAAAAACAGTAAAATAGGGTCCTTATTTCGAAAATAAGATGGGCGTTCAGGTATGGACGTTAGTTACCTTGGCTTCTAGGTGTGACCGCTTCTTCCTTGGCGTCCAACTCTCATCCTGGTTCCAATCGATCAGAAACTAATTAAGTCTAGATGGCTCAAAGAAAAGAAAAGGAAAACTAAAACTTCGAGTCATTGCTCGGAGGCGCCCTACAGTTAAGCCAGCCACAATCTGTAGGCCACCGTCCCCTCGGCTCGGAGGCAGCTCAAGCTAATAGTTTACTAATGTCCAAGTTTCGGATACAGGAAAAGTCATATCGGGAGGAATAGTTTACTCAGCACATGTACCTCCATATTGGATATCCTCAATATATGCAAGAATAATTGTTAAAATTATGTCGAATATATGTACGAGTAGGTTACCATTAGAATTATGGTATAACTAGCGGATAGGATTAGGTACTGCTTGAGTCAAACACGTTGTAACCTGGACTGCTATAATAATAGGGTGTGTTGTATGTAACTTGAGAGAGAGAGAGAGTTGGACCAATTCAAGTTGGTACAGAGGCAGTAGTCAGATTGGCCCTTACGGGTGGCAAGACTGATCGGTCTCGGGGAAACCGACAAGGATAGTGTTGCTTAATGCAAGGAAAAGAGCGCTCATAAAAGGGCTCCCAGGAACATATGCGTGTTTGCTAAACTTCATTAACATTCTCATATCGTCTTGATGTAATTGCATGTTTCTTTGTAGATCGTCGTGCATCCTTTGGTTTTAACAAGTGCTACCAGAACAAGGTTGTTCGGAGATGATAATGCCCGAGTTGATCCACGGAAGGGAAGGAATTGCAAAGTTTGATTGAGTGGCACGTGGAAGTTGTGTCTAGGTGATAACAGTCGACAAGAACAACATGCGTCGCCAGATCAGAAAGGCATCTGCTAGGAGCGAGAAGAATTGTCCATTGATAGTGGTTGACTTGTGTTTTGAGGTGCACGGCAGAGAGGCAATCGGGCGCTGCGGTTAGAGTTTTATCCTAGTTTAGTGCAACAGGGTTAGCGCATGTTTGGTCCATAACCAAACCTTAAGTTGGGCACCAGTTTGATTTATAACCACACTTATATCAAGATGGATATTCTTTTGATCTGGGCACGTCATCGAGTTGGAAAAGTGTGACATGATTTCCTTAAGCTGGCCAGTGTGTGGCCAAGTTTGACCAAAAAACGTGGCAGACTTCTGTAACCTTAGTACCTCAGTCGAACTGAACGAGAAGTTGTATGGGCGATAGTTGTTACTCCTTCTATTTTAAAATGTAGGATGTATTTTAACTGTTAAAGTTTATGTTTTGATAAAAAATTAATCTAATAATATATAGGTTATATTATACAAAATTGATATCATTAGACTCGTATCCAAAAACACTTTGTTATGATTGTAATTTTATAACTATTAACAAAATATTGTATAAGATATTTAGATCAAATTTCAAATTTGTACAGTCAAAATACGTCCTACATTTAAAAAAAGAGGGAATACGACCTCCATTCGAGAATAGATGACGTCTAAGAATATGTGCAATCAAACTTATCTAATTTTGACTATTAATACATAAAATATAATTTAGATTGATCAAATGAAAATACTATCATTAGATTTTTCGTGAATAATATTTTTATGATACTATAAATTTATACTTTTAACTAATATTTTTGCACGAAGATTAACGATAGTTTTATGTTGCAGATCGTGTCAAAACATAAAAGGATGTGCAATGTTGAACAAAGTATGTGCAGTGTATCACTGTAAACTAGAAATGCTGGATAAAAGGGTAATGTATTACCCTATAGCCCCATGAATTTCGGTTATTTGGTGATATCAGTTATGTTTAAGTTAAAAAGTAAACTAAAATCAAATGGCAGTAGTGATTGAATTTGTCTCGCTCGTTTGTTGGTCCGGTTCAATGTGCTTTTGCTTAAATAGAACTTTATTGTTTCTTGGTCTTTATATCGATCGATGTACATAGCTATAAAATAAGTGCAAATTCAGGAGTCTTACCAAATGACACCGAAAATAAAAGGTTACATACAGTTGAAATGAACTATTATTCAAATACTACATAATGTATTACGCAATCACTATCTATTCTGAGACATAAATTCTCTTGTATCGTCTCTAACTACAGGCCATCTGCTACCATCATTTCTCTATCCACTGATTACTGTAGCAAAAACCATAAGTGCAACCAGTTGATATATATGAAGATAACCAACTTATCGGGCACCAAACAGTTAACACGACTCTCGAGTTTGCTTTCACGTCCCTCGCTTTCTAATCATGCCGAAGCACTGCATGTGCTTCTCGGTTCTCGCCGTCCAAGTTATCACCCTTTTGCATGTTTTCTTTTTCGAAAAGAAAGTTTTTATTACCCCTTTGCATGTGCAGGAATGGAACTTCATATCGGAGAATCAAGCTACTGTCAAACCTTTGAGCACCACATAAGACAATCACAATCTGCCCGACTGGAGACTCAGATGTACGATCCTACACATCAAGGAGCAAGTAACGGACATGAGGTCAATTTCATGCATGTTCCGAATGAGCAAAACAGGCAAGCTGATACACTCGTCAAAAAAGCTAGTAGTAACGTGCTTGCTGCCTTCCTCTATCAAATCCGATGTACTAACGTGCTTGCTGCCACTCATGCTTGTACTGTCAAATGTTTATGAATGAAACTACAGCTCCCATGGAGCCTTTGCCTTAAAAGAAGTCCTTCTACTTCATTAGTCATCAGGGTGACAGATTGAGAAGAAAATTAATTATCTAGTAACGTACAACCAAATACCGTTAAAAGAGATGTTCCCGTTCGATCCTCACCCACATATATGGGAAAATCTACTTCCCCCAACTTCGATGAATTCTGATGAACTCTCCGCTCCGCGAACAGCGCAATGAACAGTGTAGTACAAACATTGGAATGGCAACACTGACCTGCACAGCAATACTTTCGCAAACCGGACATACCATGCTAAACAGCCGAGAGTCGAGGGGCAGCACTAGGAGTTGGCTACAGAGATCCTCCAACCTGGCCAATTCTATCTGATAAATGGTTTATTTTCGGTTCATTCTATGTATATAGCTTTGAGGAACTTTAATCTCCTAGCGTACCAACGTACAACTTTGAAAGTCTAAAGTACCACTAAAAATAAATATCTTTATGTAGTATTTACGTAGAGGTGTTGTGTTAACAAAAGATAACTTGCACATACGAAATTGGAATGGTAATCCACAATGTTGCTTTTGCACCACTAATGAGTCTATAGAATATTTGCTTTCTGATTGTCCCTGACTCACTTTACTTGGCGTGTTGTGCACATGGTGCTGGGATATACCCTGTCGACAGGCACTTCTAACTTGCTTGAGTGGCTCGCCGGGTTGGGAAGGGATAATCGAGATCTCTTGTTGGATGGTGCGGCTGCTATTTGTTGGTCAATATGGCTGTGTCACAATGATGTGGTGTTTGAGAAAAAGAAATTTTCTAATTCATTGCAGATTATCTATATGGCTACCAACAAGCTCCATACATGGTCCTTACTACAACGCTATCATGACGTATGGGGACATGCTATGTACAGCATCGCGTATGCTGGAGCAGGGAATGCAGGAGCTGGCTACCAACCATAAGTGGTGGTTTAGACATAGGCTGTGTTCTACATAATTGATGTAGCTTCTTAGCTTTTAATCATATGATCTCGTTCATTGAAAGAATTGACCCTGTAACAACTCTATAATAATATGGTTGTGTGTATTCTTTCGAGGTGTAGAGGTCGGGGTTGCCTCCACCATTATCAAAAATGAAAATCTGAGAGGAAAATGGACTCTTAGAAATGGTCACCTCGCACATGTCTGCATTACCTGGCAGCAAATTCTCTGCCAAATCTGCAATGTACCCAAGGCCATCGCCCAAATAGAGACGACCCCCCCTATACTGCTTCTCAGGACCTCGCACAAGAACTGGGGATTCGGATGGGCTTTCAGCACCCTTCCGACGATCTCCTCCCTGAAGAATGACCCATTTAGCTTCTTTGCAATCGCTTCGCCTACCGCTAGCAGTCACGGATTCTCCTCGACATCTCGGCCAGCAAATGCGTGCGCCTTGAAGAACCAGTACTCCGGCTGCGGCAAAACTTTTAGCGTGATCGGCTCTACCGTTCCCAGGCTCGCGACACGCCTGTTGTTAGTTGTGAGTATGATCTTGCTCCCCTGTTTGCCATGTCTTAAGATCGGCAATAATTCTTCTAGTCTCTCTTCCTTGCGCATGTCATCATTTTCAAATACCATCAGACACGTCTTGGTGCGGTAATTCTCCTTGAGTACGTGAAGTGACTCAATGAGATTTTCAGCGTCTCCAACGATATCTTGAGATCCCAGAACAACCTTTGCTTTACCCTATGGCATAGCTAAGGTACATGAGAAACTGGAATACATAATTAATGGAAAGTGGTTGCGCACCCTTGCGAGACATGCTGCGCAAGGGTGGTCTTCCCGACTCCGATGTCGCCAACAATTGGAAGCACACCCAATTTCCCATTTGACCATCCGTCGTCGTGCAGCAAGAAGTTGATGATCCTCTCTTTTTCGACATGTCATCCAAACATCTTCCCGTCGACGAAGAGTAGTAGCTAAAGGCCGGTGGATCCGCTTGTAGCCTTGCAGGAGCATCGTGAACTCCCTGAGATCACCAGATATGCTTTGCAAGCTCTCTAGCGCCCTGTCAATCTCGTCAACACCACATCGTGGCGAGACTATTTGGCACCGACTCAGCCACTGCTTTGCACATTGACAGGTTCCGCACGTGTGGGCTAGACTGTCAGCTACATTTAGACGAGCTGGTGAAGTAGGCACTCAAATCGATATACGGCCTTAATATTTCTTCACTCCACATGAGTTAATTCTACTAATCTGTTCGTTCGTGTGCCCATTTCTAGGGTGTTGGCATGTGTTCTTGAAAAATAGCAAGTATGCAGACCGGCGGAAGCTGTATGGTTTGCCCTACTCACCGATGTCATGGTAGTTTTGGGAAGCATGACTATTTTCAATTTGTTGTTTATTAGATAAGTTTTGCAATTCTTCTATGTCCATTTAGCTTACAGGGTGTTGCTAATTCGTGAGCATGCGAACGTAAGTCTGTGCACACCCGACTCTTGCCATCGAACACCACCTCCTGGTCCCATTGAACGCACATCTCCTCTTCCACCTGGCAGACAACCTCGACCATCCCTTTGGCTCGCTGGCAGTGATACATCACCTACCAGTGCGAACCGATGTCCATTGCATGCTTGTTGTACGAGGAGAAAAGAGATCGATAGAGCAGATCGATCTGTATGTGCCTGTTTTTGTGGTGTATGTCCGAGTCTTTTAGCACAAGCCTCACCGCAGGGATCGTCGAGACTAGGGAAGACTGAGAAGCGTTGACAGCACGAGCGGCACGGCAATGTGAAATTACGATTTTATCTCTTAAACTGTTGTACTCCTTAAGATTTGGTGGTGGTACTCCGGATACATGTGTTGGAGTACAAATTGATCTCACCCGTTAGATTAGAAGGAACAGACGATCCAAATTAATTTGAGAGTATTGTAAAAGAACTCTTCTAAAGTTATGAAGTTTCAAATAAAACCTCTCAACTTCCCTAGATATGCATGAAGAGGAGGTGTTGGTGTCCGACAGCTACAATAATACTTCACAAGGGTGACCTTGGTAGGTCCCGGCAGCCTCGCAGCCTTGCCGACCCTATGCCACGGTTCACTGGCCGTGGGGTCCCATGCCGTTGCTCGCATTAGAGCTTCTCAACATCTTCTGAGTAGGAAAGGAGAATTCATAAGACTAATCAGCCAACCTATGTCTTGCAAGCGCTAGCTTTTAAAAGGGATTTGCCTTGTTTGTTAATAATTTCATGTTGTGTTAGATGCTCAAAAGTACTATTGTACTCTTTGTTACAGGAGTGAATAATATGTTCATATTTGTTGCTTTTGGTAGGACTAAGTTATAACGGCTCATTTATATTTCTCTCTGTCGTAGATACAAGTCTAGACAGTAAACTTGTGGCACCCTCGAACGGTTACAGCGACCGTCGATGGTGCACGAGAGTACGAGCGAGTATGACCCTCCGAACGTCCGTCAAGCTAAGGCACGAAATGTGTACGACAGGGTGAAACACAAGCAGTGTACGAGGAGGCGAAACCCCTCTGGTGTCCGATGAGGTGAAAGTCATTCTTCTATTGAAGTATTGAGCTAGGGTTACAAGATTTTTCCTCCCCCTCCTCTCTATCCCTGGGGGTATTTATAGGGTTGGAGGATGGAAAGGGTGAGATTACAATTTTGCCCTCGCACGAGAGAGACTTTTACAAGGGCATGGTCGTCATTTTCCATGCATAGAAGATATTTTGGGAGAATATTTCGAACATCTTCAGGGAATATTCTCTGGTATTTTTGGTGGAATTCCTAAGCACGTCAACGCAGTCCCTGACAATGCCGACGCAGACCTTGATGACGACGGACATCGGGATGATCGTTGATGACATCGATGTAGTCCTCGTTTTGGCGTCGTCGACGTAGACTTTGACGATGACGGACGTCGAGGATGTTGAGGTTGCCCTTGGCGGTATCGACGACGTAGACTTCGACAATGACGGACGTCGAGGTTGCCCTTGGCGGTGTCGGCGTAGTCCGCGATGACGGCGAAGGCTAGGGCTGCCCTTGACGGTGTCAGTGTGGTCCTTGACGGCGCATGTGGAAGACTTTGAAAACGAGCTAGCACGGGGACCCCTACCCCAACACTGTCTATATGCAATCTTTACGTTTCGATGATGCTGTGCTATTTCTCTCTACCATCAAAAAATAATTATTGCGATGTCTATATCAAGATTACACTCAGAGTTCCCTTCTTTTTTTGCTTATTGTTTCTATAGAAAAGTCTCTTGTGGCTTCGTCAATGCTGTGGTACATTTTTATTCGCCCCGAAATTTATATCAAAATCAAACTCGAATTTCCTTCTTTTCCTTATTTGTTTCTATAGACGCAATCTTTTTAATTTCATTGATATTGTGGTACTTTTATCTACCCTAAATAAAGAGTGAGTGGAGCACACGCCCCGTCGAATAGGATTTTCGAGGTTTATATATCAACAATCATATGTAGCACCTCTATTAGAGTCTCGTCCTGACACAAAAGGGCTCATGCATGTTTGATTCATAGCCAAACCTTGAGTTAGGTACCCATTTGGTTTATAACCACACTTATAGCAAGATGGCTTTTCTTTCCATCTGGGTCCTACACGTCACCGACTTGGAAAAGTGTGGCAGGATTTTCCTAGGCTAGCCAATGCGTAGCCAAGTTTGGCAAAAAAAATAAGGCAAACTTCTACGACCTTAGTATATCAATCAAACATGCCCTTAACGAAAAGTCCTATGGCCGATAGTTGTTATTAACTCCATTCAAGAATAGATAACGTCTAAGAATGCGTGTAGTCAAATTTCTCTAATTTTGATTATTAATATATTATATAATATAAAATAGATTGATCAAGTACAAATACTACTATTATATTTGTCATAAGAAATGTTTTCATGATATTCAAAATTTATATTTCTTTATTTATATGAAATTAATCATGGTTGAGGCCGTGTCAAAACATAAAGCGACATATATTGTTGAATAAATGGAGTATAAACTAGCAATATGGTATCAAAGGGGAAGGTGTTACCCTATAGCTCCATGAATTTTGGTTATTTGGTGATATCAGTTATGTATAAGTTAAAAGAAAATAAAACTAAATGGCAGTAGTGATTGAATTTGTCTCTTGTTTCGGGTTCTGTTAGTCCGGTTCGGTGGGCTTCTGCTTACCCTTGTCAACGAGAACAACGACCAACTTATCGGGTATGAAACAGTTGACACGACTCTCAAGTTTGCTTTCACGTCCCTCACTATTCTAATGATGCTGAAGCACTTCATGTGCCTCCCGCCGTCCAAGTTATTACCATTTTTGCATGTACAGGAATGGAACTTCATATCGGATTCAAGCTACCGTCAAAGCTTTGAGCACCACATAAGACGACCATAAACTGCTCGACTGGAGACTGTGATGTACCATCCTACACATCAAGGATTAACAGAAATGAGGTCACTTTCATGCATGTTCCGGAGGGCGAAGGAGCAAAACAGGCGAACTGATACACACGTCAAAAAAGCTATTACAACTAAAAAACAGAGCATGCAGCTCTGCATGTACTGATCAGTCCCATGGGGACCGTTGCATTGCTCTTAGGAGGCTCCTTTATCAAATTCTATGTAACATGCTTCCTGACGCTCATGCTTGTACTGTCACATGTTTATGAATGAGACTTCAGCCCATGTAGAGGCCTTGCCTTAAAAAGGAAGTAATTCCACCTCATTAGTTATCAGAGCGAAAAAATTAATTCTCTAGTAACGTACAACCAAGTGCCGTGAAAAGAGAGAATTCTTGTCCGATACTCTGATCCTCACCGAGACATATGGGAAAATCTACTTCCACCAATTCTGTTCAATTCCGATGAACCGTGGAATTGGCAACAGCGAACAGCACAGTGAGCAGTGTAGTACACCGCAGTGAGCAGTGTAGTACAAACATTGGAATGGCATCACTGACCTGCACAACAATACTTTTCCAAACGGGACATCACCTGCAAAACATCCATGACGGGCAGCACTTGGATTTGGCTGACACAGATCCTCCAACCTGGCAAACTCTGTCCGAGAGGAAAACGGACTCTTGCGAATGGTCACCGCGCACATGTCTGCATTACGTGGCAGCAAATTCTCTGCCAAATCTGCAACGTACCCAAGGCCATCGCCCAACAGGGACATCCCCCCTATATTGCTTCTCAGGATCTTGCACCAGAACTGGGGATTCGGATGGGCTTTCAGCACCCGTCCGACGATCTTCGCGCCGAAGAATGACCCATTTAGCTTCTTTGCAATCGCTTTGCCTGCCGCCACCAGCCTCCGATTCTCCTCGACATCTCTGCCAGCAAATGCGTGCGCCTTGAAGAAGAACCAGTACTCCGGGTACGGCAAAACTTTTAGCCTGATCGGCTCTACCGTTCCCAGGCTCGCGACACGCGTGTTGTTGGTGGTGAGTATGATCTTGCTCCCCTGTTTGCCATGTCTTAAGATCGGCAATAACCCTTCTAGCTGTTTCTTGCGCATGTCAACATCCTCAAATACCATCAGGAACCTTTTGGTGCGGTAATTCTCCTTGAGCACATGCAGTGACTCAATGAGATTTTCAGCGTCTCCAACGATATGTTTGGATCCCAGAATAACCTTTGCTTTACCCTGTGGGATAGCTAAGGTACATGAGAAACTGGAATACATAATTAATGGAAAGTGGTTGCGCACCCTCGCATCATCGCAGACATGCTGCACAAGGGTGCTCTTCCCGGCTCCAATGTCGCCAACAATTGGAAGCACACCCAATTTCCCATTTGACTGACCATCGTCGTGCAGCAAGAAGTTGATGGTCCTCTCTTTTTCGATATGTCGGCCAAACATCTGCCCGTCAACGAAGATATTAGTAGCCAAAGGCCGATGGATCTGCTTGCAGCCTTGCAGGAGCATCATGAACTCCCTGAGATCACCAGATATGCTTTGCAACCTCTCTAGCACCCTGTCAATCTCGTCAACACCAACGTCGTGGCGAGACAATATGCTCTTCAGGGTGCACGCAGCGACACGCATGCGCTTTGCAGGATTAAACAAGGACAAGGAGAAAGGTTGTGCGACTACCTTGTCACCATGCTCATCTTCAAACTCCTGCTCTCTGCATCCGACCGTGTCGAGCAAGTATCGGCCCTGGTACACGCCGTCGTTGAGCTCCGAGAGCCACTCGAGGGTGCCGTGGTTTGTGATCTTCCTCCCTTTGGCCTCCTCTACCGCACTGTGAACCTTGATGAGCATATGGCAAATTCTTTGTAACTTGGCTTCGATGCACTCGTGGCCTTTGAAGTGGCCGGCAAGAAGAGATATCACTCTACCGACCATGTCACCGACTACCGCCGAGAAGATGGCCTCCGCCATGGTAATTTTCTCTAGAGGGAGATGTTGGAATCTTGCTGGAAGCTCACCATTTTTTACTTTTTTCTAAGGTTCTGATTGAAGCCAAAAGTCAATACAAGCACCAATTGAACGGCAGGAAAGTGACTCGGTTGACTTATGTGCCTGACTTCAGATGGCACTGCAAGTCTTTAACGCGTGTTGTGTCCTTAATATTTCAATATTGAGTGCAAGCAAAGAAAGACGGGGATTATGGAAAGCAGTCCTGAGTCGTGACATCCTTAACGTTTTCTGCAGACATACAGTAGAGTACACAATTTACGTCTAAAGTCTGAGCCACCGCACCGATCCTCGAGGGGTTGGCACGTGGACCAAACCGACGGCATCCGCGTAACAAAAGAACACGGGTGACCGACGGCATCCGCGTAACAAAAGAACACGGAGTTTTTCACCGCGTGGAGTCCGCCCTCATTCTCTTCTCTTCGTCCTCTATTTTTTCCTTCTGTTGTTCATCTTTTCTTCTTTTTCCTTTCGCCTCCTTTTTTTTGGCTTGGTGCACAACTTGGGCTCCCGCTAGGCCCCTGCCCCTCGCGTCCCATGGCTCGCGGCCTCGCGCAACCTGACGACCTGCCCGAGTAATGCCCTGCCTGGGCTGGAGCCTCGCCCAGGCTGGGACTTGGCTTGCTTGTGTGCCGCCTGGGCTGTCACCCACACGGGCCGTGTCGTCAGGCCGAGGCCCATCAGCGTTAGGGCTTGCGTGGGGGGGCTCGGGTATAAATCGACACTAGCCCCTGCCGATGCACCGACGCGCCACAGGCATCCAACACGTCGCTGGCCACCAATGCCACCACGCCGTCTCCTCTTCGTTAGGCCACCGCCATGCGCTGTTCTCTTGTTGCCACACAAGGTTGCTGCTGCGCGCGGTGCATTCAGTTTGCCGAGCGCCATTCTCCCGCTGTAGCACGGGGCTGCTAAGGTGCGGTGTGTGTTTGGCTCTATGCCCAGGCGGCGTTCTCCCGCTGTCGAGCGGGGCCACTGCGACGCCCGGTGCGTTCGGCTCCGCTACCGAGCGTCGTTGCCGCATCCGGTCACCGTTGAGTGGTCCTGCCTCCACCACCAAGGCGCGCTTGACACCGCGGGGCCATGCTAGCGCGCCCCGCGTCGGACTACACCGCCTCCGCTATTGGGGCGGACCACAATGCCGCTGTGATGCGCCTCCTCCCTTGACGCCGTCGTCGCATGTGTTACCGCGGCACGTGCTGCTACTACTAACGCCTTTGCAAGCACCGCCGCCACTACGTTTGTCGTCACCATTCTTCGTCTTCGGAGCTGTGTACCACCGTGCATAGCTGACTCTCCTCCCCAATATCTCTCGGGTTGCCTGTATCCCCACCCTACTCTCCCACCTTCCTCATATTGCTTGAGGTAAACGTCGGTGTGTGAGGCCATCACACGCCGGGGAGTGCGGGAGCGACGAGGAGGAGTCGTCTGTAAGGGCATGAGGACCCTTCCATGGGGAGGTCGCTTGTCAAGGTAGGCATTACCTTTGCACTCTCGAAGATCGGTTGCTTGTATCAACATCTTGGAGGGCTCCTTGGCAAAGGTATTGTTGTTGTCTGTTGTGGAAGAATCATGACAATGCATGCTTCACCACGTGCGTTGGCTGAAGCGGCGTGACCGCCACTTGAAGCTGCAGTCTGGAGGCACGCGAGAATGGATGTCCTTGGTTCACATCGCGGGGGAGCCCCTTGTCGAGATGGCACCGTTGTTGCCTATGGATGGAGGTTCGACAATGTTGACATTGGAATATAAGGCTAAGCACATACCTTGGCGTCGCAACTTTTCAGCCATTATAGGAATTTTTACAGTGTTTGTGGGTATGAGGTACCTCGCCCCGCAACGAAAAAACTAGCACATGAGGGCATAGTCAAGAGCATTGTTTCTCTTCCCTTGACGATTACATTTAGTGAATGATGGTGAAGCTAGGGGTTGTTAGCACTTCCCTTGACACAAACACTTAGTGCATGACAATGACAAGCATTAAACATGAGTGCCAATAAAACATGATGGCAACACTCATTCAGCGTGTGATGACAATAATAATACAGTCGTGTGATAGCGAACAAGATGTACCATTCCACAACGACAGCCTCTCAGCCCTGAAGAGCATTCGGGCAGTGGCGACAAACATTTTGCGCCTAATGGTGTCAAACACTCAGTCATGCTACGACCGCGGGATGGCGACCCACAATAGTGCGTGATGGAAACCAACACTTAGCGTATGGTGGTGTCAAACACTAAGACGCCCGATGGTGACAAACACTTGTTTGCTCGGTGACAGTGACATCTAGTCGTGCGATAGCGACAGACACTTGGTTTCTCGATGGCAGTGACATCTAGACGTGCGACGGCGACAGACACTTGGTTTCTCGATGGCAGTGACATCCAGACGTGCGACGGTGACAGACACTTGGTTTCTCGATGGCAGTGACATGCAGTCGTGCGACAGCGACAAACACTTGGCTACTCAATGATAGTGACATCCGATCGCGCGATGGCGACTAGCGCTCAGTGCATGATAGCTGTAGATATTGGGCACACAATGACATTAAGCGATCGACACGCGATGATGTCAAGCTTGTGGCATATGATGGCGTAATCGTGGTAACACTCGGCCTAGTAGGTGAAACCGATAGCACTTGGCCCAAAGGGGAGGATGATAGCACACGACCATAGATGAGAGGATGATAACACTCAAGGTGGCTCGGCATCATGGGGAGCTTATAGCCGAGTGACCCGGAGGGAAGGGCACTCCTACTGCGAGGGAGATAGCACGACGTCACGGGGAACTTATAGGTGAGCGACCCCGGAGGGAACGGATGCTCCTACCGCAAGGGAAATGGCTTGCATATTTTGAGCAAATTGGAAGTCATGGCATTCCTTGCGCGTATTGCCCAATATAGCCGGCCTTAATAGGAGCCCTGGATATTTATTATAACAACATAGGGTGCAGTAATAAAGATGTTGTGGGGTACACAATACGGTAACAGCCTCCCATTCAAAAACATTTAGCACTTCGAGGATCGCTTTTTTGTTGTGATTTAATATGCATGCTTGGCTTGACATAGTAGGGGGTGCGACCCTGAAAAGAAGGGGCATTATGCCCAGGATATGCATTACTCAACATCGCGAGAAGCTATCATCATGCAACCTCGGAGGGAATGAACACTCTATACAAGACAAATGTGGCTCGACATTGCGAGAATTTATCGTCTCGCGACCCTAGGGGTAAGGGACACTCTATTCCGAATGGACATGGCTAGACATTGTAGAGAGCTATCGTCACGCGACCCTGGAGGGAAGGGATACTGTTGATGCGAAAATCGTACACACGTGACCTGGGAGATTTGCTTAACTCCAGTGCAGGATCAATATGGCGTGGTGAAAACAACCAAGGCGTGCCAGTCGATTTTCCCTGCAAATCGACAAAGACAATAAACTTAGATCGCTTAGGACATCGGCCCTGAAAGGCCGATGTGTAGCCGATTACCCCTGCACGAAACAATCGGCCGATACGGGTATAATAGATGACTATCGGCTCACACCAGAAGGCTCAGACCAGCCTGGCAGAGTCCGATGACAACTCAATGCAAATTAAGATAAACTATCGGCTAAACGCCCCGATAGAACTGTACGCCGATTAAACCAACCAAATTGCTATCGCCTTAAGTAATTCAATAAGAGATCGGACTCAACCGATGCAGCCTCACCGTGGATAATCAAGACGATGCCAGATCTAGCCGATTTAATGGACTTACAATGACTCGAGTAAGCAGATCTAAATCAAACGACCGTATGGATCTAAGCTACGATAGATCGGACTTAACCGAGACAGTATGTATCCAAGATCCGATACGATAGCTGTAAATAGATCTAGATTACCGGATAACTAGCAATCGTGCCGACGCAATCAGTATATCGGACCTAACCGAGGAAGTACCAATCAAGCCGATACGCTTACCAAGGTGACAAATCCTAATCCCTCGCCGAGATCGGAGCCGATGCAGCCCGCTCGAGACGAGAATTCGTCGGAAAATAGGTGGCGATGCGCCGAAAGTTGTATTGGATTGTGTTCGATTTTCTACAAGCGCCTGGGGTTTATATTTATACCCGCAGGGTCGTGGCCTAAGGCCGACTCAATTACAAACTGGGACTTAGAGTCCGACACGATTACAACTAACACTCTGAGTCCGATACGAACTCTAATAGATTTAAACTATCCTTATCTATACTAACTACTCCGATTCTCCAGGGCCGATACGCCCTTGGTGGATCCAATCATCCCATATTTTCCGCCACCGGCCGATCTTATCTTTCTAGCTTCCCGCACTTTCCTCCATATCGTTTACTGCGACAAATTCCTCCTTTGATCGGCCGATTTTACCCTCAGTCACTGATTCCTGGGCCCAGCCAATTTCTGGCGTTAACACATGCCCCCCAAATCCGGCGTGCGTGTGACAATCGTGGGCCGGATTTCTCTCGTTGGTTCTCGTGCGCATTTATCACCTGTTACCTCAAGGAGAAGTTACCAGTACTTCACTTTTTCACGCTCACCGCCTCTTCCTTCTTTCGCCCCTGCTTCCTGGCGCTTTCGATTCCGGCGACCTCACCGTCGATAAGCATTCCGCCGTCCGCCGGGCCCTCTTTCACCGTCGATTAACACCGCCGCCGATTCTCCTCCGATCACAATGGCGACCTCGAAAGCTGTCCCAGAGGTAACGTCCTTTGTTGCCACTCCATTTTCTTCTTTTTTACCGCCATGGTTACTGTTCTTCTTTTTGGAATTCTCGATCTTTACTCGCTCTTTTTTCCCTTTTTAGCACCTTAGGAACCAAATCATCATTCCATCCTCCGAGTTCCCACAGATTTTATCAATGCTATCTTGGGCCGATGGGCGATGAAGACCCCACAGATTTTATCAATGCTGAAACCAATCGGCTGCCCTTCAAACGCACCACGGTCAGAGCAGGTGATTGGCAAGGCACCTTCCGATCTTGGCCAACTCAACTCTCTGGATGGAGGGACTGGTACCGATGTGTATCAGCAGCTAAAAGCCAAGAATGGGAAGAACTGGGCATCGGCCATTGCATCAATCTGTCCTTGGCCGACATCGATAAGAACGAGCCGATGCTAGCTGCCGCATCGTACCTCTGGTCCGATACATTGAACGCCTTCCTGTTCAATCAGGGTCCGATGTCACCCACTTTAATGGACGTGATGATGTTGACTGACCTGGACATCACCTCAACCGGCGACCCCTGGACCCTCGACACCGAGACCAAGCATCGGCTTCAAACCAAAAGTGTTAAGGGATGGGGCGGATATATGTCAGAACATCGCCGGACAGGGCCTGTCTCTGACCGTGAGTATACAGCCTTCCTCAACATGTGGCTCGAGCGCTTCATATTTTGCAGGCGCACCATCGGCCCGACGACCAATTTCCAAGCCATAGCCGAGCGCCTGGTCATCGGCTGTGCGCATTCCCTTGGGCCGATTTCTTCTGGGAGCCGTATACCACATGCTTCACGATGCATCGATGAAGCTAATGGCCAACAAGTCCGTCGGCTCAACTGGAGGCCCCTGGTGGTTCCTGCAACTTTGGCTGGTGACCTATCACCACAAGGCAATGGGACTCAATTCAATGGACGCCCTAATCTTTCCCACGGACCATGCGGAGAACGAAGAACCGAATTTCCGCCGATGCATGTCTAAGGGAGAAGCTGGGCATCGGCTGTGGGGGGAGCCAAGCTATCGGATAGTCTGCTTGCCCACTGGTTTGCAACCTTCTATACCGGACTGAACCGTGACTGCATCGTCCGATTCCCCTACTCGGCCGAGGATATGTCTGAGTATGAAGTCCCTTGGTTCTTCCGCCCCGATGCGCCGTTAGCCGATCAAATCTCTTTTGGCATTTTAGAGGCATGCATCAGGCCCAGCCTTCTACCTGTCGGAATCGGTTCTGGTAGAACTCATAAACCATCGTATGAGTTTTACTATCCTTCCCTCAGCGCTCGCCAGATGGGGTTCGGGCAGCTGCCGATTGGCCTTTTCTTCAGCAACAAACTCAGGGCCAGGCAGCCGATCGCCAATGGACTTGAGTTTAATCGGGCGCAACATATCGAGACCACTCTCTCACTTGGTGAATGCAGCCCCGACCTCAACCTGAACCCCTCCTCTTCCGCAATGTTCAACCGATGGTGGAAGGAGTGGAGGCGACACTTGTTCTGGGCCAACCCCTCGCGTTATGTGACGGAGCCGATCGAAGATGAGGTACGATACTTGCCTTCTTTTCCTTTTGTCAATTCCATCCAAGTATATCTCATCCTTACTTTGTTTATGCAGTCCGATGACCAACCTGCTCCGACGGAAAGCAACAGCGGCAAGCCGATACGTGACGCGCCCTCCCTGGGGTCTGATGCTCCACTGATATCGGACATAATGAAGGGCGAACAGGGAGGGATCAAGCGCGCCGTGACCAAGACCTCTAAGAAGGTCGCGTCGAAGAAGCGTCGGCTTACTTACGATGATGTTCCTTCACAGCCATCGGCCTCAGCTACCGCCGCCACTGTCACAAGGTCCTCAGAACCCTTATCTCCGATCTCCCAGGCCATCATTGCCCCCCTGGCCGATACTGAGCAGGTAAGTTTTTTTTTACTTGGTATCTTATCTTTTGTTTTCCCTTATGCTCACTTTGGCCTAACGTAGCCGCCATCATCGGCCCCACGTCCTCCTGTTACTACTTCTGCTGGGCCGACGACCAACCCCGTATCGGCTGCCGTGGACACTTCTGCTCCGTCCTCAACACTGCCTCTGTCGACGAGCGAGCCGATAGCCGGCGTCACGGCAGCCCCTTGAGACTGAGGAGATTGCTACATCAACGCCGGCGCCGCCAGCCTCTGGTCAAGCTGATCCTTCGCCTGGCGTGGTTGCTGCTGCTGCAGCCACTGACGTTACCTTGCTGATGCCGCCACCATCGACCTCTGAGCCGGCCGGTACCGTGCCCGCTACCGTTGAAGCTGTCGTAGCCATAGAAGTCGCCGGGCCGATGCCAACGCCTCCTCGATCCTCTCCTGCATCGGCCGCGCCGACGCCCCAAGCTGCTGTCGCCGCTGAAGCGACCGTGCCGATACCAACGCTGCTCCGATCGACTCCTGCGTCGGTTGCGCCGTCGCCACAGGCTGCCCCTTTATCGGCTGATTCGTGCCTCAGACTGTCGAGCCCAGGACTTGGATTCCAGGGGATGTTCGGAGCATTTTAACTGACATCCGGCAGCGCCTAGAGATCCCCGTGGATAGGCTGGTGGCTAGTGGCCGGCTCCGTGCGGGGACCGCTTTCACGAAATTGAGCGGTCCCTGCCCGACGAAGTCCTTGAAGCTTTGGTCCCGGTTAGCTTTTATTGAGTACCATCGGATCAAGGTAATGAAGGCTCAGCGGCGCTTATCGGATCGGGCAGCCCAAGCGGCACAAGTTCAATCAGCGGAACGGGCGGGCTGAGGAGGAGAAGACGAAGTATGAGGCTCTCCAGGCCAGATTGGCTGAGGCCCAAGGCCGCTTAGATCGGCTGAAGCAGGAGCGAGCCGATCTCCAAGCGGCGCTGGCGGCCAAGGATGCCGAGATCGCAACGGAAGAGAGCACCCTGGTGGCGCTTCCTGCGGCGCTTGAAGCCCAACAAGCGGCATTTTCGTCGGCCATCGCTGAAGCGACGCAGCGCCGCGATGCTCTCCTGGCGACGGTGCCGATGGAGCTTACCTAGCTGAGGTCGATCAGATTCGCCTCAATGCCATCGCCGCCATCCAGAGCTATCTAGCATGACTGCCGCCGATGTAACCTTGAATTTTTTCTTCTGTAAGGCCTGTCGGTGTATTTTTGAACGCTGATGCTTGTAACTAAGGGCGATATTTAATAATATCGGCCATCTGTAGGCGATATATTTTTTCTATATATCGGCTTTTTAATCACTTGACTCTTGAGTGCTTTGTTTCGTTCTTTCTTCTGCTTGAGGCCGATACTCCTGATGTCGGCCGATTGACTGATGCCTTCGTGTATCGGATCCCTGGACGTTTTTACTTCATGCATCGACCCATACGCTAGGATAGTATCGCTTCAAGTATTTGCCGTTTAGGGCCTTGCCGAACTCTTCTCCATCTAATTCCTTTAGCAAATACGCATTACCCGGTACGCATCGGCTTACCATGTAGGGCCCTTCCCAATTCGGGGACCATTTGCCGAACCGATTATCTTTGGATCCGATTGGCAATATTAGCTTCCAGACCAAGTCCCCCTCCTCGAATTTCTTGGGGGCCACCTTCTTATTATAGTGTCGTGCGACTCGCGCCTTATTTTCTTCCAGTTTTTCCAATGCTCTGAGCCGATGCTGCGTTATATCCTCTAGCTCATCGATCATGAGGTTTGATATTCGTCGGCTGTCAACTGATCCTGCGACGTAATCCTTCTGGAGCCGATATTAGTTTCCCACGGTGATACTGCGTCGTGCCCGTATACCAATGATAAGGAGTTACTGTATCGAACCATGACAGGCCATCCGATAAGCCCATAATGATTCGGCGAGCGTCGTATGCCATCGCCTCGGCTGCTCGTCGATCTTCCGCTTAATCAACTTAATCAGGCTTTTATTTGAAGCTTCTGCTTGTCCGTTTGCTTGAGCGTAATAAGGCGACGAGTTTAAAAGTTTAATCCCCATGCCTGCGGCGAAGTTCTGGACCTCTTCTGACATGAATACGGTACCTTGGTCGGTTGTAATCGTCTGAGGAATACCGAATCGATAGACGATGTGTTCTTTGATAAAGCGATCACGTCTTTGGAAGTTACGTTTTTGAATGATACTGTTTCGACCCACTTAGTAAAATAATCCGTTGCTGCCAGAATGTATTTATGCCCTTTGCTCGATGCCGGGGTAAATCTGGCCGATCATGTCAATCCCCCATCCTCTGAACGGCCAAGGTTTGATAATCGGATTCATAGCCGATGCTGGACTTCTTTGGATAGAGCCAAATTTTTGACAATCCTGGCACCCTTTGTAGTATCTGAAACAATCTTCGAGCATCGCTGGCCAAAAGTAACCGGCTCTTCTCAGCAGCCATTTCATTTTATAAGCCGATTGATGGGTGCCACAAATTCCTTCGTGTACTTCGCACATGGACTACTTTGGCTTCTTCTTGATCTAAACACTTCAATAGAATCCATCCAACGTCCGATAGTATAGCGCATCGTCCAGCATAATATATTTGAGAGCTTTGTACCTGGTTTTTCGTGGGGTTGGCTGTGAAGGGTTTGCAGGTAATCTATTATTCCTTTCTCCAATCGTCTTCCTCGATATCGGCTTCCTCAACGATGACCCCTTTGTCGCACAGCCGATATCCTGATGCACTTTGCGCCAGATTATTTGCTTCCATATTCTGCTCCCTAGGTATATGTTTGAACCATACGCCTCTGAATTCTTCAATGAGCAGCCGACAGTACTCATAATAACTCCTTAAGATGTCATCTCTACACTCGTAGCTGCCAGCCAGCTGTCCGATTACAAGTAATGAGTCTCCAATTATCTCGACAGAATCGGCTCCGGCCTCCCGTAAGATTTGCAGTCCTTTCAAGACCGCCTGATACTCGACCTGATTATTAGTTCCGGATCAACAGAGAAGGCGAACTCAAATCGTGCGGGGCGAGATACACAGTAACCGATGCCACACCCATGTTTGCATACTGATCCATCGGAAGAACAAAACCCATGGCATCGACTCGACGTACCCCCCCGTTGTTTTGCTGTGATCGACCATTAAATCGGCCAAAACTTGTCCTTTAACTGCTTTAGCCGATTCATACCTCAAGTCATATTCCGCCAACGCGAGCATCCACTTCCCAATTCTCCCCTTTAAAACAGGAGCTGATAGCATATACTTATCACGTCGGTCTTACATACCACGGCACATTCATTTGCCAAAAGATAATGCCTTAACTTGGTGCAGGAAAAATACAGACATAAGCACAATCTCTCGATTTCCGAATACCTAGTCTCCGCATCTACCAGCCGTTGGCTTAAATAGAATACCACTCTTTCCTTACCGTCCTGTTCCTGAATGAGCGTAGAGCCGATAGACTTTATATCGGCTGCAATGTACAATTTGAAGGGGAACGCCTTCCTTTGGTGGTACTAGCACTGGGGGAGAACTCAAATATTCCTTGATTCCATCCAATTACCTTCTGGTGTGCTCCTCCCACCTGAATTCTTGATCGGCTTTCAATTTTAGTAAGGGTGAGAACGGCTCCATCTTCCCTGATAGATTAGATATGAATCTCCTGATGAAATTGACCTTGCCGATCAAGGATTGAAGCTCCTTTTTATTAGCCGACGGCTTGATTTCTTTGATCGCCTTAACACTCCTTCTGACTGACTTCAATCCCTCTTTCGTGTACAATGAAGCCCAGAAACTGCCCAGCCGACACTCAAAGGCACACTTGGTCGGATTCATCTTCAAACCGTACTTCCTGGTTCGCTCCAGTACCTCTTTTAAATCGGCTATGTGTCCATCGGCGCTTTTGGACTTGACTACGACGTCGTCAATGTAAATCTCCACCAATCGGCAATCAGATCGTGAAATATGTAATTCATAGCCCGTTGATATGTGGCAACCAGCATTTTTGAGACCAAAGGTCATTACCACCCACTCGTAGAGGCCGATTGCTCCTGGACATCTGAAAGCAGTCTTCGAAATATCTTCTTCCGCCATGAATATTTGATTATACCCTGCGTTGCCATCCATGAAACTGATAATTTGATGTCCGGCCGCTGCGTCGATCAGAAGATCCGCTATTGGCATTGGATAATCATCCTTGGGCGTAGCTTTATTCAACGGCCTGAAGTCGATGCAATCCGGAGCTTCCCATTCTTCTTGACTACTGGAACTATATTCGAAACCCATTCGGGGTATCGGCATGGCCTGATGAATTTGGCATCGTAGAGCCTCGTAATTCCTCCTTGATGGTTTCGTATATCTTAGGGTCTGTTCTCCTTTGAGGGTTCTTAAATGGCCGATACCCTAGTTTAATCGGTAGCCGATGTTCAACAACGGATCGGCTGAGCCCTGGCATCTCATGATAATCCCATGCAAAACAATCTCTATATTCTTTTAATAACTCTATCACTTTTACCTTGGACTCCTTTGATAATCCTTTACTGATATATGTCGGCCTTTGTTATCGCCATTTCCGATATCAACCTCCTCCAACTCATCGGCCGACATAAACCCTTGCCCCAGCTTCCCTTCATTTTCCACATCACCTGGGGTGCCCATCAGAGAAAAAATTTAGAATTATTTCGTCGATAATCTCCAACCCCTGGTTGGTACTTTGATGTAATCACCTTCCCAACTTTTCCCCGACAAGCACTCCATGTCATCGATTTGCCATGGGGATGGATCGGCCGACGCGACGTCAACTGTTTTGTCGGCTGGCACGATCTCCACCTTATCATCTGTCCACTGCATCAATACCTGGTGCATCGTAGAGGGAATGCAGCAATTGGCGTGGATCCAATCTCTTCCAAGTAATAAACTGTAGGCCCCTTTTCCATCGATGACGAAGAAAGTTACAGGCAGTGTCTTGCTTCCGTGGTCAATTCCACATTGACGACTCCCTTTGCTTCCGATGTGCCTCCGCCATAATCCCTCAAGATCATGTTGGTTTGATCAAGTCATCGGTAGTTTTGCCTAGCTTCGAAAGGTAGTCATTGGCATGATGTTGATGCTGCACTCCCATCGACTAACATCTTAGCCATCGGCTTCCCATTGATGAATCCGCTCATGTACAACGCCTTCAAGTGCCGATGCTTCGAGTCTTCGGGTTTCTCAAATACTGCCTGTTGTGGGTCTAGAACCAGCTGTGCAGTGATTTCTTCATTGTCATCTGCGCATGCTCGGAGGATCTGAATTCCTGTGGCAAAATAAAAACCATGTTGACGGATGCCTCCGTCGGCTCTCTTTTTTGGGGCGCCATTCTTTCTTAATACGGGGCCGATAACCACGTGGATCGGCCCTTTACTCCCGATGGCGGAGCCTCTGCACCCTTCTTTTCTGGCTCTTGGTAAATATATTACTGGGCACCATTGCTCGTTTGGCCCCTGATTATCTCTACCGCCTCCTTCAACACCGTTAACAGGACCGAGCCGATCATGTGCGGAGACTCTGACCTGATCGGTAGCCATCGGCCGGCGCCTTGTGGGGATCGTTCATCCTGACTGGATCGGCTTGGAGACGCGAACTTCCCCCGCGAGGCTTGATGATAGTCCGATTGCCTTTCCCGGAACTCTGCAACTTGACCGTACATCCGGGGCAGTTATCGGCTGATGGTAATTTCATGCCATCCCTGGTCCCAACAAAATCTGAAGAAAGGGCATTCCTAGTGAGGGTCAAACTGTGGCCCTTGATGTATCTTATCCTCCCTACTCATGCCTCTTCTGATACCTGTTAATGATAGCCGATGACCCCCCTATACCAGCCATGTTGACATTTGGCTGGAAAGGGATGTCCATCAATCTTCATCGGTTTCTTCTCGTTCATGCGAACTTGATGCGTCCTTGCTCGATAGCGCATTGAATCTGCAGCCTAAACACTTTGCATTCATTGGTGTGTGTGTGACGGCGAGTTGTGCCACTTGCACCATTTTCTTTTCTTCAGCTCATCTGCCAATGGCAATACATGGTTCTCGGCAACTGGATGTGCTTCTCCTGGAGTAACAAATCAAATATTTTATCTGCCTTATTAACCATCAAAGTCATATCGCTCTCCAGGTGAATCCTTCACCATGGGCATGCCACAGCCTTCTTATTCCTTGTCCATTGAGCCAGGCTACTTCCTCTCAGAATCGGAATCAGAGGCATAATCGGCTGCTTGGATGGCTGTATATTTGTTCTTCATACCTCTGGATTGATTTTCTTGCGCCGATACCCTTTGAACCAACTGGGCTAAACTTTCAAACTCTGGAGACGGGAATTTTTCACGAAGTGGTCCTATCAATCCATTGAATGCCAGATCAGCTAACTGCTGATCGGTCAACTGTAAACTGAAGCATCGGCTACGTACATCCCTGAACCTCTGAACATACTCAGTAACCGGTTCGCCAGCCCGCTGCCTTACCGCCATCAAGTCCGTTATCCTCATCTCCCTAACTTCCGCAAAGAAGTATTTGTGGAACTTCTGCTCTAAATCGGCCCAACTTCGAACCGAGTTCGGAGAAGTGATGCGAACCAAGAAAAGCCGATCCAGAAAGAGATATGGAAAGAATCGACCTTCAATGCATCAGTAGCCGATGCTTCCCCGCATTGTGCTAAGAATCGGCTTAATATGCTCTAGAGTAGTCGTATCATCTTGTCCCGTGAACTGGCGAAATCTGGCATCTTGTACGATGCGGCAGAGGCACTGCATCAAAAGATTCTGGATATGGAGGCCGATACACGAACGACTGCTGCTTCGGCTTTAAACCGAACTGTTCCCTCATGACTCAGCAATCATACCGGCCCAGTCATCGGCCCAGTGGCAGGATGTATGGCGATGTATACTGCCATGTGCCGATGTTTGCATATGGACATTAGGCTGCCCTCACACAATTGGCCACCGTGTGATACCCTTGACGTCCAGCCGACGGGGCAGCCGCCGATCGTGGGAATAGACTTGTATCCACGTCCTGCGTCGTGAGTATAGTCACATGGGGAACATCGGTTGTACTGAGCTTGAGGCGCGTGGGTAAGCCGATGTAGAGTAGCGTGGCTGGGGCATTGCTGCGCCGAGCTCTGTATGACAGGGTCTGAAGAGGCGATGAATTGTACATAGGGCCATGCGCCGATGCGGGCTACCAGCTTGGGCTGGTGGCACATGTACTAGTTGGTGGTACAAAGTAGTGCTGGTCCTTGGACTTGCTCCTTGTAAATAGATCCATCAACTGTCTTCGAATCAGGTGTCTTCAAAGTGTTGACCACGTGTTTGGGATTGATTGATTAGGGCATGATGGACCGCTTGATCTATCACGTCCTGGAACTTTTGCTGGGGCTCCAATCCTGATTGGGCTCCTCCTCATCCCCCGCATGATGCTCTCCAGGCAGTACTGCAAGAGGCAAAGGACTCTTTGATGAATCAACCCCTGCCTGGATTTTGAAAATGAACCGAGGCATAGTTTGTGGAAGTCGGCCATCCGCTGCTCTAACTGCTGCTTTTGCTCATGCGGTCAGACGGATCATCAACCGATATTGGGATCATCGTTCTCCGATGACACTTCTGATGGGTTCTTGATGTATCGGGTTTGTCATTGTCGATTGCTTCTGGTCCCACCGGGCAGTGCCAAAAAAGTGTGTGATGCGAAAATCGTACACACGTGACCTGGGCGATTGCTTCACTCCAGTGCAGGATTCAATATGGCGTGGTGTGCAAACAACCATAGGCGTGACAGTCGATGTTTCCTGCAAATCGACAAAGATCTAAACTTAGATCGCATGAGTGACATCGGCCCTGAAAGGCTCGATGCTGTAGTACGATTACCCCTGCACGAAGCAACGTCCGGCTGCAGTATTCGCACCTTACGGTATAATGATGACTATCGGCTCACACCAGATAGCTCAGACAGCCTGGCAGAGTCGATGATAACTCAATGCAAATAAGATCAAACTATCGGCTAAACGCCACGATAGAACTGTACGCCAATCGAGAAACCAACCAAATTGCTATCGCTTAAGTAATTCACATAAGAGATCAGACTCAACCGATTGCACAGCCTCACCGAGGATAATCAAG
>JAGXJF010003740.1:0-20286 GCA_019208055.1 Stipa capillata
GTAATGACCCTAAACCTTAAAGCACGAGATCAGTAAAGATCGCTGTGGCTAATTCGGAGTTCTTCTTTTACATGCATGCATATAGACAGTTCCAAAGATGACTCAGATTAAAAACTTAAATATGTACCGGTTAACCATTTAAAATACGACGTGGAAGTCACCTTGAGCAAAACTCTGAACCCAATTCTAACTAAAATTTTGGAAATCTTTATGAAGTAATCCTAGTTGAATTGCCAACTTGGACTATAGCACAAATGCGTTGACATAAGAGTCAACCATCCATTTTTCACCCCGATAAAACCCTGGGAAATCACATATGCGATAAACAAGTTCCACATAATTTCAATTGATATTGGGTTCAAACTTTATCTTTAAATCCATTTCTAAAACATTAAGGAAATCAAAACAAAATAAAAAGTATTTTTCTGGCCGTGGGTCCCACCCAGCAGATTTTCTTTTCTTCACCCGCCGGCAGACCAATTTTTGCACCTGGCAAGAATGCTCCTCCACGTGTCCCAAGCCAGCAGCTCCTTTTTCTCTCCTTTTCTTCCCCATTTCCTCACCAGCACGCCACTCCCCCACTGCCACTTTCTCTCTCCTTTCTTTGCTCCACGCACAGCACACGTACAGCAGCCATGCTTCCTCAGTTCTTCAAGCTTTCCCCAACCATACCTCCTTCTTCCTCCCTCAAAATCCCATTCCAAATCAAGAAACCAGGCCATGCATGTTATACTGTTAGAATCCCCACCTCCTAAGCATTCCAATCATCTGAGAAATGTTGGCATGCATGAGCTCCCCGGCGCCCTGCTCCCCGCCGCGCCTCCCCTGTTCTTGGCCAAGCTCAGGCGCGCCGCCGCCCTGGGCTCTGCTCCATGCGCCGCTCTGCTCCATGCGCCGCCCCTAGCTGCGCCGCCGGCCAGCGCCTCCCCCATCCACCTCCGGTCGCACGCCACCCCTGAGGGCCGCCGCCGCCCGAGCTCTCCCTGCCGTGCTCCCCGGGTCGCCGCCGGCGCTGCTCGCCGCCCGGGCAAGCCCAGGCCATGGCTGCCCGTGGCCGCCGTCGGCCACCCTCCCTCCGCCTCGGGTGCCACCACCGGCCTTCCCC
Organism: Stipa capillata; assembly: GCA_019208055.1. NCBI lineage: Eukaryota > Viridiplantae > Streptophyta > Magnoliopsida > Poales > Poaceae > Stipa > Stipa capillata. The sequence continues at coordinate 1,106 of JAGXJF010003740.1, forward strand.
ACGCCGCAGCTCCTCAGTATCGCCGCCGGCCAGATCCCGAAGCCCCGCGGCTCCTTTTCTATATGCATGCATGCCCTGGAGCGAGCTCTCGCCGGAGCATCCGATGCCGCCAGCGCCATGGACGTCGAGCTCCCCCGCGCCGACCTCCCTCAGCCATCCTCCCGTGAAGCTCCTCCCGCAAGCGTCGTTTGCCAGCTCGTGTTCTTCGTCGCCCGGGGTGAGCTTCTGCTCAAGCGATTGAAGTGTCGATTGTTCACTAATGTTAGAAAACTAGATTAAACTGCTGAATACGTTAGTTAATGCAAATAAATATTTAAATGCAAAAGCATGTTGATTATGTTAATATGAACCGGGTAGCTTCACCGAAGTTTCAATGATCATGTGCGTGGGTAGGAGTCAGTTCTAATCAAAATACTTAAGTTCTTCGGATGAGCAAAGTCAAGATGAATCCATATTGTTCCTATATACTAAGTATTTCAGATGATTCTTGTTAAATCAATAGCTTACGATGTTCTGACCCATTTTGGTAACTGGTTGACTAGCTGGGGATTAGTGCCTTAGCGGCAAGTAGTTGAAATTGAGGTGCGGATGAGCAAGGCTAAGACATATTTAAACAAGTAATGGCTACGCCGTCTGGAGAATATTTAACCAACGCGTTAATGATGAAAATGGCTGGCCAAGACCATGCCCCATTTAAGTACAGGATAGGTGGAGCTTAAGCTTTGCCTTTAGAAGCATATCGGAGGTTTGTGGTTATTGATTAGCAATGAGTTAAAGAGTGGCAATTATCAACTAATAAGTGAACTAAGTAGTTCCTAATCAATGGCCCCATCCGAACGGAATAGCTATTAGACGGATAAGTAATCTGGATCGATTAAGGTTCATTCAACTATATGATGTAATTAAATACACTGATAACTAACCACTCGGTTCCCAGCTATATGCTAAATAATGCGGTTTCTGATTGCTGTTTACTAACCCTAGTAATTGACGGATCAATGATTAAATGTCGATTTATAGATAAGGATCATTAGTAAAGGTCTGGCAGAGGAACTCAAGTATTGCAAGAGAATGATTAAAACAAGTATTGCTCGTAGGTACCCATAGCTGATAGAACCTTACGCATGAACGTGTTACAAATAGAGATTTAATAGAACATGATTATTGAATTTATAATCTCTGCACTCCACCGTAAAGATAACTCCAATTAGGTTGACTCCTTCATGGCATGTTTAGCGCGGTTAAATAAGTGTGATTATGCACCCTTAGATTCATGTACGATATAGCTAGTACCTCAGCTACTTGTGATCTCGGTTGAACCAGGTATCAACCATTGCCTCCCCAGTAATACCTAGTTAGCCACTAACATGTGCGCAAACCAACTTTATTAGTACGAAGTGCTTATCCTAATGCCAAACCCAAGTAACCATACAACTATTGTTATTTTGCTTGAAGACTGGCCTAGCAATTCTCTAACTACACTATTAATATATTAGTTTAACACGGAAATTAATACTTGTGGTACACGCCATTCTAATTAACGTAGTGACGATTCAAAACTAAGTTGGCAGTCTGAATTGCTTACTAATTAGCTCATGTATAGATATATGTGACAATGGACCCGTTAGTCATCCTCGAGCCCTCACCACCCAGCTAATTATAAGAATATCGAAATTCTTTTCTTTACTGAGAGAAATACAAAAAGAGTCCTAGGGAATCTAGCTTAACAGCCAAACTTAAAATACTAGCATCGCAATTCGCCTAACGGCTGGAAGATAATTACGACCCGATGTCCTCATCTACCACATCTACGAATTGATCGAATGAGTTCTAACCCTAGTTAGAGTTAAAACATATCTCCTTCGTTGCATATTGTACCCATGCATGCATCCATGTTCTAAGTGCATTCATGATTAAAGTTGTACCGCAACTAAAACTAAACCAACATTTGGCATGAACACAAACCTGCTTATGTACTTGTATACCTTATTTTAAATCTACCGTAGTTGCATCCATATCACTGGCATTCATGCATCTTCGCCCTTTTCGAATTAGTTCTTAGGGTTGCTCTTTCCCTTTTAGAGGTCGCTTGCTTCTTACCGGTGTTTCAAGTATTTTGGAGTTCTCCCGCATGCTCCCCGCAGGATCAGGAACAACCCGAACAAGGCAAGCAGAGCTTGTTGCATCCTTGCATCGTTATTTATATACTTTATTGGATTATATGTTGATGTATGGATTGTTGCTTGGAATGTGTGGTTCAGTTCGGTGAAACTAGCATGTTAGGATGTGTTGCTAGTGGTGTCCAGCGATGGCTGGGAGTTAATCTGGTTCCTCTAATAACTTGAACCTGCTGAAGTGAGATGTGAGAGCCGAGGGTGTGTTCGACGGATACGGTTGGTAGGTTCTACCATCCTGAGGTGATTCCGCTCGACGGATACGGTTGGCTCCGCCATCCTGAGGTGATTCCGTTCGACGGATACGGTTGGTAGGGTCTACCATCCTGAGGTGATTCCGGTCGTAGCATTTCCCTTATCACCGCGTGGACGTTAGCGGAAATCTCTGCCATGGACGTTTCGCATGATGAGCCTCGGTCACTTGGAGATTAGCTACCTCCGAGTGAAGAGCACTGGTTATTTCCATGGGGATGTATTTGCCGGTAACGATCCGAGAGATTATGTGAATGTGTGTCAATGTGGTGAGGTGTGATATCCCAAGTGAGTGGGAAAAGGCAAGTGAGTGCCTGCTTATTCATTAAGGTGTATAGTGGGCAAGTGAGTGCCCCTATACCCATGTATTAAGGTGTATAGTGGGCAAGTGAGTGCCTCTATACCCATGTATTAAGATACGGCAAGTGAGTGCCACCATGTCCCTTCGTGGATACGTGTGAATTTTGATCTGTGAGTTGTTTCCCATGGGGAACCTTGTTCTGTCAATGAAGTTCTTGAATGTTGTACCTTTCCGCTCGAATTATGCCATGTTTAATTACTGTTATACTAGTATGTGTAGGACATTTAATCAAGCACGAATAAGTCTTGCGAGTACGTTTGTACTCACCCAGGTTATCCCTGGAGCTTGCAGGTGAGCCGGTGGTTGAAAAATTATTTTGATGATGCTTGAAATTGCGTTTCCTCGGTTGTGTTCGACTCATGGGATAGATTGTAGCTTTTGGGTCAGCGGTCACTGTACCGCTGTGGGACTCATTTACTGTTCTTCCGCTGTTGTTAACTTCTCCGTACTCGGATATGTTTCCGGTGTTAACCGACTGATGTAATATGTTGTCCCATCGTGGACTGTTATTATTAATATCGTAATGTAGAGCTTTGTGACGATATCCGAGTTGTTAATCCGGGCTGCCCCTGCACAATGCGTGAGTGATATGAAGTGTATGGGTATGCCGTGAAAGATCGAGGCCGTACCATTTTCTACTAAGTCGAGCAGGAGTTGGTTGAGTGACCCGCTGGCTGAGATGCTGTGCCGGCCAGGTAGGGTGTGGGCGTTCTACCGGGCTTTCGAGCGACCCACTAGCTTCCGAGCTAGGTTAGGGTGTGGGTAGAATTGCCGGGCTCCTCCGACCTTGCTTGTCGTGGTAGGATTAGGGAACGACTCTGACTTTTCACCGGATTATGGAATCGTATGTGATTTTGGAAAGATTGGTCGCTTCCGGCCGGCTCGCACCTGGCGGGTGTCGGATCGTCTACCTTGGTGCGTACGGCGCAGGTACCGTGCCACCGGGCGGACGAGTCCTTCGGTCCTTGGCGACTTCTCGTTCCCCTAATCATATGCAATTCCGGGTCCGTGACAACTTGGTATCAGAGCCGAGCTGACCGTAGGAAGCCAATTGCAGGTGGTCGTTAGATAGGAGCTTCCGCTGCGCCTCGCTGATAGGCCAGCAAAATTATTTATAAAACTAAAAATGAGTTTCAACAAGACTAAGTACGGTTCATTTTACTCCTTATCCCCTTCAATCTTAAATCTGAATTTTCTTCTTCTCTAATTCATTTGGTTGCAAAATGTTTATAAAATCTCTTCTCATCTTGCTTTCCTATGCAAGATGTCTCCCGGATGTTTTAGCCCTTGCTCTTCTGCTTTCTTAGTAAGTGGTATGTCTGAATTCGTTCCCTTGCAATTATACCTCTTCAATCTTGCCCAAGTACCTTAACCCTTGTCACCATCTATTCAAAGACATGTTAAGCTCTATGGTCGTTCGCTACCTCTACTTCCGCAGCTAAAGATTATCCTTTTTCTATATGATTATCGTGTGCACAATCGTCTTCTTAAGTCAGAATTGCTATTTACAGTGTGCCATTAGTTCGCAGTTCTGCTCCAAGTTCTGGAGTTGGCATCCTCTTGCTTTTTCCCCCACCTTACCCTAAAGACTTATCTCCGTCATAATGATGACTTAGAGAACCCTACCTTGCTAACTGATCTTCTAACTAACCAATATTCCCTATTCTTGGAGGACATCCAGGAATTAAGTTTCTCCAAATTCCTTGTCAACCTTTTGTGTTCTCCATCTCTTAGTTCCTGCCCTAAACCGAGGTCTTCAACTAAATTCAAGTGGATCTAAGCGCTGGCTCAGTCCTTCCCTTCCCCCTCCTTAGCAGGATCGAAGGAAGTTCAAGACCAATCTCATAATATCTTGTTTTACCTCAAGGATGTGAACCTGTACATGATAGATTATTCAAAATTGATGCCATGCCTTCGGTATTCTCGAACGTTTTTGTGCCCATGTTAGCACGTCAATAGGGAGCCTGATCACCTCCTCGTTGATGGCGCTAAGTGCGGTACGGAACTGTTCTTCAATCCCGACAATTTTGAACTATCACTTGTACAACGCGGTACATCCAAACCCTTCCTATCTAATATACCTTGCCAGCAAGATTAAGCTGGATCTCAGACTAACCTTAAAGATGACCTTTGGTCAAAGCAAAATTGGAATGGATGGAATTGAGTAAGATTTTAGAAATAAAAATAGAAATCTGAATGTCTATGTGAGCCCTTGATGCTATGATCGGAGATGGAAGATGGTATGATGCCTTGGCTAGTAATCAAGATACTAAGGTTTGTTTAAGGAGATTAATTACAGTGATTAGACTATAGATCTCTAGAAATCTCAAGAAATAATAAGGTCTTATTGGATTCCTCTTAGGGAAATGACTCTATTGTCGGTGGATGATGTTTTCGAGATCAGAGTCATGCTGAAAATAAAAATTTGAGAAAGGAGTACAGGATTAATAAGTCTATTTGGATTACAGGGCTATGTAAATCTTGGATTTTGATTGGATTATAGGGAATTGTTGGACTAATTCCTAGGTCAAAAGTCATAGTATTAGCAAATACCCTTTGGAAATTGGATTAAAGATTAGAGATAGTATATGAATTTCAGTGGGTTAACCTAAATGAGTTGGATTAATAGGAGATGCAATGGAGTGCGAAGGATTAATTGATTTAGCAAAGTAATTAATTATTGCTAGTAGATAATTCCTTGACATTGATTCTCAATGAAAAAAATGATGGACAGAAGTAGAGATTGATTACCAGACCAATTGATTACGATTACGACTTAGCATCAACGGCGAATGGATCTTTGGCGGTTCGTGATATAAGCATTATCGGAGGATCTAATGTATTCATAGGTCTCTAGTGATAAGGACCTTAGGTTGCTGTTGGTGCCAATAATTATAATAGATCCGAAGATTGGTTTAGTCATTGGATATTGGTGAAATTAGAAGTATTGCCGTTGGGCTTGGATAATTATGAGTTGGCAGGTGATACGGTAGAAGACGTACACATGGCAACACTACTATTGGATTTGGAAAGAATCAGGAGTAATAGATAAAGGGACTTAGATAAATTGTTGGATCGGTGGAATATGATTAATAATGAAGATTTTGAATACTAGTGGATGAGATAAAAATGAAGTCTATAGATGGAGGATTAATAGAAAATGATCATGGGCAAAGATAAAGGTTGGATTTCCATTAAGATAATACTTATAGGTTAGGTAGATGATCTTTGGAATTCGATTTTTCTATAGGAAATTGCTAAGGTAGTGATCTGTCTTTAGAAAGATGTCTTGGTGAAATAGTAGAATTCTACATGCTAAAGGATTGAACCAAAATAGGTTAAATAGAATTGATAGTGCATGTTAGAAGATTAATGGATATTTAGGAATAAGAACTGGAAGTAGTTGCTAGAGGGTATGTTTCGATTTAATTTAGGGAGATTTGATGGAAGACAGAAGAAAGTCAATGATTATAGGCTACAGAATTGATGGATTGCGAAAGAAGGAGCATTTGAATATTGATACATTGATGGATATAGATTCCTGAATTGGATTTAATTAGGTCCACCCAGAGAATATTTGATGGAGATCACGATATAATGTGGGTGGAATGTAGATAATTATAATCCGGGAAATGTGATTGGAAAATAGCTTTTGAAGTAAGCCTAACTAACCAAACAACATAGAACGGAGTTGTTGTTAAAAATAAACAATAAAGTAAAAGACGTTTTAAACTCATCCCAAAACAATGAAGGCAATTACCACTATCTGAGACCGATCCTCATATTCATAATTCTTTCTTTCCAATCTAGAAGTAGTTATGACCATGCAATTCTCTTGCCTCGGCCACACCTAAGCTAAGATCAGTTGTTCATACCAGCTTTTCTCACTCAAACCAACAATCTTGAATTCTGAATTTGCAAGACTGGCAATTGCCGCAACACCTCTTGGTTGCTCCTGCTCGTTTCACCTTCATCTCTCCCCTTAACCAAGTGTAGAGCCTATTAAAGCTGGAACACCGTGGAATGATATTCTGATCTGGTTTTCTTCTTCCAGAACTAGTGTAAAAGTCGATAAGTGATTCTGCTTTCTCACTATCGAAAGCTTAGTATCTCATCAAAGACTTGCTGCAAGCTAAACACCTCTTCTGTTCTTCTTTACCGTAGAAATCTCGGGACGAGATTCTTTTAAGGGGGGTAGGTTTTGTAATGACCCTAAACCTTAAAGCACGAGATCAGTAAAGATCGCTGTGGCTAATTCGGAGTTCTTCTTTTACATGCATGCATATAGACAGTTCCAAAGATGACTCAGATTAAAAACTTAAATATGTACCGGTTAACCATTTAAAATACGACGTGGAAGTCACCTTGAGCAAAACTCTGAACCCAATTCTAACTAAAATTTTGGAAATCTTTATGAAGTAATCCTAGTTGAATTGCCAACTTGGACTATAGCACAAATGCGTTGACATAAGAGTCAACCATCCATTTTTCACCCCGATAAAACCCTGGGAAATCACATATGCGATAAACAAGTTCCACATAATTTCAATTGATATTGGGTTCAAACTTTATCTTTAAATCCATTTCTAAAACATTAAGGAAATCAAAACAAAATAAAAAGTATTTTTCTGGCCGTGGGTCCCACCCAGCAGATTTTCTTTTCTTCACCCGCCGGCAGACCAATTTTTGCACCTGGCAAGAATGCTCCTCCACGTGTCCCAAGCCAGCAGCTCCTTTTTCTCTCCTTTTCTTCCCCATTTCCTCACCAGCACGCCACTCCCCCACTGCCACTTTCTCTCTCCTTTCTTTGCTCCACGCACAGCACACGTACAGCAGCCATGCTTCCTCAGTTCTTCAAGCTTTCCCCAACCATACCTCCTTCTTCCTCCCTCAAAATCCCATTCCAAATCAAGAAACCAGGCCATGCATGTTATACTGTTAGAATCCCCACCTCCTAAGCATTCCAATCATCTGAGAAATGTTGGCATGCATGAGCTCCCCGGCGCCCTGCTCCCCGCCGCGCCTCCCCTGTTCTTGGCCAAGCTCAGGCGCGCCGCCGCCCTGGGCTCTGCTCCATGCGCCGCTCTGCTCCATGCGCCGCCCCTAGCTGCGCCGCCGGCCAGCGCCTCCCCCATCCACCTCCGGTCGCACGCCACCCCTGAGGGCCGCCGCCGCCCGAGCTCTCCCTGCCGTGCTCCCCGGGTCGCCGCCGGCGCTGCTCGCCGCCCGGGCAAGCCCAGGCCATGGCTGCCCGTGGCCGCCGTCGGCCACCCTCCCTCCGCCTCGGGTGCCACCACCGGCCTTCCCCACGCCGCAGCTCCTCAGTATCGCCGCCGGCCAGATCCCGAAGCCCCGCGGCTCCTTTTCTATATGCATGCATGCCCTGGAGCGAGCTCTCGCCGGAGCATCCGATGCCGCCAGCGCCATGGACGTCGAGCTCCCCCGCGCCGACCTCCCTCAGCCATCCTCCCGTGAAGCTCCTCCCGCAAGCGTCGTTTGCCAGCTCGTGTTCTTCGTCGCCCGGGGTGAGCTTCTGCTCAAGCGATTGAAGTGTCGATTGTTCACTAATGTTAGAAAACTAGATTAAACTGCTGAATACGTTAGTTAATGCAAATAAATATTTAAATGCAAAAGCATGTTGATTATGTTAATATGAACCGGGTAGCTTCACCGAAGTTTCAATGATCATGTGCGTGGGTAGGAGTCAGTTCTAATCAAAATACTTAAGTTCTTCGGATGAGCAAAGTCAAGATGAATCCATATTGTTCCTATATACTAAGTATTTCAGATGATTCTTGTTAAATCAATAGCTTACGATGTTCTGACCCATTTTGGTAACTGGTTGACTAGCTGGGGATTAGTGCCTTAGCGGCAAGTAGTTGAAATTGAGGTGCGGATGAGCAAGGCTAAGACATATTTAAACAAGTAATGGCTACGCCGTCTGGAGAATATTTAACCAACGCGTTAATGATGAAAATGGCTGGCCAAGACCATGCCCCATTTAAGTACAGGATAGGTGGAGCTTAAGCTTTGCCTTTAGAAGCATATCGGAGGTTTGTGGTTATTGATTAGCAATGAGTTAAAGAGTGGCAATTATCAACTAATAAGTGAACTAAGTAGTTCCTAATCAATGGCCCCATCCGAACGGAATAGCTATTAGACGGATAAGTAATCTGGATCGATTAAGGTTCATTCAACTATATGATGTAATTAAATACACTGATAACTAACCACTCGGTTCCCAGCTATATGCTAAATAATGCGGTTTCTGATTGCTGTTTACTAACCCTAGTAATTGACGGATCAATGATTAAATGTCGATTTATAGATAAGGATCATTAGTAAAGGTCTGGCAGAGGAACTCAAGTATTGCAAGAGAATGATTAAAACAAGTATTGCTCGTAGGTACCCATAGCTGATAGAACCTTACGCATGAACGTGTTACAAATAGAGATTTAATAGAACATGATTATTGAATTTATAATCTCTGCACTCCACCGTAAAGATAACTCCAATTAGGTTGACTCCTTCATGGCATGTTTAGCGCGGTTAAATAAGTGTGATTATGCACCCTTAGATTCATGTACGATATAGCTAGTACCTCAGCTACTTGTGATCTCGGTTGAACCAGGTATCAACCATTGCCTCCCCAGTAATACCTAGTTAGCCACTAACATGTGCGCAAACCAACTTTATTAGTACGAAGTGCTTATCCTAATGCCAAACCCAAGTAACCATACAACTATTGTTATTTTGCTTGAAGACTGGCCTAGCAATTCTCTAACTACACTATTAATATATTAGTTTAACGCGGAAATTAATACTTGTGGTACACGCCATTCTAATTAACATAGTGACGATTCAAAACTAAGTTGGCAGTCTGAATTGCTTACTAATTAGCTCATGTATAGATATATGTGACAATGGACCCGTTAGTCATCCTCGAGCCCTCACCACCCAGCTAATTATAAGAATATCGAAATTCTTTTCTTTACTGAGAGAAATACAAAAAGAGTCCTAGGGAATCTAGCTTAACAGCCAAACTTAAAATACTAGCATCGCAATTCGCCTAACGGCTGGAAGATAATTACGACCCGATGTCCTCATCTACCACATCTACGAATTGATCGAATGAGTTCTAACCCTAGTTAGAGTTAAAACATATCTCCTTCGTTGCATATTGTACCCATGCATGCATCCATGTTCTAAGTGCATTCATGATTAAAGTTGTACCGCAACTAAAACTAAACCAACATTTGGCATGAACACAAACCTGCTTATGTACTTGTATACCTTATTTTAAATCTACCGTAGTTGCATCCATATCACTGGCATTCATGCATCTTCGCCCTTTTCGAATTAGTTCTTAGGGTTGCTCTTTCCCTTTTAGAGGTCGCTTGCTTCTTACCGGTGTTTCAAGTATTTTGGAGTTCTCCCGCATGCTCCCCGCAGGATCAGGAACAACCCGAACAAGGCAAGTAGAGCTTGTTGCATCCTTGCATCGTTATTTATATACTTTATTGGATTATATGTTGATGTATGGATTGTTGCTTGGAATGTGTGGTTCAGTTCGGTGAAACTAGCATGTTAGGATGTGTTGCTAGTGGTGTCCAGCGATGGCTGGGAGTTAATCTGGTTCCTCTAATAACTTGAACCTGCTGAAGTGAGATGTGAGAGCCGAGGGTGTGTTCGACGGATACGGTTGGTAGGTTCTACCATCCTGAGGTGATTCCGCTCGACGGATACGGTTGGCTCCGCCATCCTGAGGTGATTCCGTTCGACGGATACGGTTGGTAGGGTCTACCATCCTGAGGTGATTCCGGTCGTAGCATTTCCCTTATCACCGCGTGGACGTTAGCGGAAATCTCTGCCATGGACGTTTCGCATGATGAGCCTCGGTCACTTGGAGATTAGCTACCTCCGAGTGAAGAGCACTGGTTATTTCCATGGGGATGTATTTGCCGGTAACGATCCGAGAGATTATGTGAATGTGTGTCAATGTGGTGAGGTGTGATATCCCAAGTGAGTGGGAAAAGGCAAGTGAGTGCCTGCTTATTCATTAAGGTGTATAGTGGGCAAGTGAGTGCCCCTATACCCATGTATTAAGGTGTATAGTGGGCAAGTGAGTGCCTCTATACCCATGTATTAAGATACGGCAAGTGAGTGCCACCATGTCCCTTCGTGGATACGTGTGAATTTTGATCTGTGAGTTGTTTCCCATGGGGAACCTTGTTCTGTCAATGAAGTTCTTGAATGTTGTACCTTTCCGCTCGAATTATGCCATGTTTAATTACTGTTATACTAGTATGTGTAGGACATTTAATCAAGCACGAATAAGTCTTGCGAGTACGTTTGTACTCACCCAGGTTATCCCTGGAGCTTGCAGGTGAGCCGGTGGTTGAAAAATTATTTTGATGATGCTTGAAATTGCGTTTCCTCGGTTGTGTTCGACTCATGGGATAGATTGTAGCTTTTGGGTCAGCGGTCACTGTACCGCTGTGGGACTCATTTACTGTTCTTCCGCTGTTGTTAACTTCTCCGTACTCGGATATGTTTCCGGTGTTAACCGACTGATGTAATATGTTGTCCCATCGTGGACTGTTATTATTAATATCGTAATGTAGAGCTTTGTGACGATATCCGAGTTGTTAATCCGGGCTGCCCCTGCACAATGCGTGAGTGATATGAAGTGTATGGGTATGCCGTGAAAGATCGAGGCCGTACCATTTTCTACTAAGTCGAGCAGGAGTTGGTTGAGTGACCCGCTGGCTGAGATGCTGTGCCGGCCAGGCAGGGTGTGGGCGTTCTACCGGGCTTTCGAGCGACCCACTAGCTTCCGAGCTAGGTTAGGGTGTGGGTAGAATTGCCGGGCTCCTCCGACCTTGCTTGTCGTGGTAGGATTAGGGAACGACTCTGACTTTTCACCGGATTATGGAATCGTATGTGATTTTGGAAAGATTGGTCGCTTCCGGCCGGCTCGCACCTGGCGGGTGTCGGATCGTCTACCTTGGTGCGTACGGCGCAGGTACCGTGCCACCGGGCGGACGAGTCCTTCGGTCCTTGGCGACTTCTCGTTCCCCTAATCATATGCAATTCCGGGTCCGTGAAGCTGGCGATCCGGCAGATTATGTGAATGTGTGTCAAATATGCATGAGCGTGTGATCAATCCAGTTGTGAGGTATAAGGAAAAAGGCAAGTGAGTGCCGCTCATTCCATTAAGGCTGTATAGTGGCCCAAAGTGAGTGTCTCCTATACCGAGTATTAAGGTGTATAGTGCGGGCAAGTGAGTGCCCTCTATACCCATGTATGAGATACGAGCAGTGAGTGCCACCATGTCCTTCGTGGATACGTGTGAATTTGATCTGATGAGTTGTTCCCATGGGAGAACCTTGTTCTGTCCAATGAAGTTACTGAATATGTTGTACCTTCGCTCGAATTATGCTGTTAATTACATGACGTTATACTAAAAGTATGCTGTAGGATTCACAATTTTAATGACAGCACGAATAAGTCTTGCGAGTTACGTTTGGTTACCGTGCACCCAGGTTATCCTGGAGCTTGCAGGTGGAGCGCGTGTTGAAGATCTATTTTGATGATGCTTGAAATTAAGCGGTTCTCATAGTTAGTGTTCGACTCATGGATAGATGTAGCTTTTGGGTCAGCTTGTCACTGTACCGCTGTGGGGACATAATTACTGTTTTCCGCTGTTGTTAACTCTAACTGCCTCGATATCGTTTCCGGTGTTACCGACTGATGTAATATTTGTTCCCATCGTGGACGTGTTATTATTAATAGCGTAATGTAGAGTTTGTGACGATATCTGAAGTTGTTAATAACGCGGCTTCCCTGCACAATGCTCCGTGAGTGATATGAGTAGTCATCGTGTTATGCCGTCTGAAAGATCGAGGCGTACCATTTTCTACTAAGTTGAAGCAGGAGATTGGTGAGGTGCAACCCGCTGGCTCGAGATGCTGTATGTCCAGGCCAGCGCACAGGGTGTGGGCGTTCTAAACACGAGGCTTCCGAGAGACACCACTAGCTATCCGAGTCTAGCGTTAGGTGTGCGGTAGAATTGCCGGGCCTCCACCGACGCTTGCCTTGTTGTCAGTGGTAGGATTAGGGAAACGACTCTGACTTTCACCAATATAGGTAATCTATGTGATGTTGGAAGATATGGTACGTCTTCGGCCGGCCGGCACCTGGGGTGTCGGAGTCTACCTAAAGTGGTACGGCCGCAGGTACCGTGACACCGAACGAGGACGAGTCTTCGTCACTTGGCTGCACTTACTCGTTCCCCTAATACATATGCAATTCCGGTCGTACGTGACAGAACGGCATGAGACGAGCAAGCCACGCCGGTGGTTGAGATTCGACTACGTAGCGAAAGGTGCCGGTGATGCCTGGGTTGGAAACCGGCATGTCATCATGAGGGCATGGTCAGAAGTGTAAGACTTTGATATCTTCCTGAGCACGGGCTAGTGTGCAACATACTCGGTGGCCCCACAGAACCAGGTGCGAAAGAGATGCGTAGGGCACACGGAACGAGCCGCTTTACAAGTCAAAAAGGGGCAGACTCCCCAATTCCCTCCAAGACTGATAGTGACTCAGGGCTATCTGTAATTACCCAGACGTCGACAATTAGGGTTACGCTGCATTCTCATGCATACATGGCATCTCAATCACCACACCTTACTTAAACTCAGTTGTACCGCAACGTATTATATAGAATACGTGGCATATCTCTGACCTCGTGTAAAATCTTTCAACATAACACCAATAACTTATTGAAATATCGAACTTCAACAGCAACATCGCAAGTGGTGGACAGGCGCCCCGCGATGGATTCCTGCCACGTACCCTCTCGTTCCCTCAAGAACTTACCCCATAGCTACATGAAATAAACTACTTCAACCGAAATACGTCGAGTGCAAACCCTAAACCGTCGAAATCTACAGGGTTAAGCAATTGGCAAAGTTAGGGTACATAAAGATCGTCAAAACCAGGGAGTAGCCAAACCTTATAAACATGCTAGCTCCATGCAAAATTTCCAATAGCTTAGAGAGCTCAAACACAATGGCGAGTTTCAACGTCGAATAGGTCAAACACGCAAGATCGAAATACGGCACAGTTTCAACAAGGCTTCACAGTGCTTTAAATTTTACAGTAGCTCAAAAGTAATGTTAGAGGTGCCTGTTAAAAATTTCAAGAAGTTTGGAGACTGTTTTGGAGCATGAAATAACGCTTGGGATCTAACACTGGTATTCAAGAAATTAAAAGGAAAAGAAAAGCCCTAAAGGGTTACTAGCCCGGCCCGAAAGCCCCCTGAGCCTGGCACCGATTCTCCTCCCGCCTGGCCTTTCCGCTTTCTCTTCCCAGCTTCTGCCATTGTCCTCCCGGAAAACTGCCAGACACCTAGTCCCGCCTACCTCGCTCATCTCCTGCGCACGACGCCGAGGGAAACGACCCCCTGTCAGCCCGCCCAAGCGCCACGTCGCCGCTCGCCGGCTGCGCCGCAGATGCTGGGCCTGGGCGCTCCACTGTACTCCCGTCCCGACAGCCCTCAACGCCGCCGTATCTTATTTCCTACGACAGCGCCGCGTCTCCTCCTCGTCCAAAACCCTTAGTGCCTGCCCGAGCTGCTCGCGCCACCGCATTTTACTTCCCCGAGCGGCATTGCTCCTGACTCAGTCGAGTCAATTGCGCCGCTGACTCGGTGCAGACCGATAACCCTTTTAGTTTCCCGAGCATCATCCGTTCCTTATCATCCTTCCCTTTTCGTCGCCTTTTTACGACAGATCCCGGCTGCGAAAGCTCTATTGCCGGGGATCATAACTTCTCCAGCACGCACTTTCTCCGGTGTAAAGCCCCGACCTCGCTGCCAACAGGTGCTTGCGCGCCGCCCCATATCCTCTATCTTAATCGGAGAGTACTCTTCGCTGCCCCACCCTAACGCAAACTCCCTTTGACTCTTTCTCAGATCAGCCACCGGAGGACCATACACGTCGTCGCCACGAAGCTCCCGCGGTTCCTCTCGTCGACGCAGCCTCCCCCCTCGCCTCAATGTCTCAGAGCGCGCAGACGCCACCCAGTTGATGCTCCCGGAGCCTTGAAGCCCATCTTCCCGCGAGCCCGCTGTGCCTCTAGGGATCCAGGCCACCTTCGATGCGTGAGAGCCCTTTTCTTTTTTTTATATTTTTTTCCCCTCTTTTCTGTTTGTTTTCTTTTACAGGGAGGAGCCTCCTCATCCAAGCTCACCGGCCCACCTCGCGTGCTAGGGTGGAGCCAACGAAGTTGCGTGGCAGCGTGATATGGCGGCCCCGGATGCCCCGGTCAGCAGTCGACCGTGACACATCTCATGAGTCTAGTCAGCTGGTCCCAGGGTCACTTGTAAGCAGATAGGTTTAGGGCTAGACTTTGGGAGTAAGCTAGTTGGGGGACGTGTAGGAATTGAGTTAGGGCACTGGGTAGATCTCGGGACGTTTAGCATTTAGATCTGGTCGCAGTGGATAGGGTTTGAAGTTTTAAATCCGCCAACTCGAACAGCAATAACTTTTGAACAATATCGGTCGGGATTCACTAAATTTATATATCGAGAAACTACTCGAATTTCCTACGTATTGGTTGAAGCAGAAAATTAATTGAGCATAAAGCCTGTAGAACTATTCTGCACCTAAAGAAAGAGTACGTTTTTTTAAAGTGGTGTACGTCGATAAACCTAATGTGACGACGGGACGCTAGATTCCGATGATTTCAGTGCATAGAGTGGTGTCCTCCGCGACTTACCTTTCGAGATTGTCGAACCTTTGGAATATAGACTCCTCTAACTAAGACCCCCCACCATAGGCCCTAATGCACGATTACCAGATGGCACGCATGCACGATGGATCAATGACGAAACCCTAGCACATATCTGAAAAACTTAAACACGGCATAATGGGTAGCATCAGTAACCTAGGTCAACCGATCACCCCCTACCACACTCGTTAGCCCCCGTTAAAATAGACACATTGAACACCTAAATTGTCGATAGAAACATAACCCTACTCATCGACGCTCACCCACCTGATCCTAGTGCCGCTTCGGAACCTATGACCTAAACCACCTCACACTACTCCAATATTACGAGCTCCACACCACCCACCCTCCGCTAACGCACTCGAACCATAAATACCGTACACGTATAAAATGACAGTGCATGCATGCTAGAATAACCAGGAGGGAATTAACCTAAACACGTTTAGGTTAAGCTCATTTAGAAGGTTAGGGCCACCTCCAGCGAAAGTCACCTTAATTTCAGTATCCATCTAGCCCTACTCATGATCTGCATACATGACGGGTTGTTATAAGTGTTGCTTTAGCTGTATTTCCGTATCGCTCGCTTAGAGCCTGAAGAAGGAACCACACCAGGCTCACTGACCTCACGACAAGATCATGGAATCCCTACAAACAAGGGCCAAGCAGAGCTTGCTTAGCATCTTTGCATCGTTACTTAGTATAGCTTATTGATTATCTGTTGATGTGGGACTTGTATGAATGCGTGGCCAGTTCGGAAACTAGCATGTTAGGGTGTACTGCATTTGTGATCTAGCGATGGCTGGAACTTGACTCGATCCTTCTAATAACTGAATCTATTTATGTAGGTGAGGTGTGAGAGCCGAGGGTGTGCTGCGGACGGATACGGTTGCGTAGGTTCTACCATGCCTGACGGTGATTTTCCGCTCGCGGATATCGTTGTTGGTCAGCCATACTGAGGCGACTCCGTAGCGAGGATACGGGTTGGTAGGGTATTACCATCCTGAGGTGATCCGGCGTAGCATTTCCCTTATGCAACGCGTGGATGTTAGCGACATCTCTTTTTGCCATGGACGACGCATTGGGGCTAAGCCTTGGTCACTTGGAGATTCAGCTACCTCCGAGTGAAGAGCACGGTTATTTCCATGAGATGTATTGACCGTAACGATCCGATGAGTATTATGTGAATATAGTGTCAATGGTGGTGAGGTGTGATATCCAGTCGAGTCGCGAAAGGCAGTGGGAGTCGCGCTGCTTTGTTTTAAGGGTGTCCTCTTAGGTGGCAGTGTAGTGCCGTCTATACCCAGGAACTAAGGTGTATATATCACTGCAAGTGAGGTGCCACATGTCCCTCGTGGACGTGTGAATTCTGACGGGGGTGTTCCCATGTTGATTTTGTCTGGCAATTGAATGCCTGGATGTTGCTACTTGAAGCTGAAATTATAGGCCATGTTTAATTACCGTTTTACTTGTAGGTGTAGGGACATCTAATCAGAACGAAAAGCCTTGCGAGTACTCTCGTACTCACCTAGATAATTCTAGATCATTTGCAGGGAGACCGTTGGTCGAGGACTACTTCAATACTGTCGCTAGGTTTCGGTTTCCTCGTATGTGCTTTGACTCATGGGATAGATGGTGGTATTCTTGCGTCAGCGGATGTGCCTGCTGTGAGGTCTCAGATTTATTTTGCTACGCGTTGTTAACTTCTCCGTACTCGGGATGTGTTCGAATATAACAACATGATGTATTATAGTCCGTTCCCATCGTGGACTGTATAAGTAATGCGTTATTGATAGGAGCCTTGTGATGATATCGAGTTAGTAATTTTCATGCGCGCCCTGCACAATGTTGAATGATATGATAGTGTATGGTATGCCCGTGATAGGAGTCGAGCCCGTACCATTTTGATCATACTAAGTCTGAGCAGAGATGATTGAGTGAGTTGACCGCTAAGTCTGAGATGGCTATAATGACCAGGCCAGCAGGGTGTGAATGGCTGGCGAAGCGGGTCCAAAAACACACCAAATTCTACGGGCTTTCGAGCGACGCCCAATAGACCTTCCGAGCTAGGCAGTAGCTGGTTGGGTAGCAACTGCCGGGCTCACTCACGACCTGCTTGTCGTGGTAGGTTTGTAACGACTCTGATGTCTTCACCGGATTACGGAATCGTATGTGGTTTTGGGAGATTGTCGCCCTTCCGGCGGCTGGCAGTGGCGGTGTCGGATCGTCTTACCTGTGCGTACGGCGCAAGGTACCGTGCACCGGGCGAGAGCGAGTCCTCGCTCGCCTCCTGCGCACTCGCGTTCCCATAACCATAAGCAATTCCGGGTCAGTGACGGCCTTGGTATCATAGCGGAGCTGACCGTAAAGGAAGCCAATTGTGGCTAGTGGGAGGTGTGCCGTTAGTAGGAAGCTTCCGCTGCGCTCTCACCGAAGTGCTCAGCAAAACTATTAAAAAGAAAAACTTCATGTTAAAGTAAAAGGTGCAGGC
Source organism: Stipa capillata (assembly GCA_019208055.1). Lineage (NCBI taxonomy): Eukaryota > Viridiplantae > Streptophyta > Magnoliopsida > Poales > Poaceae > Stipa > Stipa capillata. The sequence continues at coordinate 19,176 of JAGXJF010003740.1, forward strand.
TGGAGCTTAGCTTTTTATTCTCTTACCCTCGTCGCTCTTAGTCCTGATTTATTCTCTTATTGCTTCAAAAAAACACGTTTTTTTTTTTTTTTGTTTTATTTTTTTTGGTTATTCTGAGTGGCTGTACCTGACATCCTTGCATTATAGATGGAATCTTCAGCTGGTGCATGCTACCACGCCTGGATGTCTGACCGGTTTCCAGAGAGTGCTTTATACATAGCTTCGTGAACGCGGATTCCCCTTATCTCCGGTGAAGTACCTGCGCATCAAGCCGATTAGGGTTTGGCATGTACGAGATACTCAAGCGCGTAGGTCATTCCACTCGCGTGCGACGGCGACCCTCCCCACCAGCCATGCTATGCACAATGGATATGCGAGCAGAACTGGAGTCCGAGCCGTCCAAGACGCAGCTTGATTCAGTCTATGTGCCATCTTCGGCAGGAGCTTCCGTCTCGTTGGAGGCCCTTTGCACCGTACTTTCCTGTCGCGAAATCCATGCGAGGACGTGGCGCCATCCGATACTTCACCCAGGAGAGCAATCGTGTGTACTAGCCAATTTGGGTCGCCTCGTCGATCCTTGGGAACATGGCATTTACTTGTGCCCGTGATTCGAGATGAGGCGATATCTGCCTATAGCATCATCACCATCTCTGAGCCTTGCACATCTAACACGAGAGGACTTCGCTGAACCCACCTCATTCTGGACCGGAGAGGGCACCTACTGCGGTCTATGGAGAGGCCATAGGGGGTACCACTATCGTCGTGTGCGGCGGAATGGAGATTGGTTCCCAACCGATTCGTCCTGCGTCCACAAATGGCGGTGGGCAGGTTCGTCGTATTCCCTCTGTGATTCCCCCAGTTTGGACACAGTATTCGCTTGTTCCATCCATGGTTCGCTATCCCCCACGAAGTGGAAGCTTATGAGATCAGTCGTCGAAGTGGGAGCTATATAGTCCTTAGTGTGTATTCTGTATTGGAAGTAAGATGAACTCATATATGTTAGGTCTCAGTAGGGAATCTCTTGGCAGAGTTGTAATTGGCGTATCCATGGCTGGACAATTTTAGAGAACATATCCCAGTTTATTTCGACTAATAAGAGTGATCTAAACCG
>JAGXJF010003741.1:0-60877 GCA_019208055.1 Stipa capillata
GCAATACCTATTTATCGTAAAGTGGGTATTACAGACTCGCCGTCCCACCCAGTGCCACCAGGGGGGATGGCACCGAAGAGGCCCTTCCCGATCCCGGGCCCCAAGCGAGGAGGAACAAGGATGGCGGCATCCTCGGGAGCAGCCTCACCTCGCACGATGTCGCCAGGAGCCGCGCCGCCTCGAACTCGCACAGTCGGTGAAGTGGCGGACGAGCCGGACTTGTCCCCACGGGAGCCAGACGCTCGCTTCGGGGAAGGGGCCTCCCCCGCGTCGCTGGGCCGGGGACGCTTGGAGCTCCCCACACGCATCTCCTCGCTAGTCAGGGGCTTAGGACGCGCAGGCACCTCCAGCTTTTAGTACGCGCACCCCCTGTTCTCCCGACCTTCAGGGAGTGATTGGAGCAGCGTCCACTCCCTCACAATGAGTCGCCCCAAGAGCTCCGAGGCCGCGTCCTCGGCGTGACGAAGCCCGACACCTGTCGCAAGGCGAACGAGGATGAGTAGCCAACGACAATAAAGTATATGGAAGGGCGGGGGAGTTGAGCATCAGAAATGAGGCAAGGAAGACATACCCTCTCGGAGAGGACAACGCTGAAAGGCATATCCGCTTGCCCCCACCCTCGGAGGACAAGGAACGAGCTCCAAATCCCAATCTGTTGAGAGTGGGTCGATCCCCAGTAGGCAGAACTCCTCGACAAGGTCGCGCATCCCGAACCGGCGTGACATACGCCCGAGGGCCTTGATCCGGGTCGTCTCCGTGCTGGACAAGTCAACGGGCACTGCACCGCTCACCTGAAAGGAGTCTAAGACAGGGGCGAACCTCTTCTCGTCGTCGCGGAAAAAGAACCACGCCTTCTCCCAATCGCCCCATTGGCCCTTGGACGCCTGGGCCGGGTAGTCAACGGAAAGGCCCTTTCGCGGCGAGCGCTTCCTGAAGCTCACCGCGCCGATGCGGGAGAGAAAGTCGCCGCTCTTCATCTCAAGGAGAGTGGTGGAGACCACAGGCTCGTAGAACCAAGCGAAGAGTCGCGGGGTGGCCTTCATCTGCTGGTCCTCAGCGCCCACTCGAAGACCGCTAGCTTCACGAACACCGATGGGTGGAGGTCAGAAACCCTGACTTGGTAGTGCTCCAAGAAGTCGTGGAAGAACTCACATGCCGGCAGGCAGAGCCCAGCATCGAACTGCGCGGCGAAGACGACGACACCGCTGCCCTCATCGCTGACGCGCCTCACGTTCGCCGGGGGGAACCACACTGGGGCACTTCTTCTCCTGAGTAGCGGCGGGAAGCTTGCCGGCTCGCACCAGAACGTCGATCAGCTCTTGATCAGCAGTGGAGCGTCCAACCCACGAAGTGTACTTCATCCCCTCGACGGACTTGTCCTTAGCCATCGCTCCCTGCACCCAAAAAAAATGAGAAGACAGCGCTACCGCGCCGACAGCAACTTACGAAGACACGGTGCCAAGTGCGTAGCGAAGCAGAAGACGAGGGTGCACGCATGACAAAAGCGTCGATCAACGAGTACCTCGTCGCGCCGCGGTGGGTGCCCGGCGTCTGCCGCAGTGACCGGGTGTCTGGAGCTGCGCGGTGCGCTGGGCACGGGAGTCTGGTGTCGAGCCCTCGAGAGTGCCCGTCCAACCACCTCGCGGTCTTGTCGCCGCCTCGCGTCACGGTGGACCTGAACGCGCCTGGCCGTTCCACGGCCTCGAAGGGGAAAGCCGCCCTCGTCACGTCTGCTCCTCTGCTGCTCCCTCGGTGGGGGACCTCGAAGACTGCCCGCGTCGAGCGGGACTACGGCCGACTCGGCGAGTCCTGTCGCCGTCCTCGCGTCGCGTCGCGCCGCTCCTTGCGCCCCGAATAGGAAGCCTCGCCAGCGCGCCCTCCACGTCGCCCCGGAGTGTCACGGGGGTCTTGAGTGAACGGGACCACGGTCGATGCGACGCGGTCGCTACGACGGGTCCTGTCACTATCTCCTCGCTTGTGCGTCCTCCACGTCGCCCCGGAATGTCACGGGGGGCTTGAGCAAACGAGACCACGATCGATGCGACGCGGTCGCTGCGATGGGTCTCGTCGCTACCTTCTCACCGAGCGATCCCAACGGCCGTAACCTGGACAAGCGTAGAAGCAGCCCAACCTGCGGTGTTCCTGTGTGAGAAATAAAACAAGCGCAGCAGTATGAGTCATCCAGCGGAACGCCTCGCGCCCGGCGACCAAGGCGTGTACGAGCACGATATCCTCGTGGCATGTGCGAGTGTTATATCGTCAATCAAACCAACAGGGGATATAACAACGAGAGCACGGCATGTGTGAGCATGGCATTGACGACTCTCGATCATTCGAATCAACTCTTACAAACATGGTGGGAAATAGACAAAAGCGACAAGCGACTATGCGTGCGACGACGACGCATACATCGAATCTACCTCATGCATTGTAATAAAAAAACTTATATGTTAGTAGTCCATCTCATGCTTAGTAAACAAAAAAGGCAGTAGCAGTCCATCTCGTATAGACAATCTCATCAAACGCCGCACAGACTGTAACCGTTTCGTTCTTCTACGCATACGAGTATCTCGTACAATGGAAAAGCAATAACGTCCAGCGAACACACGAGATTGCACCCATATCCAGCAAACACTTAGTCATGACCCACAGCTTATTTCCTAGAGAACGCGGAGACACCTACAAAAAAAAATCTAATTGTCACCCTTGAAGCGGAGTCCGTTGACGGCGGCACGGCGAGCGCAGCGGCGGCAGCTGCGCGGTAGGCACAGCGGTGGCGACGCAGCAAACGCGGCTCCAGCTGGCGGAGCAGCGACGGCCCTAGCGCGCGGCAGCACCAGGCGGCCGCACGGCGCGGCCCGAAGCGGCGACGGCCTATCCGAGAGGAGGCGCGGCGACGTCCCGACCACAACAGCAGCGGCGCTTGGCCCACTCGAGTAAGGGAGGTGCGCTGGTGGTCCGAGGCGCGGCGGGTGGCCTGGCCGCAGCCGATGGCCGAGCGGCGGTAGGCAACCGAGCCGGAGGCGGCCGACGTGGCCGGCGATGCGAACCGGGGCCACGGGCGGTCGGGAGGCGGCCGGCGGCGCGGAGGAGCAGGTGAGGCGGCCGGCAGCGCGGAGGAGCAGGGGAGGCGGCCGACGGCGCGAAGAAGCAAGGGAGGCGGCTGGCGGCGCGGAGGAGCAGGGGAGGCGGCCGGCGCGCGCGGAGGAGCAGGGGAGGCAGCCGGCGCGCGGTGGAGGAGCAGGGGAGGCGGCCGGCGGCGCGGAGAAGCAAGGGAGGCGGCCGGCGGCGCGGAGGAGCAGGGGAGGCAGCCGGCGCGCGGTGGAGGAGCAGGGGAGGCGGCCGGCGGCGCGGAGGAGCAAGGCGGCGGCGTGGTGGCGCAGGGGCAGGGCGGCGGCGTGGTGGCGCAGGGGCAGGGCAGCGGCGCAGGGGCAGGGCGGCGGCGCGGAGGAGCAAGGCGGCCGGCGCCGCGGAGGAGCAAGGCGGCGGCGTGGTGGCGCAGGGGCAGGGCGGCGGCGTAAGGTGGCGGGGGGGGCGCACGGCAGGGGGAGGCCCCCTGGAGGAGGCGTGCGGGGGGCTTTATAGCCCCCCCGGGTGACCTAGTCGGCCCAGCAAGGCCCGTTAGGGCGTCCGGCCGGTTGGAGCGCAAAAAAAAAGAAAAGAAGGGGAAAAAGAAGAAAAAAAAAGAGAAGAGAAGAAAAAGAAAAAAAGAAGAAAAAGAAAAGAGAAGAAAAAGAAAAAAAGAAGAAAATCTGGCACCCCCGTGTTGAACTCCGTCGAGCAGGGGGCTCCGCCCCCCGCACCCCCCCGGGGATAGTTGTGTAAAAGAAGAAAAAAAAGAAGAAAAGAGGGGAAAGAAATGGATTTTACCACGGTTCGACCCCGGAGGATTTTCTCTAAGTCTCTGAATTCACTGCGAGATTCCCCGCCCGTTCGTATTCCGCAAACCCGGAAACGTCGCGACATTCCTGGGCTCGTCAGTCCGGCCAGCGCGCCGACCCCGCTAGGATCGGTGCGCCGGTCCGGACGGGCACTGAATGACCGCCCGCACCGGCGAGGGACTACTGTTGGGGAAGGGGTCCCCGCGCTACCCGGTTTCGACGCGTTTTCCGCACCTAGGGGAAATCAATGAATCTCCAACCTCGTCGCGGCATCAAGACTGCACGACGCCTACTCCGCGACCACACCGACCTCGTCGCGACACCAAGACCGCGACGACGCCAACCTCGTCGCGACGCCAAGACCGCGACGACGCCAACCTCGTCGCGACGCCAGCAGCGCTCAATGACGAGACCGGGACGGCAACGAGTCCGAGCATGACGGGCGGGACCCCCGGGATATTCCCGGAATATTCCCGAAGGAAAAGACCTACGCGCCCCTAGGGGCGTTAGTACATCTAGGGGCATAATTGTAAAACGCCTGAGGGCATCCCTGTAATCTCCCCTACCCCTCCTTTTTCCTCTATAAATAGAGGGACACCCCTCCCATTTGGGGGATCCAGAAATTCTGAAATCACTAGTTGGCTTGCTCCTCCACTTCTTCGGTTTGCAACCTCGCGGCGCGTTCGAGCGTCTTCGCGTCGGGTAACCCGCGTGTGCGGCAGCGGTGTCTTCACACGACGTAGTTTCCCGTGTAACCCCGCGTCGGTCCGTGGAGCCGTACGGGGGTGCCACAAGTTCACTGTCTAGCCTCGTTGCTATGACAGGTTATCACCAGCTTAAAATCCGGGAGCAAGACATACCCAAGACCGCATTCACAACTCGATATGGGCTATATGAATATACCGTTATGCCTTTTGGATTAACGAATGCCCCGGCCTATTTCATGAACTTAATGAACAAGGTATTCATGGAATATTTGGACAAATTCGTAGTGGTATTCATAGATGATATCTTGATATACTCCAAGTCAGACGAAGAACATCAACAACACTTACGAACAGTTTTGGAAACACTCAAGAAGCACCAGCTATACGCCAAGTTCAGCAAATGTGAGTTTTGGCTTAAAGAAATTGGATTCCTCGGTCATATAGTATCCGCCGAAGGAATAGCTGTAGACCCAAGCAAAGTAAAAGATGTTCTCGACTGGAAGCCACCAAGAACTGTAACAGAAGTTCGAAGCTTCTTAGGTCTGGCGGGATACTACCGCCGTTTTATCGAAGGATTCTCAAAGTTGGCCCGACCCATGACACAGCTGTTAAAGAAGGACCAGAAGTTTGAATGGACACAGAAGTGCGAAGATAGTTTCCAAGAAATGAAGCGAAGGTTAACATCAGCACCGGTATTGACGTTACCTGACATCGAGAAGAATTTTGACATATATTGTGATGCGTCCCGACACGGACTTGGATGCGTGCTTATGCAAGATGGAAAGGTAGTAGCGTATGCTTCTAGACAGTTGCGACCCCACGAGGTGAACTACCCAACCCATGATTTGGAACTAGCTGCCGTAGTTCATGCACAAAAACTTTGGCGGCATTACCTCATCGGAAACCGCTGTGAGATATACACCGACCACAAGAGCTTAAAGTATATCTTCACTCAGTTAGACCTTAATATGAGGCAAAGAAGATGGTTGGAGTTAATCAAGGATTATGACCTTGGAGTTCATTACAACCCTGGTAAAGCCAATGTTGTGGCCGACGCCCTTAGCCGGAAGCCAGCCACAGTAAATGCTTTAATTCCAACAACCCAACCCATGTTGTGCAAAGAATTTGATAAGCTCAATCTTGGAATGGTCAATGAGGGATATGTAGCTAATCTAGAAGTAACTCCATCCCTTACCGCACAAATCAAGGATGCCCAGGAAGGACACAAGAGTATAGAAGGCATCAAGGAGAAAGTGAAGCTTGGAAAAGCAAATGGATTCAGGGAAGATGAAGAAGGCACTCTGTGGTTTGAAAACAGGTTATGTGTGCCCGATTAAGAAGAGCTCAAGGAGCTGATCTTAAAAGAAGCCCATGAATCTCGGTACTCTATACACCCCGGAGGCACAAAGATGTATCAGGATTTAAAAGAGAAATTTTGGTGGCATGGAATGAAACGTGAAGCAGCAAGTTTCATCGCCCGATGCGACATATGCCAACGTGTCAAAGCAGAACACCAAAAGCCGGCAGGATTACTGCAACCTATCCAAGTACCCGAATGGAAGTGGGATGAAGTTGGTATGGATTTTATCGTAGGACTTCCACGAACGAGAAAAGGAAACGACTCTATATGGGTCATTATAGACCGGTTGACCAAAGTAGCGCATTTCATACCAGTCAAAACCACGTTCAGAGGAGACCAATTAGCTAAGCTATACCTAGCCCGAATAGTCAGCTTACACGGAGTACCCAAACGAATTATCTCAGATCGAGGCACTCAATTTACCTCCAGATTTTGGGAACAGCTGCACGAAGCCATGGGAACCCGATTGAACTTTAGCACCGCCTATCACCCACAGACAGACGGACAGACAGAACGAGTAAACCAGATTTTGGAAGATATGTTAAGAGCTTGTGCCTTAACATACGGTGACAGCTGGGAAGACAGTCTGCCCTATGCCGAATTCTCATACAATAATAGTTACCACGCAAGTTTGTAGATGTCGCCATTTGAAGCGTTATATGGACGAAAATGCAGAACACCCTTGAATTGGTCAGAAACTGGAGAAGGAAAGATCTTTGGTCCAGATATCCTCCAAGACGCTGAAGAAAAAGTCAGATTCATTCAGGACCAACTTAAGACAGCGCAGTCAAGACAAAAGAGCTATGCCGATTCCAAAAGACGAGACATTGTCTTTAAACCCGGAGACTACGTCTACCTACGAGTGACACCACTTAAGGGAACACAGAGATTTAGCGTAAAAGGAAAATTAGCACCCCGATTTGTCGGACCCTTCAAGATAGAGGAAAGAAGAGGACAGGTAGCGTATCAGTTAGAACTACCACCGGAGCTATCAGAAGTCCACAATGTATTTCATGTATCTCAGTTGAGGAAGTGCATTGAGCCACCGACGAAGCAAGTGCAATACCAGGAATTGGATATTGAAAAAGACCTGACCTACAAAGAACAACCAGTTAAAATCTTGGAGAGCACTGAACGAAGAACCAGGAACAAGAATATCAAATTCTACAAAGTCCAGTGGAATCATCACACAGAGGAAGAAGCCACCTGGGAAAGAGAAGATTTTCTGATGGACAGATACCCTCACCTATTCCAATCTGATGAATCTCGGGGACGAGATTCGTCTTAAGGGGGGTAGGTTTGTCACGCCCCAGTTTTTCCGATCTTGTTTCCGAGCATGTCATCGCATGTAAATTAGGGCATCTGCACTAAACAAATTCAATACACCGAAAACCCGCACACACGCACTCCAGCCGATAAAACCCTAATACGACAGATATCATAAAACGACACGCGCCGTATCCACCGGAGCACTTACGGCACCTCGCCGCCGAGTAACCCTGAGCCGAGTCGGAGGACCTACCATGGATCCCGTATACTCCCCCTCCCTTGCCGCGCACCCGGAACCCTAATTCCAGCCCTAGATTCCTCCCCGTTCCATTTAAACTTTTTCTCTAGAAACCCTAATCGGGAAAACCTACCACCTCTCGGTTTCTCGGAAAATTCCAGAATAAATCATGGGGCAACCTGACATTATAATTTCCTCAGTTAGGGCATAAAATAATAGGACCCAGTTCAAAAATATCCGTTTGCAAAATAAATAAACCCTAGGGCAAAAAGTTACCGTTGCACCGTAACGTAGCTAACCCTCAGTTAAAAAACCCACCGACAGCCTCGTGGGAATTCTTTCCAGCAGAACCAACAAGCTTTATCTCACACGTTTCCTCTGGCTATCACGTTCCATTTTCTATACACAGATTCCCTAGTATGCCATGCACTGATACTCACAAAATTCACAGTACACAAGGTACCGAGCGGTGCCTAACTTCACTGATCCCTCAAACACGTTTTCCTCCACACCAGTGGCAGGGAACGACAGCTCAGCTACGTGTCATCCTCCCCTTAGCATGCTCATGCCACCCGGGCTAGCACTGGCCGCGCACTGGGCGAACCTCGGAGCTAACTAGCACGCCACGGCACACATGCACAGCATTCCGTCACTCCCCCATCGTCTCCATCCCGTCTACGCTGGTGACAACTCCGCCGGCCATCTCTAGCGCGCCACGGCTGCCAACAGACCTTCCCCTCACCTCCCATCAACTCCCCTGCTCCCGGCGACCTCGAGCAGTGGCCATGACTGGACCAGCCGACGGCGTCCCATCCGGGAAGCAAGCAAGCTCCAGCAGCCATGGCCAGCATGCCGTGCCGCCGGCCTATATAAAGCAACCCGAGCTCCATCCAGCACCCATCCTCCATCCGAGACCCACCCCCAACCAAGCAAGCTCAGGTCATCACCATGTCCTCAAGCTCAAGCTCAACTTCTGTATAAACGGCCCAAAACCGAATACTTTTCCCAAATCGAGCAAGAGCCGAGTACTTACCAAGTCCCCAACTGCCGGCCTCCGACCACCTCAACCGCCGTAACCTCCGACCACCCGCATACAGCCCTAACCGCCCAGCTCCAACCGCTCGCCGCCGCCAACCGCCCCTTTATCCAAGCACCGACCGACGAATTCCCGCTAGCCTCAAGCTGAGCTGAGCGCCGCTTTCTAACCCGCCAAAGACCTAGCGCCGTCGGCTTCCAACCACCGCAACCACCGCCGCTCCGACAGACATACCCGCCGGCCGACATTCCTTACCGCCGCCCTGTCCGAAGCCCCGCCGCCGCTCCTCTGTTTTGGCAACCGAAGCGCCTCATCCAGTCGCACGAAGCCTTCCCTGCCGAACCCCATTCACCTGCCGCGGCCAGGACCGAAACCCCCCAGCTGCCGCCCAGCTCGCCCCTCTTGCATCTTGGTCCAAGCAGCGGCCCGCCATAGCTTCAGGTAGGGGATGAGTGTGTTGAGTGAGCTGAGTTAGCTGGTCCGAGTGACCCGTTCGGTCCAAGATTTTAGATCCTGACCCGTGCTGCTGCTGGAGTCCGTTTTCCCAAGGGGAAGGCGTAAAGCCAGCTGCTAGAAACACTTATTGCACTGCTTAACAGGTTAAACTAGTAGCTGCTCGGTTAGGATTTTGTTTAGCCAGCCCAAGCCCCTCCAAACCACCTTAAGTACTCGAAAGTTTGTTCTGAAATTCCACGAGTGAACCCAAGTCTCAGTTCCAAATTAGTTAGATATTTAAAGTCAATTAGAATGGGGTTAGTCGAGATTAGGAAATAGGCTAAACTTTAGTGACTCTGGAAACAGCATATATACAATATGGTTCCTTTTAGATTAGTACCAAAACATTCCCCAAGCACCCATAGCACGCAAAGGACCAGTAGGGGTAAGAGATTTGGAAGTCGAAATCCTAAAGCTTGAGTTTCCGAAAGGTTAGAACATCATCATTTTATGTGGCACCTTCGTATATACCCCCGTCGGAAATGCTCTTTACCTCCGTAGACCTAAACCACAAACTTAGAGTCAAACCAATTAGCCTAACTTAGGTATATGCATTTCCATGCCCTAATCGCCGTCCGGCAAGTTTCCGTTTAAAACCCTAAAACCCTTGTACCAATGTTTCCTCTCATGCATGCATGTCATCTAGTTATCGGAGTTATTTGGATTTCTTATTATTCGTTGTTTTTCTCTTTCGGCGCGTAGTTGACGGAGCGACGTACGTGCGCCAGGAGGACCCGGCATCACCCCCACGTACGGAACAAGAGCAGGAACTGCCAGGCAAGCATTCCCACTTTGATCATGTCGAAATCCCATATATGCAAAGTTATGATTATTTTGTCTACGAACTCTGCATGCTATGTGTTTAATACCGTTATTTTATGTAGAAATAGCTATACCCATTAGTTGCACGATGCTTAGGTCTGATTGCCCCCTTGTTGTAACCTTAGGTATATTTATCGGTCGTCTGCGACCGTCGAATAAATAAGGTTATAGGTGTTAAGCACGCTTAGGCCTGCTATAGTCAAGAACCAAGTTTTACTCGTCCCGTTGGGACATGGGGATACAAACCCTCGGATGGCATATGCTGTCCGAGGAAACTTTCAAATAAAGGATTATCAAAAACCAAAAAGAAAAGAGGAGATGATTTCGATTCGGGTAGGAATGTTAAGAGATGTTTGGGGATGTAGAGCATCGGATGGAGCCATGTTCGTCCGGGACGACATGGGGTCGGGAATTGGAGTCCTACTCGAATCAGTTAAGGACCGAGCCTAAGTGCCGCTAAACCGGTTCCTCACCGTACGTCCACATGTCCTTTATGGGAAGGACTTGGCTTAGTACCCCGGCAAGTATTAGGGTTTGGACCCGTGGGAAGTTAGGAGTTAGTGCTAGGTGTTTAAAGTCCTAGAGATCCACCTACGCCGAGCGGGAGGTGTTGATGCGTCACAAAGTTGGGGAGTCCCATTTTTGGTCCGGGACGCAAAATTGGGTTAACCACCTAGCGGGTCCAACTCTGGTATGGAAGCGGGCGAAGGTCTCGTTGTAATCGCCCTGCCAATACACTCTGTGTAGTGTATCTGTTAGCGCTCGGCATAAGGGGTGAAATTACATCTTGTGGGTAAAGCTGTACAACCTCTGCAGAGTGTTAAAAACTATTCGAATAGCCGCGTCCTCGGTTATGGACATGAACTGGCAAGGCCACACACTGGTTAGACTAGGTTTTGTTTGCGAAAGCATGGGAAAAGAGATTAAGGACGTGGGCATGATGTGTCCACAGAGGGCAATTTACGCTACGGGTTGGTAGCAAGGAATTGCCGGAGAAGTAGGCTAGCCGTGCTATCCGGGATACCACGGGCTGAGCCAGGGGCACCCGCTGAACTATCCGGGATAGTGTCAGGGGAGCGTTGAACCAAGAAGCTAGACATACTGCCCGGGGTAATATGGTCTGAGCTGTCTCGAGGATTGTAAGGAGGTAGCCGGGTCTACCTCGGGAGGATTCTGTTCATTTTACTTTAAACTGTTTTACTGAATTGCTTTTGAATCTATTATTCAAGTATTTAAATTAAGCACTTCTTTTCCGCACATTGATCAGCTTAAAGTAGAGCTATTCCTTGTTATATTTCCCCGCATGAAATATTCCGTATACTCCTTCCCGTGGGAATAGCTTGCGAGTACATTCAATGTACTCACCTGGCTTGTTGATTTGGCCAGAAGAAGAAGAAGAGTTCTGCTCCGACGAGGAGGATTCCGACTTTGAGGGCTAGGGCGTTTCCCCAGTCAGTTGCCTGTGAGGTTGGCATATTGATGGGTTTATCTACGTACCTTTATGTATTTCCGCTGCAAGACTTTGAATTCGGCCAATAGGCCATATTATGTTAAAGACTTTAATGGATTGTATTGTAAAATAATCGGTAATGTATGACGACGTTATCAAGTTCTTGTGTGTACCGGCTACAGTTCCAGGGACCGGTACAGTAATCACAGGAGCGTTTCCGGCCTTAAACCGGGGGCGCCACAAAGGTCGATGACGAAGTCCACGGCACGGTTAGGGGGCATTCCCGGCAATTCCTCGGGAAAGACATCTGGATATTCACAAGCGACTGGAACTAGTTCAATCCCCTGGTCTTGGGTGCTCACCATGGCAAACAAGTGTCCAGAGGAGGAGGGTGATACAAAGGTAACTGTCTTGCCCGAATCAGCTACAAGTGAGACAGATCTTTCAGCACAGTCAATCTTGGCATTATGCTTGGTTAACCAATCCATTCCTAAAATCACATCCAACCCTTTCGACTTCAACACCACCACATTGGTTAAGAAGGTCTCTCCACCAATCTCTACCTTAACATCCTTGCAAACGAGCTCAGTTTTTAGCTCCGAAGCAGGGGTTGCAATGAGGAGGGGAGGATGTAAAGCTGATGAAGGAATATGATGCTCATGTGCAAATTTACTGGATATAAAAGAATGGGATGCTCCGGAATCGAAAAGAACGGTTGCGGGAGTTGAGTTTACTGAAAGCGTACCCAACACTACTTCCAATACGTCCTGAGCATCTTCGGCGGTGACATGGTTGACTCTGCCACGGCCGGGGGGCTTGAGAGTTGTTGGGGGCTGGTCCCCTGACTTGAGAACTTCCTTTCTGCTGGCCTTGTTGCACCCTAGGGGCGTAGGGGTGTTCGGCACGCGGGTGTAATTAAACAAGCGTTCGCAAAGTGTCCCATGTTTCCACAATTATAGCACTTCACTTTGCTCAGATCAAACGTGGACTTCTGCTGTCCTCCCTAAGGACGGGGCTGAACGCTCCATTGCTGAGGGCGAGGAGCATATCCTTGGGGTCTTGGTGGGTAAGGCGCTGCTGGACGGGGAGGTTGCGGATGCCACACCCTTGGTTTCTGTGAGCTACTGGCTGCAGATCTCTGCATTTCTCTCTCGCGCTTACGAGATTGGCTGAGGACGGACTCTTTTGCCTCTATCTTGATGGCCTTGTCCACCAAGTGCTGAAAGTTGCACACATCGACAGTGGCTAGCTTCACCTGCATTTCATCACTCAGTTTGCCCATAAACTTCTCACCTTATCTTCATCAGAGGAAACTTCTCGCGGGGCATACCGCGCTAAGTGATTGAATTCACGAAGGAATTCTAAGATGGGCTTCTTGCCTTGACGGAGATCACGGAACTCCTCTTTCTTCAAGGCCATGATACCAGAGGGGATATGGAAATCACGGAAGCCGGTCCGGAACTCGGCCCATGTGACCACATGGCCGGCGGCTTGCATGGCCAGGAAGTTCTCCCACCAATCAGCAGCAGCTCCTTCGAGGTAGTGGGAGGTGAAGTTGACCTTGTCGTCTTCTGCACATTGGGCTAGCTATAACTTCCTCTCAATAGTGCGGATCCAATTATCTGCTTCCAAGGGATCATCGGCACGATCGAACGTGGCTGGTTGGGTCCGCTAGAAATCAGATAGACCACCTCGTGCTTGACCGCCAGCTGCGCCTTGATTGCGCGCGAGCTGCTCGAGAATTTGGTTCTGGGTTGCCAGCAAGTCCGCGATGTTGGGTTGCTGAGGAGGAGGTGGCACTTCTTCCTCGTCACGTTCACGGCGTCCACAAGCAGCTCCACGGGTTCCAGACACCATGCTGTTGCAACCAAAGGACAACAGAATGAGACGGCAACACTTGACGGATGGAAACTCAAGTATGTCCACAACGGTGCAGCGAGGCATTCACGAACATGCCACATCATTTCATACTCATTTCCACAATAAAAGGAAGTATAAAACCACTGAAAGAAGGATTGACGATAATGCACAAATGCATTAATATGCTCGACGTAGTCCATACAAGAGGGGGCTGCGGTTTAGATCACCATTAGGCGAAATAAACAAGAATAAGGTTCCAAATTTGCAGCCATGAATACCCAATTACACTGCCTCCAAAAGATACTCTAAACCTAAGATTTGGTTCAGCTTACACCACAAAAAAAAAGACCAATAACTCGATTGCTGAAATCTGGACAGCACTACAACGGATAACTCTTAAAGCTTGGTACCCCAAATTTCATTCTCCAAATTAGTCACGACGATCTTCCCTGATCTCGTGCCTTTAAGATCTTGGTCCTTACATTGGTCATTACAACACCTACCCCCCCTTAAAAGAATCTCGCCCCGAGATTCCTATCCTTCAACCACTCGTCCTACTGTTCGTTGGTCGGTGGGTTACTGGTGGTATACCACACACGCTCCGAGGGATCCTCTTCCTCTTCTTCCTCGACGGCGGGTGGTACAACTTCATGAGTAGGGACTGAGGTAGTTTGTGCTGAGGTACCATCTCGGGAAGGCCTTGGGTAAAAAGGCGTAGATATTCAGGGACGTCATCCTCCTGCGTGGCTTTGCTCCAGAACTCTGGGGTTGATTGGTCTCACAAGGTGATATTGGGGTCAACTCTTGCTCCATGATATGTGGATTCTCACCGCAAGATGATTCCTCTCCACCATCAACACGCCGTCTTCTGCGCAACTCAGAGCGGAGCTTGCGGTTGCATCGCGACAGCTTGTAGTTATCCTGTGATAGCTGCATTAACTCAAGGGCAGCATCCTTATAATCCAAATACAATCCATCATGCATTATCTCGGCGGAGGCAATGTGATGGGCTGTCTCCAGCTCTGTCTCATCTTCTTCATCATCACTAGGTGCGGGTACCAAAATATTGTTACCTTCATTACTTGCCTGAGGAATGAGGCGGAATTGAGAGGCAAGGAAAATCTCATCAAAGTGGTGACGGAGGTAAAGAACGGCCTTTCTAGCAGCTTCAAGTCTGGCATCATGATCATTACCCCTAGCTGCCTTGAAGGTTTGTTCCATATTAGGTGCTCTCACTGTAACCCATCCAGTCCAAAAGTGAATCTTCCCGTGAACCTTGTAAGTCTTGGCATGGAAAGCGGGGAGGTCTTCCTGGGGCACGCCAAGGTGTTCCAACATCCTCCACAGTAGGGTTGCCCAACTTCCCAATTGGCTCGGGTCAGTAACAATGTTATACACCATCCTCTGAAAGTTTTAAGGTTAAAGAAGGTAGGGTCAGCCACACAAGGAAAAACAAATGCAATAGGAAAGGAAATCCAGGAACTAAGAGTGATGAGGTTAAGGAATAAAAAGCAGTCTACTTACTAATTTTGAACATAGGGTTTAACTGGTAAATAGTTTTCTCGGCGATGCGAGGTCCTAACTAACGACCACCTGCAATTGGCTTCCTACGGTCAGTTCGGCTCTGATACCAAGCTGTCACGGACCCGGAATCACATATGGTTAGGGGAACGAATAGTCGCCAAGGATCGAAGGATCAGTCCGCCGGGCGGCACGATACCTGCGTCGTACACCGCAACGGAGAGATCCGACACCTGACCCACATACCATACGCGCTTACGTCGTATGTATCTATCACCGTGGGTCGAGCCGACCGGAAGCGACTAAACTTCCTAAAGCCACATACGATTCTCAGATTCCGGTGAAGGTTTAGAGTCGTTCCTGATTCCACCATGCAAAACAAGGTCGAAGGAGCCCGGAGATTCTACCCACACCCTATCCTAGCTTGAAAGCTAGTGGGTCACCCGAAGGCCCGGTAGAACACACCCACACCCTGCCTGGCCGGCACAGCATCTCAGCCAGCGGGTCACTCAATCGACACCTGCTCGACATAGTTAAGAGGGGAACCACCCTAACCATTCACGACATACCCATATACTTCATATCATACACGCAGTGTATATGGGTAGCCTGAATAACAACTCAGTAGCACAACAAAACTCTAATAAAGCGGAAATACTACTAACTGCCCACTTGGTGGACTCATAAGTTTACAGCAGTCGGTAATAACCGAAGATTTAGTCAAATCCATAAGACAAACGAGTAGCAGCGGAAATAAGTTGACAAGCCCACAGCGGAACATCAGCCGCTGATCAAAATCCACAATAGTTCCCAAAGTCGAACACTACCGAGGAAACAGCAATGTCAAGCGTCGTCAAAGAAATCTTCGACCACCGGCTCACCTGCAAGCCCTAGGAATATCCTAGGTGAGTACAAAGTACTCGCAAGACTTAATCGTGCTTGATTAAATGTCCTACACATGGATTTGCTACTGCAGAATTAAACATGATGCTTCTCAGAGTAACAATATACAAGGAAGTAAACATCTAACATAAGGGAATGAACATTACAGGTATAACAACCCAATCCAATATCCAGTTCATATCCAAATCCAAGTCCGGATCACAATCCAGTGCAATATTCATTCATAATCGAATCCCAGTTAACCAATTCCAATCATTAAGATAGCTCATATTCCAAATCCAATCGATCCATCATAGCACATTGTCATTTAATCTCTCGGATCGTTACCGACAACTCGATTCCTAAGGTAAGGTGGGTGCATCACCACAATGAGGTCGCGAGTCTCCAAGGGGCATGCCCGCCCACCAACACCAAAGCGTTGATTGCCGCTAACGTCCTCGCGTGAAAAGGGAAAAGTGCACGATGAAGTCACCTCCGGTGGTATGGCGATCATCATACTCCAAACTTCATACACCGGGGTCGCCCCGAACACTTCCATTAATACCACCTTATTCATCGTGCACCCACCCTCGGCTCTCACATCTCATTTAACATCAGGATTCAAGTTGATTTTTGAATTACGATTTTCAGTCACCGTTGACCATGACACATCACATTCCAATATCAATCACCACTGACCGAATCATACCCCATTCCCTAGCATGCTAGTGGTACAAACAGTACTCAAAAAGGATAGCTCACATACAGGCACATAGTGTAAAGACCAAAATTCTTAAGATGGTTTAGTCATATTAAATATAGCTCCAATTAAATCTTTTGTGTGCCTTTGCCTCTTCTCATGTATTCCAACCAAAAGTTGCAGATGATTAAAAACTTTGCATATAGGTGTGCATCCAAACTAAACTACAACATCAATCTAATAAAGTCTTTCAAAAATCTTTGTTGTGTATTTCTAAAAGTCACATATAACCCATATACCACCTCTGTAAAGTTCACAAGAAAATTTCGAGGCTTGGTATTTGAATCAAGTGCCACAAATTCAAATTCTTAAAATGGCAGAACAGTAGGTAAATGCTTAGGCAATGTTTCTGTGGGTGAAAAGTTCTAAAAATTTATATCTGGCCATGGAATTGGGTACCCTAGCTGCATATAAATTTTTGGAATTTTTGGAAACATTTATGGCCTAGCTACAGTTCAAACCATCTCTAGGGGCAGATTTGAATTTGAATTTTAAAAACAGGACAAACTATTTCCAAATAATACCAAAATTTTACAGTGGGATCTATATGACATTTTATAGGCTGTGTAAAAATTTCAGATTTTTCTGAGCTGTTTTGGATGCTCAAATAATTTTGTTAAGTGGTTCAGTGCAGTCCGGAGGTTTGGTCCGGAACCTCCGGGATGCACCTCCGGGCTGATTCCGGGTGGGTTCCGGGCTGTTTTCCCGGCGTTGTCCAGAGGAGTTTGGGTGATGTTTTTTGTGAAGGCTGGAGGTTAGGTCCGGAACCTCCGGGATGCACCTCCGGGATGTCCGGATTCCGGGCGATTCCGGACGAATTTCCGGGGTCGTCCAGAGACGTTGGGTGATGGTGTTGTTGGTGCCGGAGGTTCGGTCCGGAACCTCCGGGCTGGACATCCGGGCTGGCTTGTGGTGCACGGGTGAGAGAGAGAGAGAGGGAGATAGGAATAGTGGAAGAGGCAGCATAAAAGGGGCACGTGCTGCTCCCTTTTCTTTTCCTCACTTGCTTCTTCTTCTTCCTTGGAGCAGCCCACCATGACTTCTCCTCCCCTCCAAGATCCCACCAAAAATCAAGAACTAATTTATGCATGTTATACCATTGGATTCCCCATCTCCTAATCTTCCCATTCCTCCAAGAAACCTTTGCATGCACAGGGCTTGGGCTGCCCTCTCCATCAAGCCGCCATGGCCTCCATGCCCCTGCTCCCCATGCTGCTGCTCCTGCTAGCTGCTGCTGCTGGTGCTTGCTGCGTGCTACTGTGCTGCTGCTGCCGCGGCAGCCAATCAAGAGGAGAAGCTCGGCTGGGAGGAAGAAGAGAAGAAGAAGGGAAGGAGGAGCAAGAGGAGAGCCATGGGCCAAGAAGCTTGGAGCAGCCATGAGCAGCTAGGAGGAAGGAAGAAGAAGGGATTAGAGAAGAGAAGAAAAGAGAGAGGATTTCGTGGTTTTCGTTAGGCTTCTCTCAAATTGGAGGTTCATGCTGCAAAGGTATACCCGAATTAGTCCCTAGATGAGTGTGGATTTGAAGAAATTTAGAGATTTGAAGATTGGGGTTTAGTTGCATGTTTGGAACTAGCTAGGTCAGTGAGATTAATCTGAAAACTGCTACCAACCGTGTAAAATTCTGAGTTGGTCCAATGGAAGAAGTTGTGGGTTTCGTCCTAAGCTTTCCAATGCCACCAAGTTTGCTCCAATCGGATACTCCAAAGTTACGACCAAAATACTGCTGCAGCTATGCTTGTTCTCCTAGGGTTGTGACCTGTCGAGTTTCATTCTAATTCTGGGTTTAAACATTTAGGAATCTGGTGTCACCTCCAAAAGATGTAAGATAGGTATCGTCGATAGCTTTCCAACGCCACTGAGTTTGCTCTCATTAGATTTGTTGACCAAAAGTTATGGACAAAATACTGATGCTGGTTGATTTTTGAGGGCTTAGAGTTGTCAGGTGTAATTAAGTGGCCTCAACAATAAAATTGAACTCTGATATGAATAACAAAGATGTTGGAAATTTGATTCGGATCCATGTTTGTTAATTACGGCATTCTAATTACTTACCCATACATGTCATCCCTATGAAACATATTAAACCCTAAACTCTATCTTAGGGATAGTACACCTTGCCTTAATCTTTAAGGACATAATTTATACTTTAGAATGTCATATACCTCTTAGGCATGCCACTACAATGACCTGAATGTGCATCATATCCTAGTTAATTGAACCCTCATATCTAATTAAAGAGTTATTCTTTTCTCCTTAGTCGCATATTCGAAACCATGCATGTATGGTTAGGACGATAACTTAAGTTCTACCAATCGAAATTGATTAATTCTTGTTGCGTTAGCTTCCTAACATCCAAAGGATGCTTTAGAAATGCATAAGCATGTTTCTATCATCAATGCATCATGCCCCTTTTGGTGTTATTTATTGTTCTCCCCTTCGCTTTTCCAGTTTGGGTGTTTTGGCATTCTACCGATTGTTCCGGTACTTCAATGAACTTCACTTCAAGGCAAGCTCCATTGCTTGTTGATTAATTATTACATTGGGTGTTAATCTCTGCTTGGATTAATTGCTTAATTGGACGTGATGCTTGTGTGAATGATTGCTTGATCGGTACTTGATACCGCCTTAGTATGTGTAGGTCTTGTTGTTGTGTGGCAGTTACGGCTGAGAATGAACTTGTTGCCCTAATCACCTAAATTTTGTTCGAGTGAGATGTGAGAGCCGAGAGGGTGCACGGTGAATAAAGTTGGTATTTCACGATGCCAACCTGAGGTGACTTCATCGGGCATGATGAATAAAGTTGGTGTTTCGTCGTAATACCAACCTGAGGTGACTTCACCGTGTTACCGGAGAGTCGAGGGGAGGTTCACGATGAATAAAGTTGGTATTTCGCGATGCCAACCTGAGGTGACTTCATCGGGCACGATGAATAAAGTTGGTGTTTCGTCGCCATACCAACCTGAGGTGACTTCATCGTGTTACTTCCCTTTTTACCGCGTGGACGTTACCGGAATCATCGCTATGGGTTTATCCGATGGTGAGTCTCGGTCACGCGGAGCTTTGCAACCTCCGGTGAAGAGCACTCGTTATTCCCATGAGAGTTGTATTGCCGGTAACGGTCCGAGAGATTATTTGTTTGAAACTTTTGTTGTGATGGATCACTGGTTTAATTGGGGTGTGGGCTACCCCGAAGAAATTGGAAATGATGATATTCAGATTGTGATACCTGTACCTCGATTCTTGTGAACCCTAGGTTGCTAGCTTTTATTTAACGTGCTATTGTTACTAATGCATTATTGTTACCTTGCTGCAATCTATGCCTAGATACTACCTCACTGTTATACTTTTGGTCTATTGCAAATCTGAAAATTAAAATGGGGTAACTTATGCCCATTTTAACCCTTTGTATGCGACCTGAACCTGGTAGTCAAACAAGGTTAACATCATGTTTTAATTAGTTGATGAGCAATGACTTGCGAGTACGGTGGTTGTACCCACCGAGGTTTGTCCTAGGCAGGTTTATGGAGCGTTCGGTGATGAAGTTTTGCTGCTTTGGTTTACCTCTTTCGGCTTCGACTCCTTGGGAAATGTTGTGGGCTATGTTGAGATGGGTTCCTCACCATCTCGGGTGTCTTCCTTTTTATGTTTCCGCTGCTGCCCTTGTGGCTATTTGATGTTTATTGACCTTCAGGTCACGTGGTAAGATTAATACTGCCCTGTGTACGGGACATGATTATATCTATATAACTCTGCTCTGTAGAGTTTTGTTGTGATACCTAAGTCGTTTAATATGGCTACCCATACACCATGCGTGTATGAATTGAAGTGTATGGGTTAGTCGTGAAGAGCTATGGTCAGTCTTCTATTCACTAAGGGTGACAAGTTATGGTTGAGTGACCCGCTGACTGAGATGCAGTGCCGGTCAGGCAGGGTGTGGGTGATGGTATCGGGCCTTCGGGTGACCCACTGACCCCCGGGGTCAGGTTAGGGTGAGGGTATCATCGCCGGGCTCATCCTACTTTGTCGTGTTTAGTGGATTTGAGAGTGACTTTAATTCTTCACAGGACTTCGTGAATTATATGTGGCTTTCGGAAGTTTGATCGCTCACTACTGCAGATAGGGACACCAGTGACGGGCCTAAAAAGCCCAGTAGTGACGAGCGGGCCGGCCCGTCACTGGTGACCAGCCACTGGTAACTGGTTATCAGTGGCGGGCTACCCGCTCGTCACTGGTAATTTAGTTACCAGTGACGGGCACACATGAGAGCCCGTCACTGCTAAGGTATACAGCAGTGACGAGCCATAGTTTCGGCCCGTCACTGGTAAGATATACAGCAGTGACGAGCTCTCCAGTCCGCTCGTCACTGCTGTTATGAGGGGCCCAAGCACGTTGCTGCCGCGGCAGCAAAAACAGCCGTTTTGGCTGCCGCGGCAGCCATTATGTCTGCCGCGGCAGCCAAAAGGGCTGATTTTGCTGCCGCGGCAGCAACGTGCTTGGGTGCCGCAGGAGCCATTTTGGCTGCCGCGGCAGCAAAAACAGCCGTTTTGGCTGCCGCGGCAGCCATTTTGTCTGCCGCGACAGCCTAAAGGGCTGTTTTTGCTGCCGCAGCAGCCATTTTGGCTGCCGCGGCAGCAAAAACAGCCATTTTGGCTGCCGCGGCAGCCATTTTCGCTGCCGCAGCAACCATTTTCGCTGGCGCTCCTAGGGCGTCGGTCGCCGTTCTCCTAGGGCGCTCTCCAGCCCGTGTGTACTACAGGGGTCCTGGAGGGGGTGTACCCCTTCGGTCGCCGTTCTCCTAGGGCGTGCCGCTGTGGCCTAATAGCGCTTGCGACGATGCCTCGTTGCGTCCGCATCCTACGTGCCCGGTATGCTTCGAAGGCCACCTCACTCGCGCTCTCGGATGTCGCACACGATAAGTACATATGTCAAACCGAGTACGAAAGTAACAAGTGCCAATACGTAAATATGTGCAGAAACGTACAAAGTAGACCAGTTCGAGAATACACGACCACAAACACAATACATATGCAATGTTTTTCCGTCCTCTAGGGCCTAGCAGCATGTGGGCGCGCGAATGGGTCTTCGGTCGGGATTTGGCGAACTCGCTGCTCTGTGCGAGCGGCGTGTTCCTCCCTTGGGTCAGTGCCGGCGTAGAAAAGCCCCGTATCGGAGACGACGTCCTTGTTGATGATGTTCGCGAACGCATTTTGGAGGCGTGCAAACTCTTGCTTCCAGTCATATGGCTTGTGCTCGAGGTTATTACTCCACTTGCGTAGGTCGTCATGTTTGCGAAACGTGTTCCGTGCCCGTACAAAGTCGTCCATGTGGCAGCAGACGTAGTAGCCACACGTCACACTACCCTCCGGCTGCTGTCTGCACCACCAATCGGTCACGTGTTTAAAGCGTGGAGCGCCACTTCTTTTTACCATAGTTGCTCCTCCTCCCTTCTGTGCAAAGTCAAAGAGAGCATCATCCAGAACTTTCTTGAGCAGGGTGTAGTCTTTCTTCACCCTCTTCATGGAATCAAAGTAAACAACCTTCCTTTCCTTCGGCGTTAGCACTAAGAGGATCCAGTGGTCGCTGCGCAGACATGTGAACAAACCAATATTAACCCACGAAGTTGGCTAGGTGCACAAGCGAAAGAGAAATTTACGAAAGCACAAAGTAGAGAATGACTTACAAGGGATTGTAGGGCACGAGTAGGTAGTCCTTGCCCTTATGCGCTATCATCGCACTCACGAGGTATTCTTTCATAATCTCCCTACCTTCTTGGGAGCGAACGTTGTTCTCGTGCATGTGAAACGGATCTGCTATTGCAACATTGAGAATCTTCAGGCGTCTGGTCTCTCTGGTTAGGTGAAGCGCCCATAGCCTGACGAAGGATGCTTCGAGCCGATAAAGGTTGAACATGCCGAAGATCTCCGCAAAGTCCAGATAGAACTTGTCCGCGGGATACTGCTCGACGAAATGGAAACCCTCTGGCACCTTCGCCGTGTAATACGATACATTCGTTTCATCGGGTCCTAATTCAATGTCTCGAATGTTCTCGTGCAGAATCTTCATCTCGTTCGGGAGGACGTCGAACTCATCCTTCGGTACCATCGGGTGACCCGGGATGTGATAGGCCCGCCACTGACGACCCTTTGCTGTCTGTGCTGACTGGGAAGATGCTGCGTACGTTAAGGATTTCTTCAACCTCGCCTCACCCTGTCTATCGTAAGTTCCGGTGCTAGCATGTGCCTTCTTCGCCGCCCCTTTTTTGCTCGTGCGCTCCGTATCCAGGGATACGGCCCTCTGACCGGCCATCGCTTCTTTGGCTGCGCCCACGAGTGTTTTAGGAGTCAACTTCGTGTGGGCTTGCTCGTCATGCTTCGGTGGCGGCGTATCTACAAATGCTCGTGCCTCTTCGTCACGAGGCATGCCATGCTCCCCGCCATGCTCCGCGGCCTCCTCGGCATCCTCCATCTCAAAATCCCTGTAGGATAAAGGTGCGGAAATACCCAAAGGAGATGGTCTTGCTGATGGACTGTGGGTGTGGCTCGGCGAAGGTGCTGGACGATTGGAGGTCTCAATCAACTTAATCGCGTCCTTTGGCCATCTAAGGAAAAACCCCTTGCAGGCTCCTAGCTTCTCGTATCCCTCTTCAGGGGGGTCATTCAGAACCAAGTCCTCGAAGGTGCCGACCACCTTAGTCAACTCCACCCTCGCCATGTTTGGTGGTAAATCCACACAGTTCATCCTGTTCTCCGGCGTTACTGGGTGGACTCGACCGTACGCGACCGTCACCATCGACCCGGACCCCTGGTTCAGCCCACAGTGTATCTAGCTCCTCCTTCAGTAGTTGGTGATATACGTTCAGATCGTTCCCTGGTTGCTGTGGACCTTGAATTAGCATAGACAGGTGTAGGTACTTCCGCTTAAAACAGAGCCACGGAGGGAGGTTGTACATCCATACGACCACGGGCCAGGTGCTGTGCCTGCTGCTCATCTTTCCAAAAGGATTGAGTCCGTCCGTACTCATTCCAATTCTGATATTCCTCGGCTCTCCTCCGAATTCGAGGTATTGGTCGTCGATTGCTTTCCACTGGCAACCGTCCGCAGGGTGTCTCAGCACGGCATCATCTTTCCTTGGCCTCTCGTCGTGCCAACGCATCAGCTTTGCCTCCTTCTTGTTTGCGAATAGACGCTTCAAACGGGGAATGAGTGCAAGGTACCATACAACCTTCGCAGGAGCACCGCTCTTCACTCCGTTCTCACCATCTGGTTGGTAGTTCTTTCCCCGCTTGAACCGGGATGCTTTGCACTCAGGACACTTGCTTAGCTCCGCGTACTGGTTCCGATATATGATGCAGTCATTCGGACACGCGTGGTATCTCGTCACCTCCAATTCAAGAGGGCACACGACCTTCTTGGCCTCATCGCAACCACGAGGCAACACGTTCCCCTCCGGCAGAACTTTTGCGAGATACTCCAATGTCTCATCGAGGCTTGTGTCCGTGCTGTTGTGGAGTGCCTTCAGTCTTAGAAGTTCGAGCGTGACTGAGAGGCGGGTGTGCTCAGGATTGCATCCGGGATACAAGGGAGTCTCGGAGTCTTTCAACAGTGTCTCCAACTTGGCAGCCTCTCTACGAGCCGCACTATCGTTATTCGTCTCCTTCACAACCTGCTCTTGCACATGACGGTCCTGGACCATTCCGGCCAAATTGTCCCCCGTGCTTCGCGTATCCGCTTCGGCCTCTTCATGTCCTCCGGCATCTTTATAATCCAACCGTTCTGCTTCCGGCTCCCCATGTCCTGCTTCTTCATCTAACCCTTCGTCGTCGGCAACAACCTCATCCTCACCGTGACTTGTCCACCGTGTGTAACCTGCCATGAAACCCCATCGCACCAGGTGCATGTGCAGAAAACCAGATTTCCTTTCGTACATCTTCAGGTTTTTGCAATCATGACACGGACAGCATATCTTCGTGCCACCCTTTCGCACCATATCTTGCTCGGCGAAATCAAAGAACTCATTCAAAGATGTATAGAAACTCTGTGTGTTCCGATCGCCGTCATACATCCAACTTCGATCCATCGGTCGTTCGATCCCTAAGATATACGAAAATTAATTAGTACCAACCTTTCATGAGAGGCTAAAACAAAATTTTCTTTCCAATTGAGATAAAAGTTTTCTTTCCAATTGAGATTTTGAAATATTACATAAAACATTTCAAAATTTGGCAGGTTATTAAAATAAATTGTTCAAAATTGAAAATTTCGGCATGACCTTCGCTAAAATTATGCAAAATTGAGTATCGAACGTTGACAAAATGTTGACGAAGCAACATTTCACCAAAACGTTGAACTCAGTTTCCCTGAAAAAATAAACAAAGCAACGAATGTTGCCTCGGCTCGACGGCCGGTACCACAAGCATATCTCCCATTCACATTTATGAAATACATTTCATGCACATCTCACATCACCACAGATCCACCGAATCAAAGTATCATTTGCTTGTCATATATAATTACATATATATATATGATTCTGCCTCAGTGCATAAGAAACATAATTACACATATATGAACCAATGTATACATAATTACACATATATGAACCAATGTATACATAATTTCATATAGCAAGGCATACGAGTAACAAATGATCACTGATCAATTTAGGGGAAAACAACAACAGTTCCTTTAACATCCTTTAACATATACATGTGCTCTTATAGATGTATATAAGATGCTCCTCAAACATATGATGGAAGCATCTATCCTTAAACATCCTTTAACATATCCATATGTTCCTCAAACATATGATGCAATTGAAGCATCCTTTAACATATACATCTATAACCATCCTTTAACTCTAGATGGCTCAACCAAAATTGAAGCAAATTTGGGGGAGATATCTGCTCTTATCAGTTTTAAAGCTAATTGGAGCAAATTTGGGGGAGAGCAAGTTAGCTAGCCTTGATGATCATGGATGGGAGAGAGCTAGGGGAGGTGGGGGATGATCATGGATGGATGGATGATGATCATGGATGGATGAGATGATCATAGATTTGGAGGGAGAGAGAGATGGCAAGGGAGCTAGGGGAGGTGGGGGAAGCTTTTGGAGGGCTAGGAATTTACCAGGGGCGTCTACGGCGGCGGCGGACGTGCAGGCGATCGGCGAGCTCGCTGCTGGCCAGTGAGCTACGACTGGCCAGCAGCGAGCTCGCTGATGGTTTTTATAGGGCATCTTACCAGTGACGGGCACACATAAAAGCCCGCCACTGGTAAACAAGGTACCAGTGACGAGCACAACGTACACCCGCCACTGGTATGAAGGCAGGGAGCGATTTTGGCGGGAATATTAGCGGTGACGGGTTCCATGGTGCGCACGTCACTGGTATACAATATATCAGTGACGATCTCCCATTTGAACCCGCCACTAGTAATTGGTACTTTACCAGTGACGGGCAGTAATAGATGCTCGTCACTGGTAATTATTTACCAGTGACACGTGGCAGTTCACGCCCGCCACTGGTAAATTTTTGGTTTACCAGTGACGTGTTTTTTTGTTGCTCGTCACTGATAAGTTGGCTTCTATAGCTGTTTCTGCAGTAGTGGCTTCTGGCCGGCTTGACCAACGGTGAAGGCATACGGCTCTGGTGATCGTATGGTGTGTTGGTCAGGTGTCGGATCACGCCATCTCGGTGCACACGGCGTAGGTACCATATCACTGAATGGGTGATTGCTCGGTCTTTGGCGGTAATCCGTTCCTTTAGCCATATGTAATTCCGGGGCCCTGACACATAGAAAGGAATATACGAACAATATTAATAATACAATGCAACAAGCTCTGCTTGCCTTGATCACAGGTTTCCTGAGCTGGCGTGGAGTCGTAAGCCGGGTGGTCTCCTTCTTCGGCCTCTGTTAGGAACAACGCGAACACCGGAAAAGAAACGGTAAAAGAATCCATAAGGTCCAACATGTATGCATGATATTTATGTGGAATGTGCATGTCATGAAGATGCTAGGATGGCTAGGGTTCTGCTGCGACAAGGCATATATAATTAAAATGGTTGGTGTTACCCTAATGTCTTACGCATGCATGCATGTAATATTAGCCCTTATGTAGAATTAGGGTTAGTCATTTATTAGCTAGAACGAATGGTTAAACCCTAAGGTTGTCAAGGATATCGAAGGGTTCTGAAGTCTAAGCCTAGAACATTTGGAATCATATGCATCGAGACTATGCATCTATAAATATGAATTTCCGAAGATTCACATACGCGAGAGGGGTTAAATAGCTATTTCTTTATAATGTTCAAATCTGATTGTAGGTATTAAAATTTGGTTCCAGCCAAGTTGTAGAGAATTTCATAAGCTTTCCAATGATATAAAATTTGCTAAAATCCGAGCTACGGATCAAAAGTTATCGCCATTTCAAAATCGTACAAAACCCTAACCCTAATTTCTTCTCTGCCTACGAAACCCTAAATGCTAAGTGTACCTGAAACCAACCCCTCTCTCTCTCTCTACTGCAGAAGTGACCCTGCTAAAGCCACCCGAGCGGGATTCACCCCAAAACCACAACACATAACCCCATTGCACTGACGTGTGGGTCCCGCATGGGCACTCGTGGCCAAATGAAAAAGGGCCACGTGGCCCCTCTACTCTCTCACTCACTCCCTCACTGTTCTCTCATGCGGGCTCGGCCGGAGGGAGCTCGGGCGGTGGTGCTTCCCACCGGAGCTTCACCGGAGAAGCTCCGGTGGCATCCGAGGCGCGGCGAGGTCGGGGGGAAAGGACAAAAGGGATCGGCAGCTCACCCTGGGTTGGATGCGGTGGCACGGGGGAACGGAGGAGGCCGGGGTAGAGCCCACGGCGGCGAGCGGCGGTGAGGAACTCCGGTGGCAGCGGCGGGAAGCTTCCAGGCACAGATCTAAAAAGGGGAGAGGACCGGGAGGTTAAGGAGGTGGAGAGGTAGCTCGGGGGCAAGAAAAATGAGCTCGGGGGCTACTGGAGAGGCGGTGGGAGCTCGCCGGAGTCTTGGCCGGTCTCGGGGAAGAAGACAAGGGCGGGAGCTCTCGAGGCTCGTATCTGTAGAATAGAGGAGAGGGGGAGGTGAGGAAGGAGTTGCGGAACCCGAAGAGCAAGGAGATGGAGCCTACCGAGGGCCAGGGCGGTGGCAATTCCTCGTCGGAGTTGGTGGTCGTCGCCGGGGAAGAAGAAGGCAGAGAGCTCGGGAGAAGGAGAAGAACGGGGAGGCCCTAGGGTTTGCGGGAGGGCGAAGAAGGCGAGGAATGCGGTCGGGACGGCCCCTTTTAAAGGGCGGCGGTGGCTCGGACAGCGGTGGTCAGGACGGGGGCACCGCCCACCCCGGCCTACCGACGTCGGGGACGTGGAGGATGGGGCCTGACGGGTGGGCCCCAGCTGGCGGGAGAGAGGGGAGAGGAGGCGCCAGCCCCGGGGGCGCTTTCCCTGGAAGAAAACGGGAAGAGGGGAAGCGGGTTTGGGAGTAGAGGGCTAAGCGGGCCGGCCGAGTGGGCCTCGGCCCAGGTGTAGTCAGGGTTTTTCTTTTATATAACTTCAGAATTAGTATTTGCGTTATTTTATGTGCCAAATTTGCCCCAAAAATTCTGAAATTTTGACAGGAGGTTCAAAATGATTTATGGGACCTACTGTAAAGGTTTGAACTGATTTGGATCTTGTTTGACCTGGTCTCCAGTTCAACTCTAGGGTTTGACCTAATTCAGCGTTTGAACTACAACTTGGTCCTAAACTTCTCCAAAAATTTTGAAATTTGGCATGGAGCTAGTGTTGTCATATTCATGGCTTTTCCCAAAATTTGGTGAAATTTTACCCACACTATCTTGTCCTTTCCTCTAACCCTAGTTTTCGCCATTTTAGGGTTTGAAATCGGATGCTTCGGTTGAGCTATTATTTCATGTAACTTTTGAACCAATCTTGGAGAGGAAATGTTGGTGAAGGGTTCCAACTAAGGGACTTTAGACCTCAACACCTAATATTGCGAAAACCCTGGTTTGCTAACCCAAATAAGTTGATTGGTGTTTGTAAAATTTTCCACTGAGGATGAGATATGTACATATTTTATAAAATATGACCATATCATATTTAGGTTTAAACAAGGTGTGTGCGGGGATGATGACATGTATGCATGCATGCGAGGTAAAACCCTAATTATCGAAGTTGGGTATTACAGTTTCACCCAGAGTAGAATAGGAAGAATAGAGAGAGAGAAACATCGGGCATCTGGCCCTAGCTCAGCGAGCTCAACAACAAGTTTCAACAAGGATCATCGATCCAATATTCATTCCTCCATAGAGGCAAGACAAAACAACCTAAAGATATAATTAAGCATGGGTAAGCATATCTCTACTCTATTAAGAATAAAACCTACTAATCTACTCAGGGTTTCAAGTATAAAAGGACGTTAAGCAAACAGGGTAAAAGTGTGTCAATCGACATGCTAACTACTAGATTAAAATAGCATGCATATTTGTAAAAGACAAAATATTAATGACTTTCAGAAACTATAGAATCAAATATGATCAAGAAAGGGTGGCATGCCTTCGTGGTAGAACTCTCCCTCTTCAGCTGCTTCGGTCACCGGGTCGGTCTCTTCACTCCCTATTGACGCAACGCAACGAGCAAAGTAAATAAACACCGACTTCAAAAGACACTCCGAAAAGCAACACGAGAGAGAAGCCCGACGAAAGTAAGGTAAGGTGGAAAGGAACGATGGCGCGATAGCGTCATCGCGAAGAAGAATGGTCTTCTAGGGTTGGCCATAACCATAGACATATATATAGCATATATCCCTTATCGGGTATATTTAACAGATATTCAAATATATATACACACATACACCTTAACATGCTAGTAATCATAGTAAAAGGACAAACAAATCATAATTAACCACAAATAAATATTTAGGTGAATCCTAAATATTTACAATGGTTAATAGCAGTAAAGATTAAGTTAACGACATCTAATCATATTTACACATGTTTTTCTATTATTTTGAAGACTAGTAATTAAGCTAAAATGTATTCTCTACTATTAGCATGAGCTAACTAAGCATGAAACATCTTGGAACATGTTAACAGTACTGGAACAGTACCAAAAATGATTTAATAATAATTTCTAATCTGAACATTATTTAACTAAAGCATTTTCTAGCATTTCTAGTGTAACAATTAAATAGAAAAATAATATTCAACATCAATAAATCATACAATTGGACTAACATCTTATATTAACAATTCCATAAACATTTCATGTTCAACCATGTTCTGGAAATATATTTTAACCAATTAAAACTATTTTTCTAAGCATGGAATTACCCGAAAAATATAGTAAAACATTATTTAATTAAGCTAAATGGGTTTTCATGACTTTTCAACATTCTCATAACATAATAAGAATTAGTGGGTACTGGATATGCATTTTTAGAGGTTAAAACAGATTTATAAAGGACTTATTACTAGAAACAACATTTAAATAACAATTTTAAATAGATCTAGAACACTTCTTGATTTCTATAGCCCTAACCATTGGAGATAAAATATTTTGGTTTACATGGTAAATGAGTTCTAGGGTTCTCTGATCCTAGACAAAAATTGGATAAAAATAACAGAGAAGATTTCTATTTTTAATAATTAAAACAGATATTATTTTAATTCTAGGAAATTCTACACATGTCCAAAAATTATGAAAATTTCCAGAACTACTCCTTAGCATACTAATGATCTGCAGAAAAAGATTCACTTCAAAATAATCAACCACTACAAAGATATCATGAAATTTTCTCAAATTTCATACTAATTTAATTATAATTCAAAATCCAACGGTCGGATTAAAAATCCGATTGCACCGTTGGATTCGTGGGGTTCTAAGGATTCCATTTTAATCCTAAGATCAGGGATTGGACAAGGATTGATTTAGAGCTAAAAACTGGATGGGAGGTTGGAGCTAGGGTTACTGTTCACATGAACAGCACCCACGAGAACTGTTCATGCTACAGTAACAGAGGCAAAGATGGATTGAATCCAAGCAAGGACTTTGCAAAGGGGTGGATGATGGCCAAAATTGGTTGAGGGGAAAATATTCTAGGGATTGGTGGGGATCTACTTTGGTGTTGGGATGGGAAAGGAGCTCACCGAGTGCGACGAATCGCGGAGAGAAAAGCTCGCCAGAGTTGGAGAGATGCTTGCGGTTCGGCTGATGTAGTGGACGAAGTTCGCGTTTTGTTGGGGGAGAAGATACGCGCCAGCGTGGGGAAGCTCCTCGTGGTCACGTCTTGGGTGGAGATGCACCGGTGTCGCCGGAATTCCTCATCGGAGCTCCGCCGGAGTTGGAGAAGAAGAGGTGGAGAAGAGGAAAAAGTTTGGTGGAGAAATCAAAGAGAAAAACCCTAGGGGAGATGTGAGGGACCTGGTATTTTAACTTGATTCCATGAATTCACAACAAGTGAAGACGGTGACCATAGCTGCTACCTGCGACGGACTATGGCCCACCCCCGCCCCATGCGATATGCATACGGTGCAATGCGTATGACTCACCACGGCCTGATTGAGGGATCACAATTCCAAACACATACCTTAACGCGTATGACTCACTTTGGCAATGGACCATATTTTCACTGTGCATTTCGATGGAATCAGGGTAAAACATCAAGTACCTCCAGATGCAACCAACCACACTCCCCATTCAACATACACGCATAATAGACGGGAGGTGGGGGCATATGTTGGACAGCATGAATATCATCACACGAACCACTACGATATGATAATACTACTAGCTGTCCACCTTGTGAACAAACGATTACATCACTCGGCTATAACCGAAAGTTTTAGTCAAATTCATAAAGTGAAACGAGTAGCAGCGGATAAAATAAACAAAGCCCACAGCGGCGCATCAACCGCTGTTCAAAACATTCCCACAAAATCTCATGAGTCGAACACTACCGAGGAAACCACAATTTCAAGCGTCGTCGAAAAAGTCCTCGACCACCGGCTCACCTGCAAGCTCTAGGAATAACCTAGGTGAGTACAAAAGTACTCGCAAGACTTATTCGTGCTTGATTAAATGTCCTACGCATGGATTTACTACAACATTAGTAAACATGATGCTTCTCAGAGTAACAATATACCGGATTAAGAACATGGGATTAACAGTATACCAGGGAAACACAATAAGCACAGCCCGGAACAGAATTCTCACATATCAATGCTCAATCCTAACAGTATTCACTTAACCATTTCCAAGTCAATTAGGACAGCCCACATCTCAATTTCAAAACTTGTCCATCATATACACATCTTAAGTCAATCTCTCGGATCGTTACCGGCAATCCAACCGCCATGGGGATATCGAGTGCTCTCCACCCGGAGGTAGCTAATCTCCCAAGTGACCGAGACTTGCCATCAGGTAAACCCATAGTGGTGATTCCGGTGACGTCCACGCGTGATAAGGGAAATGCACGATGAAGTCACCTCAGATTGGTACAGCGACAAACACACACTTCCACCCCCTGGTCGCATTCTGACACTTCGATAATTACCAATCTTATTCATCGTGCAAAACCCTCGGCTCTCACATCTCACTTATTTCAAGTTCAAGTTAATCAGGGCAACAAGCTTAATTCTCAGACTAACCCAAACAAAGGTCGTACACACCTTAACATACTAGTCTCGCGACTCACCATCATCACATTTAGCCAAAAAGGATCACCCACGGATATATATTTAAGCAAGTAAACAGAAATAATAATAGTAACATGTGCAACAAGCTCTGCTTGCCTTGATCACAGGGTTCCTGATCTTGCGTGGAGTCGTAAGCCACGTGGTCTCCTTCTTCGGGCTCTATTTTGAGCAACAAACGATACCGGAAACAAAACGAGGTAAAGAAATAATGAGACCCAGCATGTATGCATGATGAATAATTCTAGATGCCATTTCTGAAACGACCTACTGGTGTTAAATGAATAGAGCAGCAAGCATGACTCAATTTAATCTTGTGAACATAGAATCGTAACCTAACCATGCATGCATGTCCGACCAGCGCCACCCCATAAATACTCCCCATCTCATTCGGACAGCCTCCCCCTGTTTCCGCAAACCCTAGCGCCCCCTCCTCTTTTCCCCGTTCTCCGAGCTACTTCGCCGTGTTCTCCCCACTCCGGTCGTCTTCTCCGGCGAGAAATTCCCGAGCACCCGGTGAGCATCGATCTCTCCCTCCCAGCTTCTGAGCTTGCTCGCGTTCTCCCTCACCTCCCCCTCTTCTCCATCTTGCAGATCCAAGCCCGAGGGCCACCGCTTCCTCCATCTTCCCCAACCTCGGCATTTGCTCCGGCGAGCTCCCCCGATCGCTCCGGCCTTCCCCTCCTCCCATCTTCTTGCTCCAGAGGACCCTCTCCTCCTCCCTAACACCCTGGATGTCTCCTCTTCCCAGATTCGTGCCCGAGGACCCCCACCGGCGACAACCGAGGAGCTCCACCGCCGTTCACCGTAGCCAGCTCCATCCCGACCCCGGCAGCTCGTCTCCATCCGCGCATTGGTCTTAGGATGAGCTCCAGATCCTCCCGCCGCCTCTCCCTGGTCGTGCCGAGCTCTGTAACGCCCCCGGGGCTTCTCCGGCGAGGATTCCGGCGAGGCACCGCCGCCCAAGCCTCCGGTGGTCCCGGTCAGAGAGAGAGAGTGTGAGAAGAGAGAGAGAGAGAGGAGAGAAAGGACCACGCGGCACCACGGGATTGGGTCCCCGCGCTCGGTCAGCAGCTGACTGGGCATTTCTTGACCAGTCAGCCCTGCCAGGCGGGCCCCATTTGTCAGTGGGCCGTGGCCTCGGTAGGAGTTAACATGTGCTGCTCTCGGGTGGCTGTAACAAATTCTTTTTCGCAGCAGAGAGAGATTTGAGAAGGTTCGGGTAGATCTAGCATTTAGGGTTTCGAGAGTTAGGGTTAGGTTTTTCGATGAATTTTCAAATAGCGATAACTTTCAAACCGTAGCTCGGATTTTAGAAAATTTTGTATCGTTGGAAAGCTTATAAAATTTCCTACAACTTGGCTGGAACAAAACTTAAAAATTTGAAATATAGAATCTTGATTACATTGAGATGGATGAATTCATCCCTTCCGAGCATCGTTCCTCGACGATTCATAACTTGGTGCTCGTAACTCCAAATTACGTAATTCCAGTGGCGTTCACCTTGTATCGTCGAATACTCTTAGAATATCCACACTTTGAATTAGGACTGTATAATGTGCCTAGCCACCTTAACCTTACATGTAAATAAGCGAAATCGACATTTCATGCATGCATTAGGGTCATACCTAAAAACCACTATCACCAATTATAAATTCTTATTGCCCTAGATTTCTAATACCAATAATTCACTCTAGAATTGCATATCTAGACTCATTCATCATGCATACATGCTAGATCTCATTGTCTTCTTTTTGCCATTTCCTTTTCGGTACCTCAAATTATTTTACGTCAGAGTTTGAAGAAGGAGACCACCCGGCTGACGACTCCACGCAAGACCAGGAACAACCTGAGCAAGGCAAGCAGAGCTTGTTGCATCCTTGCATTGCTACTTATATGCTTTACTCGATTATATGTTGGTGTCTGGATCGTTGCTTGGAATGTGTGGTTCAGTTCGGTAAAACTAGCATGTTAGGATGTGCTGCCAGTTGTGTCCAGTAGTGGCTGGGAATTAATCCGGTTCCTCTTGTTTGCAGCATAATTTGGCTTGAGGATTTATTCAGTTGGCCAAATTAAGTATTATGTTTGCTGAAGGATGAAATAAGGGATTAACAGTTTGTGGATGCAGCATTCACTCTTAAATGCAGGATTGATACAGCCGAGTGGCTTGGACGCTCACGGTATTTTTTAGTGCCGAGTGCTCGCAACGTTTCCGAGTGCCCCCGAGTACTCATCGCATCCCGAGCAGTCCGTAGCTTCCCCGAGTACTCGTCACGAATATGAAGGTGCTCGCAGAAGTTCCCGAAGATCCGAGTAGTCGGAGGCGTCCCCGAGTACTCGCGACCCCGAGCACTCGTACTCGCGTTCCCGAGTACTGGCGTTCCCGAACACCACCGACCCCGAGCACTCGTACTCGCGTTCCCGAGTACTGGCGTTCCCGAGTACTAGCAGACCCGAGTACTTGTAGTCCCGGGCACTGGTAATTCCGAGTACCAACACATCCGAGTATCAAGCACCCGGGCCCGTATCCCCGAGTACTGACGTTCTCGAGTACTGGTGTCCCCGAGTACTCAAGTCCCCGAGAAGGCACAAGTCGGACAGAGCCGGATCCCAGCAGAATCAAGCCACGATGCAATCAAGTCAACCCGACGAATCACCAAGACTTATCCGACA
Source organism: Stipa capillata (assembly GCA_019208055.1). Lineage (NCBI taxonomy): Eukaryota > Viridiplantae > Streptophyta > Magnoliopsida > Poales > Poaceae > Stipa > Stipa capillata. Next base: position 34,663 of record JAGXJF010003741.1, read on the forward strand.
CAGAGACTTAGGAAAGGAGTCTCAGAAAGGAAAGAATTGATTACGAACTCGGAAGGACTCTCGGTTCGTATGGGAAGATGCCTCGTACCCGGAAAGGAGTCCTGAGTAATGGGAAGATTATATGTATAGTAGATCAGGATCCTTTAAATAAGGAAAGATTGTATATCTGTAATCAATTAGGATTAGGAGTCCAGATCTCCTACGGGAATACCAGCCGCCCTATAAATATGTAAAGGGTGACGGCTGATTGAGAGACATCCAACAATCGATCAAATCAATCTTTTATCTTTTATCTTTTATCTTAGTAGTAGATCTTTGCTGTTTTGCGTCGTAAAACAGTCGTTTCTTCTTCACGTAAGTAAGAAGATCTTTGTTGCTTTGCTCGGAAAGCAATCGCTTGTCGTACGCGTAAGTACGATAGTTATCCTTTGTTGCTTTGCTCGAAAAGCATCCGTTTATCGCACACGTAAGTGCGGTTGGCGACTCCACTTTACCTAGGTGTTTCACGGATCCAATTTCGTGCGAACACAATTGGCGACTCCGCTGGGGACATAATTAGAAGACTACATGATGAATCCCGACTCCAAAGACGGAAGCATCGTCAACCCGGAGAACATCATCGCCATCACACTCGACGATCTATCCGAAGATGAACGGCGGGAGATTGAACGACAACTCGAAGAGGAGCAGGCGGAGCGACTCCGGCAAAAGTTGGTCGGCTACCAGAAGACGAGGAACGGCGTCATCAAAAAGTTAGTCGTGCCGAGTCCACCTCCTGCGCCCAAACCCGAGGTGAGTAAACCGACATGTTCTGATGAAATCACTAATCTAATTGACGTGTCGGTAGCTAGCAGATATGGCACTGAGATGGACAAATCGGCGCAATTATTCGCTCGAGTATTGAATAGCCGATTTGACGAGTTAAAAGAGCAAATCACTAAAGACTTACAGAGTAGTCTGCCGGGTCAGGTTAGATCTACAGTCTTACAAGTCAATGATGAACATCGGAATAAACAACCGATGTACCCTGACCATAACCGAGTCGACCATCGGGTAGAGGTCGCCCCCGTGATTACGACTTCTGTTATCCCGACTTCGGTGTCCCAGAGTTCTCCCAATAATGACCGAAGTCTAAACCTTAGCACGAACATCCCACAACCCTGCTATCAAACAGTTGCGTATAACACACCACCGATTCCACCTCTCGGTACCGGAGTCCCGCATGGGCCGGTTCCAGAGGCATATTTTAACTCGCAACAAATCCAACCCGAGTTACCACAGCCGAGTTCGCGTACCCCGCTAGCCGATATGAGCTATAAAGACCAACTCACCGCAGTACTCAGAGAACTCGGCGTAATACCTAAAGATGGATCTCGTGGTTACTTGAAGCCATGCCCCGAGTGCTACGACACCATGCCATACCCCCGCGGGTTCAGGATCCCTGATGTCGTCAAGTTCACAGGGGAAGACAACAGGTCGACTTTTGAGCATATAGGGCAATTCTTAGCGCAGAGTAGTGAAGTCGGCACATCGGATATCTATAGGATAAAACTTTTTCCCTTGTCATTGTCGGGTACTGCTTTCACATGGTTCACCTCGCTCGCTCCTAGGTCTATTACGTCTTGGGCGGACTTAGAGCGGCAGTTCCACGATTATTTTTACGGTGGTGAGACCGAGCTCAGGCTCTCGGATCTTACAATGGTTAAACAAAAGAGCCGGTCTGTGATTACATTAGAAGATTTAGAGAGGTTAAGAACAAATGCTTTAGCCTGAATATAAATGAGAAAGATCTTGCCGACCTCGTCTTTGCGGGTTTGCTCGCCCATATTAAGGACCGACTAGAGGGCCAAGAATTCCTAACCATTAGCCAAGTCGCTCAAAGGGCTGTAGCACAGGAGAACCGTGCTAAAGAGGTCAAAACGTATAGCCGGTTCGGGGATGCTAAGGGCAAGGCCAAAGAGAAGTCGGCAATCAATGTTATAACGTATGAAAACAGCTCGGACAGTGAGGACGACGCTGACATATGCATTGCCGAGTGGGTTAATGCTCCTAAGTCAAAACCCTTTGCTTGCCCAGCCCTCAGACCTACACCCACTCGGAAAGAGGAGATGCGGTACACTTTTGACATTAGCAAATGCGACAAGATTTTTGATATGCTCCTGCAGGGAAACATGATCCGAGTGAAGGAAGGGCACGTGTTCCCATCGGCGGACGAATTGGGCAAAAGAGCATATTGTAAGTGGCATAACTCTTTTTCCCATGCTACTAATGACTGCAATGTGTTTCGTCGACAGGTGCAATCGGCCATTAATGACGGACGATTGACGTTCGCTCAAAGCTCTAAGATGAAGCTTGACAGTGATCCTTTCCCAATCAACGTAATCGACTTGGAGAAGAAGAAAGTGCTGATTCGGTCACATCAGGCCGAGTCCACCAGAGGGAAGAACGTCATCATTGACAACAATGCTACTCCAAGGATGATCAAGCCGAGTCCCTCCCCTACTCCAGGAACAACCGACTCGAACTCCTCGCCGACCCCAAAGATGATCAAGCCAAAGAATCCAGAGGTCGGCGTCTGGAAGGTTAATCGAGGGAAGATTCAAGCTACGAGGACAAAGCCGACAGTGAAACAGCTGTTGGATAAATACACGACCGACAATGTGTTCACTCGGCTTGGAGGAGCCAAACGCCCCAGATCTCCTCCCCGACGAGGTTTCGGTGGTCCCGAGCACTGGCAGGAAGGCCCTTACATGCAACCACCATACCTCGCTACAGGTCCGGCATACTGGGGAGGAGCGCACGCTTTCTACCCACAATGCCCTCCATGGGGTTTCAACCCTTGGGCACTGCATCCGGCCGGACCAATCGGCGCGTTTCAGCCAAGCTGGATCCCGTCCGGGTTCGAGTACAGAGAACAACCCCATGGGAAAAGAACTCGACTCGAGTCGGAAACCCGAGCGTGGAAACGACTCGCCACTCGGTGCAAGACACCCGACGTACCAAGTCGGCTAGCGACTCCAGGGAAAGTCCAGCGGAACAACTCGCCGGCTAAGCAGGTCTGGGTACCAGCCAAGCGCGCCGAGTCTGAAGATCACACGACGACCCAGCCCGAGTCGAAGAAGGCAGGTGCCATCCGAGTTCCCGAAGGGAGTCGAACACAACGATCCGCCGTGTTGATAAGCTCACAAGGCAACTCGACGCCACTGGCGGGAACCCAGCGTGTACGGTTTGGCACCATAGATGACTCGGACAAACCAGAATCCAGCAACACAGCGGGACCCACCGCGCGGAAGACAAACGTCGAATCTATGCCGAGTCAGCAGGTGAAGAAGATCAAGTCGGTTGAACTAGGGACCAAGCCGAAGCCGCAGTGGTGCCCCACAGGACTCACGCACTCTCAGAAGCGGAGGGTCCAACGGCTACGAGCACTCGAGCTCAGGGAGGAGCTCATCGAGAAGAAACGCGACGAATGGTTCAACCAAGCCAGACCTATGAAGCCCGCGAAGATGACCTGGAAGGAAAAGCGCATCGCAAAAGAAGAAGAGACCACCATCAAGGATGTCGGAGAGATACCCGCCGACATGGACATCAATATGGTGTTCGAGTTACCTATCGAGTTCCGCGCTCCCGAGTCGGAAGTCGCAGAACTTCTGCTCGGGCCGAGTGCCGCCATATTCAAGAAGCCGGAGGAGCACGGGCAGCACCTGAAGCCTCTATTCATCAAGGGCCACATCGATGGGAGACCGATTGGCCGAATGCTCGTTGATGGCGGCGCTGGGGTCAACATCATGCCTCTTTTGGTGTTCTCCAAGTTAGGCCGAAAGGAGTCCGAGTTAATGAAGACAAACATGGGACTCAGCGGGTTCTCGGGAGAGCTATCCGAGGCCAAGGGCATATTATCGGTAGAACTTACAGTCGGAAGCAAAACCCTACCGACTGCCTTCTTCGTGGTCGACGTCAAAGGCCGATATAACATGCTCTTGGGGCGAGACTGGATACATGCCAATTGTTGCATCCCCTCTACCCTGCATCAGTGCTTAATCTAGTGGGTAGACGAAGATGTCGAAGTGATTGAAGCGGACAACTCGGCTTGCATTGCTTTAGCCGAGACCACGGTCGACTGGCAGCACGGTGACATGAAGTGTCTGTCGGGTAGGAATTTATCCGACTACGACTATGTCAGTATCGGTAAAGACGGGTTTGTACCGATACAAGCACAGCCGTCTTGTATAGCTCGGCTTAATAATTTATCTTTATAAATGAATAAAGAAGATAGCGTTAAATGGCTGCAAAAACGTACCGAGGAATATCGTTCGGGTAAGAACGATATGCATGAGACTATCGAAGATTTTGACGATATGGAGAAGCTCGGACAAGGGTTCTCGTCGGCCGACCCACTTGAAGAAGTCAATATTGGCGATGGAGGCGCGCCTCGACCAACATTCATCAACGCCAATATGGAAGTCGGCCAGAAGAATAAGGTATGCGCGCTACTCAAAGAGTTTGTAGATTGCTTTGCTTGGAATTATACAGAAATGCCCGGGTTGAGTCGAAGCCTGGTCGAGCATAAGTTACCTATCAAGGCCAGCTTCAGGCCCTACAAGCAACCACCTAGACGATTCAACCCTAACTTGTATGATCGCATCAAAGAGGAAGTCGACCGACTGGTGAAGGCAGGGTTCATTCGGCCGTGCAGGTATGCCGAGTGGATTTCAAACATTGTGCCAGTCGAAAAGAAGAATACCGGGAAGATTAGGGTATGTATAGACTTCAGGGATTTGAACAAAGCCACACCTAAAGATGAGTACCCGATGCCTATAGCCGACATGTTGATAGATGATGCCTCCGGACACAAAGTGCTTAGTTTCTTAGATGGCAATGCCGGATATAACCAGATCTTTATGGCCGAAGAGGACATGTTTAAAACTGCCTTTCGTTGCCCCGGCTTTGTCGGATTGTTCGAGTGGGTTGTCATGACATTCGGTTTAAAGAATGCAGGCGCCACGTATCAGCGTGCGATGAACCTAATCTTCCATGACCTCTTAGGCATTGTGTTAGAAGTCTACATTGATGACATCGTCGTCAAGTCGGACGGCTGTGAACACCACTTGGCCGACTTGAGACTAGCCTTTGAAAGGATGCGTCGGTATGGGTTGAAAATGAACCCGCTCAAATGTGCGTTTGGCGTGTCGGCTGGAAAGTTCTTAGGGTTCATAATTCATGAACGAGGTATAGAGATTGACCCTAAGAAGATAGAGGCCATTAGAAAGTTAGGAGAGCCGACATGCAAGAAGGACGTGCAGAGTTTATTAGGGAAGATAAATTACTTAAGACGATTTATATCTAACCTGGCGGGTAAGATTGAATCGTTTGTCCCTTTACTTCGGCTAAAACACGAAGCTGAGTTCACCTGGGGGGCAGAGCAATGAGATGCCTTCAATAGTATCAAGAGATACTTGTCGAGCCCTCCAATGCTTCGAGCACCTAAGTCGGGAGTTCCATTCCGACTGTACATTGCTGCACAAGACAAAGTACTCGGCGCAGTGCTAACTCAAGAAGTCGACAAGAAGGAGCACATCATCGCATATGTAAGTCGCCGACTACTCGACGCCGAAAGTCGGTATGTGTTCATTGAGAAGCTATGCTTGTCCTTGTTTTACGCATGCACCAAGTTTCGGCATTATTTACTTTCGAGTACATGTATAGTGTCTTGCCAAGTTGATGTGATTAAGTATATGTTGCAACAACCGATTCTTAGCGGACGAGTTGGGAAATGGGCTTATGCATTAATAGAGTTTGATTTAACATATGAGTCGTTGCGAGCTGTGAAAGGTCAAGTTGTCGCCGACTTCATTGTTGATCATAGGGTTAGCAATGAAGAAGATGCTAATTATGTTAGCATATACCCGTGGAAGCTTTACTTTGATGGATCGGTTTGTAGAAGTGGGCAAGGCATTGGCAGTGTTTTAGTTTCACCACATAGTGTTATCTATGAGTCATCGGTCCGACTAGAGTATCCTTGCACTAATAACCAGGCAGAGTATGAGGCACTGTTGTTTGGTTTACAAAGCTTAATAGATATGGGTGTAAGAGATGTAGATGCTTTTGGAGATTCATTGCTAGTAGTTCAGCAAGTCAATAGAGAGTTTCAATGCTTTGATGGGTTGCTGAATAGCTATTTAGACCGATGTTTAGATATAATCAATACATTAGATACTTTTAGTATCAATCATGTCCCCAGGGAGGAAAACTCTAGGGCCAACTATTTGGCATAGCAAGCATCCGGGTACCAAGTCAGAAGGGGAAAGTTTTTCACAGCTAGAGAGCCGATGTTCGTCGCTGTCAAAGGCCAGGCCGACTTGCTGGAAGTCGAAGCCGACTCGTGTAGATCCGGTACCGACTCGGGGGGCAACAGTTTAACACAAGCTGCCGAGTCGTTACGCGGTTTGGAAGTTAATGATTGGAGGGCACCTTTAGTTGGTTATCTGAAAGATCCGAGTCAAACAAGAGATAGGAAAATTCGGCGGCAAGCTATAAAGTACACCTTGTTTGATAACGAGTTGTATCGCCGAATGATAGATGGAGTATTATTGAAATGCTTAGATCCCGACCAATCAAGGGTAGCTATGGGAGAAGTGCATGAAGGAATATGTGGAACACATCAGTCGGCTCCTAAGATGCAGTGGTTATTGAAGAGGGCAGGATTCTATTGGCCGACTATGTTAGAAGATTGTTTTCGGTACTATAGAGGATGTGAAGCATGCCAGAAGTTCGGGAATATACAGTTAGTACCCGCGGCTAAGATGAACCCTATTATAAAGCCGTGGCCATTTAGAGGATGGGGTTTAGATTTCATTGGGGAGATACATCCTGCTTCGTCGAAAGGTCATCGTTTCGTCCTTGTAGCTACGGATTATTTCACTAAATGGACCGAAGCAGTTCCTCTAAGAAATATGACTCATAAGGAGGTTACTAGCTTTGTTCTAGAGCACATCATTCATAGGTTCGGCATCCCTCAAACCCTGACGACTGATCAGGGTGCATCCTTCATGTCTCACCAATTCAGTGAGTTCGCCGAGTCCTTTGGGGTCAAGTTGTTGAACTCGTCGCCTTATTATGCCCAAGCTAATGGACAGGTCGAGTCTAGCAATAAAACTTTGATCAAGTTAATAAAGAAGAAAATTGAGGAACATCCGAGAAGGTGGCATGAGGTCCTTTCGGAAGCGCTATGGGCCCATCGAGTATCTAAGCATGGGGCAACCCGAGTGACGCCGTTCGAGTTGGTGTACGGGCAGGAGGCAGTGTTACCCGTGGAAGTTGAGTTACAAGCTCTTAGAATAGCCAGGCAAGATGACTTGTCGGCTGAAGATTATAGACACCTAATGGTAGATAAGATAGACGACGTTTCGGAAGAAAGGTTGAAGGCTTTACGAGAGATTGAAAAGGAGAAATTAAGAGTTGCTAGGGCTTACAACAAAAGAGTAAAGGAGAAATCGTTTCAGATAGGAGACCTAGTATGGAAGACGATTTTACCTATTGGAACTCGGGACAACAGATTCGGCAAATGGTCGCCGAGTTGGGAAGGTCCGTTTAGAGTTGTCGAGATAGTCCCCGGGAACTCTTATTTGGTAGAATCTTTGTAAGGAGAATGGTTATCTAAGGCTCTTAATGGGAAATATCTGAAAAGGTATTACCCGAGTATGTGGCAAGTAGCTTAACAAAATCTATGGCCGATATGTCTTTATAAGTATCGCCCTAAGAAACGGTGTAGTTCAAGGTGTTTTTGGCAAATGCAATTATGCCAAAAAGTAGGGGGGCATGTGTTTGCAGCATAATTTGGCTTGAGGATTTATTCAGTTGGCCAAATTAAGTATTAAGTTTGCTGAAGGATGAAATAAGGGATTAACAGTTTGTGGATGCAGCATTCACTCTTAAATGCAGGATTGATACAGCCGAGTGGCTTGGACGCTCACGGTATTTTTTAGTGCCGAGTGCTCGCAACGTTTCCGAGTGCCCCCGAGTACGCATCGCATCCCGAGCAGTCCGTAGCTTCCCCGAGTACTCGTCACGAATATGAAGGTGCTCGCAGAAGTTCTCGAAGATCCGAGTAGTCGGAGGCGTCCCCGAGTACTCGCGACCCCGAGCACTCGTACTCGCGTTCCCGAGTACTGGCGTTCCCGAACACCATCGACCCCGAGCACTCGTACTCGCGTTCCCGAGTACTGGCGTTCCCGAGTACTAGCGGACCCGAGTACTAGTAGTCCCGGGCACTGGTAATTCCGAGTACCAACACATCCGAGTATCAAGCACCCGGGCCCGTATCCCCGAGTACTGGCGTTCTCGAGTACTGGTGTCCCCGAGTACTCAAGTCCCCGAGAAGGCACAAGTCGGACAGAGCCGGATCCCAGCAGAATCAAGCCACGATGCAATCAAGTCAACCCGACGAATCACCAAGACTTATCCGACACGGAGACTTAGGAAAGGAGTCTCAGAAAGGAAAGAATTGATTACGAACTCGGAAGGACTCTCGGTTCGTATGGGAAGATGCCTCGTACCCGGAAACGAGTCCTGAGTAATGGGAAGATTATATGTATAGTAGATTAGGATCCTTTAAATAAGGAAAGATTGTATATCTGTAATCAATTAGGATTAGGAGTCCAGATCTCCTACGGGAAGACCAGCCGCCCTATAAATATGTAAAGGGTGACGGCCGATTGAGAGACATCCAACAATCGATCAAATCAATCTTTTATGTTTTATCTTTTATCTTAGTAGTAGATCTTTGCTGTTTTGCGTCGTAAAACAGTCATTTCTTCTTCACGTAAGTAAGAAGATCTTTGTTGCTTTGCTCGGAAAGCAATCGCTTGTCGTACGCGTAAGTACGATAGTTATCCTTTGTTGCTTTGCTCGAAAAGCATCCGTTTATCGCACACGTAAGTGCGGTTGGCGACTCCACTTTACCTAGGTGTTTCACGGATCCAATTTCGTGCGAACACCTCTAATAACTTGAACCTACTAAAGTGAGATGTGAGAGCCGAGGGTGTGCTCGATGGATACGGTTGGTAGGTTATCTTGAGAAATGCATACGGCCCTCGGTGTTTTGAAGTGTGTTTGCCGTCCTACCATCCTGAGGTGATTCCTTCGTGGCACTCCCTTATCACCGCGTGGACGTTACCGAAATCGACACTAGGGTATGTCGGATGGTAAGTATAATTCCACTTGGAGCCTTGCAACCTCCAAGGGGTAATGCACTCGTATACCCGTAGTGGTTGTATTGTCGGAACGGTCCGAGAGATTGAATGAAATTGTGAATATGATGGATCCATTTGGATTTGAACTATGGGCTTCCCCAATTGATTTGGAATTGGTTCAATGGACCTGGTGGTGACATTGATCTGTATGTAGCTTGATTAGCATGTTACCTACCTGGTCCTTCCTTCACGTTGTTTATGCTATGTTCCTAATTATGTATCCTGTTACTCTGAGAAGCATCATGTTTATTTCCTGCAGTAGTAAATCCATGCTTAGGACATTTAATCAAGCACGAATAAGTCTTGCGAGTACTTTTGTACTCACCTAGGTTATTCCTAGAGCTTGCAGGTGAGCCGGTGGTCGAAGACTTTTTCGACGACGCTTGAAATTGTGGTTTCCTCGGTAGTGTTTGACTCATGGGGTTATTTTGGGAATGTTTTGAACAGCGGTTAATGCGCCGCTGTGGGCCTTGTTTATTCCATCCGCTGCTACTCGTTTCACTTTGTGGTTTCGAATAAAACTTTCGGTTATGGCCGAGTGATGTAATATTTTGTCCCAAGGTGGACAGCTACTAGTACTATCGTATTGTAGAGCTTTGTTGTGATATACAAGTTGTTATTCAGGCTGCTCATACACCGTGCGTGAATGATATGAAGTGTATGGGTATGCCGTGAAGAGTTAAAGCCGTTCCTCTTTTTACTAAGTCGAGCAGGAATTGGTTGAGTGACCCGCTGGCTGAGATGCTGTGCCGGCCAGGCAGGGTGTGGGAGTGTTCTACCGGGCTTTCGAGCGACCCACTAGCTTCCGAGCTAGGTTAGGGTGTGGGTAGAATCGCCGGGCTCCTCCGATCTTGCTCGGCGTGGTAGAATTCGGGAACGACTCTGAATCTTCACTGGGTCAGGGAATCGTATGTGGTTCTGGGAAGTTTAGTCGCTTCCGGCCGGCTTGACCCACGGTGATAGATACATACGACGTAAGCGCGTATGGTATGTGGGTCAGGTGTCGCACCACTCTGCTTCGGTGTCACAGCGCAGGTACCGTGCCACCGGGTCGACTGGTTTCTCGGTCCTTGGCGATTACTCGTTCCCCTAGTCATATGTGATTCCCGGGTCCGTGACAGCTTGGTATCAGAGCCGAGCTGACCGTAGGAAGCCAATTGCAGGTGGTCGTTAGATAGGACTTGGCACCGCCGAGAAAACTATTTACAAGTTAAACCCTATGTTCAAAAATTAGCAAGTAGATTGCTTTTTATTCCTTACCCTCATCGCTCTTAGTTCTGAAATTTCTCCTCTATTGCATTTGTTTTTCTTTGTGTGGCTGACCTTACCCTCTCTAACCCTAAAATTTCATTGGATGGTGTACAACATTGTGACCGACCCAAGCCAGCTAAGAGTGTCACGGACCCAGAATCCGCATATGATTAAGAAAACGCGAAGTCGCCAAGGACCGAAGGACTCGCTAGCCCGGTGGCACGGTACCTGCGCCGTACGCACCAAGGTGAAGCGATCCGACACCCGCCACGTGCGAGCCGGTCGGAAGCGACCAATCTTTCCCAAACCACATGTAGATTCCAGATACCAGTGAAGAAGTAAGATCACGTGATAAACCTGCGCTCCGCGACAGTCGTAGGAGGACTAGAGCCCAGGATACACATCCCCTCAACCTAACCTAGCCACGATGTACGACTCTGGGAGGATCCAGCTCTGCTCTGCCGTCAGCGCGAGGCGTGACGGTCGTAGGAGACTTAACGAGTACGGGACGAGTCCCCTGGATCGACTCAACCAAAGCTATACAGGACTAGTGGTTCGCTCCCCTCTGCCATCACGAAACGCAACCCTAGCACGCAACCATACCTCTGCACAGTTATCCACATACTTCATCACATACACGCAAGGTACATGGACAACCGCAAGTAACCACTCGGATATCACAGCACAAACTCTACATTACGATATTAAGCTAATAGTCCACATCGGACCTTAAGTTTACATCAGCCGGCCATAACCGGAACATATCCGAGTACAGAAAAGTTAAACGACAGCGGAATAACAGTAATGAGACCCACAGCGGTGCGATGACCGCTGACCAAAAATCCACAGAAACCCCTGAGCCGATAGCCAACCAAGGAAATAGAAACCATGCACTAGACATCATCGAAGAACTCTTCGACCTCTGGCTCACCTGCAATGATCTAGGAAAGTCCTAGGTGAGTACGAGGTACTCGCAAGACTTATTCGTGCTTGATTAGATGTCCTAAACATACTAGTATAACATAATTAAAACATGCTGCATTTACGATTAATAAGATCTAGACAATACCAGTAATCTACCAACATCAACAGGAATAACATGAGATCACCAACAACTCAGATTTTCATATATCTCAACATAGGGGGCGTGATGGTAACCACTAGTCACATGTGCTAAAAATACAAACTCAGTGGCTCCCTTGCCATCTCCCAGTTACGTGGGACAATATTCACATCAGCTCCCAGTTACGTGGGGCAATATTCTTTCACATAAGCTCCCAGTTATGTGGGACCATATTCTTTCACATAAGCTCCCAGTTACGTGGGGCAATAATCTCATCTCAATATCTCCACATTGACAGGGTACCATCACCACCACTGTCACGGCTCTGGAATCACATATGGTTAAGGGAACGGATAATCGCCAAGGACCGAAGGATCCGTCAACTGGGTGGCACGGTACCTGTGCCGTACGCACCACAGGAGAGAGATCCGACACCCGACCCACATACCATACGCGCCATACGTCGTATGTATCTATCACCGTGGGTCGAGCCGGCCGGAAGCGACTAGACTTCCCAGAGCCACATACGATTCACAGATTCCGGTGAAGGTTCGGGGTCGTTCCCAATTCCACCAAGTGAAGCAAGGTCGAAGGAGCCCGGCGGTTCTACCCACACCCTAACCTAGCTCGAAGCTAGTGGGTCGCCCGAAGGCCCGGTAGAACCCACCCACACCCTGCCTGGCCGGCACTGCATCTCAGCCAGCGGGTCACCCAGTCGACACCTGCTCAACGGGGTGAAGAGAGGAACCACCTCAATCCTTCACGACATACCCATATACTTCAAATCATACACGCAATGTATATGGGCAGCCTGAATAACAACTTGATAGCACAACAAAACTCTAATTAACAGTAATACTACTAATCGTCCACCCGAGGGACTCATATGTTTACATCAGTCGGTGATAACCGAAGAAGTAAACCATTACATAAGATAAACGAACAACAGCGAAATAGTTTTGGCAAACCCTTAGCGGAACATCATCCGCTGATTCATACCCACAAAAGCTTTCCCAAAATGTCGAACACTACCGAGGAAACAGCAATATTAGGCATCGTCGAAATAGTCTTCGACCACCGGCTCACCTGCAAGCTCTAGGAATATCCTAGGTGAGTACAAACGTACTCGCAAGACTTAATCGTGCTTGATTAAATGTCCTACACATGGATATACTACAACAGAAGTAAACATGGATGCTTCTCAGAGTAACAATATACATAAAGCAGTAACATTGACCTCTAGATAACATCACAAGCTTTACCACCTAAAATCCGATAGACTCTTTCCCATATGCATCCAATCCATGACCATCATCTCAATCCATATCCATTCTATAACCATTTTATCTCTTGGACCGTTACCGACAACTCGATTCCTAAGGTGAGGTGGATGCCTCCTCCTTGAGATACGCGTCTCCAAGGGGATGGCCCGTCCATCAACACCAAAGCGTCGATTGCCACTAACGTCCTATCATCATTTATTCTCTCGGACCGTTACCGACACCCCGATTCCTAAGGTGAGGTGGACGCCTCACTCTCTTGAGGTAGCTAGCCTCCAAGAGGTAGGCCCATCCATCAACACCAAAGCGTCGGTTGCCGCTACCGTCCTCTCGTGGAAAGGGAAAAGTGCACGATGAAATCACCTCCGGTGGTATGGCGAATATCTCAATCTCACATCATCCTTCATTCCCCGGGTTCGCCTTCTTCCTTCTCGTTACAATACCACCTTATCCATCGTGCACCCACCCTCGGCTCTCCCATCTCACTTATTATCAAGGTTCCAGTTGATTAATCTTTTAGATTTAGACCATCACTGACACACAATAGATCATACTCCAACCAACCATCGACCCTGACTCAATCCAATCACATCCCTAGCATGCTAGTATTCAAACAATACGTGCGAGAATAAAGCATACAATCAGGGATATACGAACAATATTAAGAGTGCAATGCAACAAGCTCTGCTTGCCTTGGGTGCTAGGATCTAGCTCTTGCTCGATGTCGTAAGCCGGGTGGTCTTCCTCGTCACCTTCTGTTATGAGAATACGAGTACCGGAAAATAAACAATAAAGAAATGCATAAGGTCCAGCATGTATGCATGATATGTCATGCGAGATATGCAATACTAATGGTGATTTGAAGGTGAGTGAATACTGGGGTTGCCCAATTTTTACTCGAGGGTTAGTAGTAATGGTATAAAAACCCTAAATATGCATGCATGTCATTTTATGCGAGATTAAGATGACTTAGGGTTATTAACGTCGATGTTAGGGCATGGTAAGGTACTGGTTATGTTGGTAGGTTATGAGTAACACAAATCGAGGGCTCGACGCAAATGAAGTTACAATGCTCGAACTAGGGCTTTACGACGAACGACGATAAGATGGGCTAATAATTTGTCTCCTACGAGGTGATACTATGCATGTCACCCTACTGAGGTTCTAGTTGCTTCATGTTGTAGGAAACTTCGCAAGGATTCCAGAAAGGTCTAGCTTGTCGGAATCGGAGCTACGGATGAAGTTCTAGGGCTAACGGAACCTCGGAAGTGGCAATTCTTCTACTCTAAATAACTCCCTGTGCATGTAATCAAATTAAGATTTTAATTCAGCCAAAGTGTAGAGTTTTTCATAAGCTTTCCAGAAATATAAAATTTGTCAAATTTGGAGCTGTGGTTTGAAAGTTATGAATTTTCCAAGTTTAATACGAATTCTGCCTCTAAACAATTCAAACCTTAATCGCAACGGCCACCCGAACCCTACCCCGCAGCTAACCCTAAATCTCTCGCGCACTCAACCAAACGCACCCGGGATCCGCATCACATGACCCCACACCCGCTGACCAGCGGGCCCTAACCGAGCACCCGTGGCCCAATAAAAAGGGGCCACGCGGTCTCCTCTCTCCCTCTCACCTCTCCCTCTCTCTCTCCTTACTGGACCGAGCCGGCGGCGGTTCTGGACGGCGGCGCACGGCCGGCATGCTCGCCGGAGCAAGCTCCCGAACGCAATCGAGCTTGGGGAATGGGGCAAAAGGGGCAGCGGCTCACTCTAGGGCTGATGCCGAGGTGCGGGAAGGCTGGGGGAGGCCGGAAGATGGGCTGCGACGGGGAGCAGTGGCGGAGGTGCTCCGGTGACCGGCGACGAGGAGCTCCGAGGTGGGATCTGCAAAGAGGAGAAGCGGGATGAGTTGGGAATGGAAGGGACGAGCTCATGAAGGGAAGAATGGAGGCGGGGGAGCACTGGAACGGCTGAACGCGCTCGTCGGAGGAGGCGCCGGAGTTGGAGACGACAACCGCGGCAGGGGAGATTTCTGCGTGGTCCTGGAAAATGGAGGAGGGGGAAAGGATCAGTGGAGGATGGGGAGCTTGGCAATGGGGAGCAATGGGCAAGGGGCTCACCGGAGCGGCGAGAATTCCTCACCGGAGCTGCTGACCGGCGTCAGGGGAGAAAGGATTGGCTCCGGGAGGCGCTAGGGTTTTGGAGGAGGGGCTGCTGGGTTCGGACAGGGGAGCGGGGCGCTGTCGGGACGGCCTTTTAATGGGCAGCGCGGTCGGGAGCGGGTTGGTCGGAGCGGAGGTGCCGCCCCGCTCGGCCATTGGTCGCCGGAGGCGTGGCGGGCGCGGCCTGGCAGGCGGGCCCGGGCGACAGGGGAGCGGGAGGGGGAAGGCGCAGACGGCTCGGGGCGCCACCGAAGGGAGAAGGCGGGAAATGGAGGGGGCGCGGGCGAAGTTGGGCCGGCCGGGGTGGCCCAGTAGGCCACGGCCTGCGCCCGTTTTCTTTTTATTTTTCCTTTTTTCTTTTTCTTTAACACCAGATCACTTCCCTCGTTATTTTATGTGTGAAACTTGCTCCAAACTTTCTGAAATTTTTACCAGAGCCTTCTAAAATTATTTAGGACCTACTGTGCAAATTTAAACCAGTTTGGAGTTCATTTGAATGGGGATCTAGTTCAAATCCCAATTTTGACCTAATCGACGATTTGAACTACGACTAGGGTTTAGGTTTCTCCAAAAATTATGAAACTTGGCATGGGTCCTATATTTCACTATTCTAGCTTATTTCCAAAATTTTACAAACTTTCATGCTCATTTACTGGTCCATTTTCTTAACCCTAGTTTCTGCGGCACTTTTAGGGTTTCCTCTCGGAGGGTATATTCAAGCTACGATTTCATGTGGCATTGGGGTAACCTTAAGAGAGAAAAGAGTATGGTATTGAGGGAGAAGACTATTAGGGGGATTCATCGGAGGAATTCACTGGCCCCACCCCCTTGATTACGTTATTATCGAAGTCCGATACTTCAAATAAGTTTATTGGTGTTAATTTCCACAAATTGAGTTTTCAAGGATGAGATATGCACATATTCTATATTATAAAGTTTGATATACAACTAAAGTTCACGAGGTGTGGTGATGAGGATGCCATGTATGCATGAATGCAGGGCAAAACCCTACTCGATACATTTGGGTGTTACAATATGTTTCGGGTATTACAAAACCTACCCCCCTTAAAAAGATCTCGACCCGAGATCTCTAACGATCGACAAACAAGTCAGGGAATTCTGTCCTAAGCCAGTCTTCACGCTCCCACGTAGCTTCATCTTCAGCGTGGTTACTCCACTGGATCTTGAGGAACTTGATGGCACGGCTTCGAGTCTTGCGCTCTTTTTCATCGAGGATATACACTGGATGTTCTCGATAAGAGAGGTCTTCATGTAACACTTCCATCTTGGGGTTGATCTTTGTCTCAGGGACGCGATGACATGCCTTTAGTTGGGACACATGAAAGACATTGTGCACTTGGGACAGCTCGGGAGGTAACTCCAACTGATATGCCACGGTTCCTCGCTTGGCTAAGACTTGATATGGCCCAATGTAGCGAGGAGCCAACTTTCCTTTCATTCCAAAACGGTGGACTCCTTTGAATGGAGTGACCTTAAGATATACACTATCTCCAACCTGAAAGGTAACTTCTCGACGGTGTGGGTCGGCGTAACTCTTTTGTCTTGACTGTGCGTCACGAAGACGTTGTCGGACGTGGTGAACTAGCTCTTCAGCTTCTTCAATTGCGTTTGGTCCAAAGAATTGCCTCTCACCAGTTTCTGACCAGTTCAGTGGGGTTCTGCACTTCCTTCCGTAAAGTACCTCGAACGGAGCCATTCCGAGGCTAGTCTGATAACTATTGTTATAAGCAAACTCCGCATAAGGTAAGTAGCCTTCCCAATTGGGACCAGCGGTGAGAGCACAGGACCTTAACATGTCTTCCAAAATCTGGTTGGTTCGCTCAACCTGACCTCCAGTCTGAGGATGAAAGGCGGTGCTGAAGGATAGAGAGGTTCCTAAGGCTTCATGTAAGCATTTCCAAAATCGGCTGGTGAATTGGGTACCTCGATCCGAGGTGATCCTGATGGGAACACCGTGAAGACAGACAATCCGGGCAATATATAACTTTGCTAACTGAGCGACATTGTGGGTGGTCTTCACAGGAATGAAGTGGGCGACCTTGGAAAGGCGATCCACAATAACCCATATCGCATCGTTGCCCTTGGGGGTTCTAGGTAGTCCAACCACAAAATCCATGCTGATCTCTTCCCATTTCCACTCAGGAACGGGGAGTGGCTGAAGTAGTCCTGCAGGTCTCTGGTGCTCGGCTTTTACACGACGGCACACGTCGCACTCAGCGACATAGCGAGCAATCTCTCTTTTCATTCGGGTCCACCAGAATCGCTGACGGAGATCTTGATACATCTTTGTGCTGCCGGGATGAATAGTTAGTGGGGAATTGTGGGCTTCATTGAGGATCTGATCTTTTAACTTCTGGTCCTTCGGTACCACGAGCCGTTTTCCAAACCATAGCACTCCATGCTCGTCCTCGGTAAAACAGGTGGTGGTACCATCCTTTATCTTTTCTCTGATTTTCTGCATTCCAACATCTTGAGCTTGGGCAGCTCTAATTTGGTCTTCTAGAGAGGGTTTTAACTCGAGGGTAGCGAGGGATCCTTGCTCAACCATCTCCAAGTTGAGCCGCTGAAATTCCTCGTGAAGCGGGGGTTGCTGCTCCATAATCATGGTGTTGTTACAATAAGCTTTCCGACTAAGTGCATCAGCAACAACGTTAGCTTTGCCGGGGGTATAATTTAGACCTAAATCATAATCCTTGATTAGCTCAAGCCATCTTCTTTGGCGGAGGTTCAGATCTGGTTGGGTGAACAAGTACTTCAAGCTTTTATGGTCCGAATAAATCTCGCAACGATTACCGATGAGGTAATGTCGCCAGATCTTCAGGGCATGCACTACGGCTGCCAATTCCAGGTCATGGGTTGGGTAATTGACTTCATGCGGACGCAACTGTCGTGAGGCATATGCAACAACTTGCCTTCTTGCATGAGGACACATCCTAGACCATTTCGGGAGGCGTCGCAGTAAACCTCAAAGTCCTTGTGAACGTCAGGAAGGATAAGCACCGGGGCTGAGGTCAGCTTTTCCTTGAGTTTTTGGAAACTCGCTTCACATTTGTCAGACCAAATAAACTTGGTATCCTTTTTCAGTAACTCTGTCATGGGCTTGGCTATAGAGGAGAATCCCTCAATAAACCGACGATAATAGCCTGCTAATCCAAGGAAGCTACGAATCTGGGTAACTGATCTAGGGGACTTCCATTCCTGGACAGCTTGCACCTTGGTGGGGTCTACGGCAACACCTTCGGCTGAAAGGACATGACCCAAGAATTCCACTTGGTGTTTCCAAAACTCACACTTCGAAAACTTCGCATAGAGGCGATGTTCACGAAGCTTGTCCAATGTCATTCTTAAGTGGTCTTCATGTTCTGCTTCAGATTTGGAGTAAATAAGGATGTCATCGATGAAGACGACCACGAATCGATCAAGATACTCCATGAATACTGAATTCATGAGCTGCATGAAAGTGGACGGAGCATTGGTCAATCCGAAGGACATGACTGTATACTCGTATGATCCATAGCGAGTAGTGAAGGCCGTTTTTGGGATGTCTTCAGATCTGATTTTTATTTGGTGGTATCCCAGGCGAAGGTCAATTTTGGAGAAGACACAAGCTCCAGTCAATTGATCAAATAGGTCATCAATCCGAGGGAGCGGGTACTTGTTCTTCACTGTAAGTTCGTTTAACGGGCGGTAGTCAACTACCATCCGTAAACCTGAGTCCTTCTTTTTCACGAACATTGCGGGGCATCCCCAGGGTGAAGAACTGGGTCTGATAAATCCTTTGCTCTCGAGCTCCTGGAGCTGCTTCTTCATCTCTAATAATTCATTTGGGGGTATCCGGTAGGGACGCTTCGAGACAGGAGCTGTACCGGGCGGGAGGTCAATGACGAACTCCACGGCACGGTCAGGAGGCATTCCCGGCAATTCCTCAGGGAAAACATCGGGATACTCACAAACTACCGGAACTAGCTCAATATCCTGGTCTTGGGTGCCAACCATGGTAAACAAATGTCCGGAGGAGGAGGAGGATGACACAAAGGTAACTGTTTTGCCCGAATCAGCTACCAGTGAGACAGACCTTTCGGCACAATCAATCTTGGCGTTATGCTTGGTTAACCAATCCATTCCTAAAATCACATCCAACCCTTTTGACTTTAATACCACCACATTGGCTAAGAAGGTCTCTCCACCAATTTCTACCTTAACATCTTTGCAAACCAGTTCGGTCTTTATCTCCGAAGCAGGGGTTGCAATAAGGAGCGGAGGATGCAAAGTTGATGAAGGAATATGATGCTCATGTGCAAATGTACTGGAGATAAAGGAATGCGATGCTCCGGAATCAAAAAGTACGGTCGCAGGAGTTGAGTTTACTGAAAGCGTACCCAGCACAACTTCTGGCACGTCCTGAGCATCTTCGGCGGTGACATGGTTGACTCTGCCACGGCCGGGGGCTTGGGGCTTATTGGGGACTGGCCTCCTGGCTTGAGGATTCCCTTTGGTCTGACCCTGCTGCACATTTGGGGCATTGGCGGCCCTGACACGAGGGTATGAACAGGCGTTCGCAAAGTGTCCCATGTGTCCACAGTTATAGCACTTCACTCTGCTCATGTCAAACGTGGACCTCTGCTGCTGGCCTCCCTGAGGCCGAGGCTGAACTCTCCATGGTTGAGGCTGAGGAGCATATCCTTGAGCATATCCTTGAGGTCTTGGTGGGTAAGGCGTTGCTGGGCGGGGTGGCTGTGGCTGCCACACCCGCGGCCTTTGGGAACTGCTTGCGACTGATTTCTGTGCCTCTCGTTCACGCTTGCGAGACTGATCAAACGCTAGCTCTTTTGCTTCAATTTGGATGGACTTATCTACCAGGTGCTGAAAGTTCTGAACGTCCACAGTAACGAGTCTGTTTTGCATCCCTTCATTCAGTTTCTCTGTGAAACTGTCCACCTTCTCCTGATCAGTGGATACCTCACGGGGTGCATACCGGGCGAGGTGATTAAACTCCCTGAGAAACTGCATAACAGGCTTCCGACCCTGACGGAGCTGACGGAATTCTTGTTTCTTCAGCGCCATGATTCCAGAGGGGATATGGAACTCACGGAAACCGGCCCGGAACTCTGCCCATGTGACTACATGGCCGGCGGCTTGCATGGCCTTGAAGTTCTGCCACCACTCTGCGGCAGCACCAACCAGGTAGTGAGAAGCGAATTTAACCTTGTTCGCATCGGTGCACTCCGCCAGTTCGAGTTTACTTTCAATCTGCTGGATCCAGCTATCAGCTTCCAAAGGATCATCGGTTTGGCTGAAGGTTGGGGGCTGGGTCCGTTGAAAGTCAGCTAGGCCACCATGAGCGTGTCCACCACCGGCGCCTTGATTGCGCGCCAGCTGCTCGAGGATCCTGTTCTGAGTCCTGAGCAGGTCCGCGACGCTTGGCTCCCGGGGAGGAGGTGGCATTTCCTCCCCATTATTCTCACGACGGCCACGAGCAGCTCCACGTGTTCCGGAGGCCATTCTGTTGCAACCAAAAGGCAACAGAGTTAGTCGGCAACACATGGGTGGTGAGGTATTTATGAACATGTCCTGTCGTTTCATACATATCTTCACGAGAAAACACAGTACAAAACGACAATAAGAGCGATGGACGACAACACAGGAATGTATTAATACGTCCGACATGGTTCATACATGGGGCCACGGTTTAGGTCACCTTACGGCGAACTAAACGTTACAAAATGCCCAAAACTTGCAGCTCCAAATACCCAATTACATGCCTCCAAAAGATGTCTTAAACCTAGGGTTTGGTCCAACTTACATTACAAAATGAGACCTTCATCTTACACTAAAATCCGAACACTTTCCTAAGGACTAGAGGGGCTTCTTCATGGGGACGACAGGTCTCGTAAGCCTCCATTGCTATTCTCCACGCGTCATCTTACTCATCCTCGGACTGGGTGTCGCTGGAGATGTACCACACACGCTCTTCCGGATCTTCTTCCTCTTCTTCTTCAACGGCGGGTGGTACAATTCCCTGAGTAGGGGCTGAAGCGGATGGTGCTGGTTTTGGGGTGAAGAGTCGGAGATACTGTCGAGATGTCATTCTCTTACGCGGCTTAGCTCCAGAACTCTGGGGCTGGTTGGTCTCCTGTGTCGGGACATACGGGCTCTCTCCACATGACGACTCGTCTCCATTAGCGACCCGCCACTTGCGGCGCAACTCAGCCCGGAGCTTACGGTTAGCTCTCGTCACCCTTTCTAAATTCTGAGTGGCCTCCTTGTAGTCCCAATATAAACCATCATACATTATCTCCGCGGAGACAATGTGATGAGCAGTCTCTGTTTCAGTCTCCTCTTCTTCTTCATCACTTGGCACGGGTACCATAATGCTGTTGCCTCCATCACTAACCTGAGGGATGAGGCGGAATGGGGAGACCAAGAAGATGTCGTCGTAGTGGTGGCGGATGAAAAGGACTGCCTTCCTTGCAGCTTCAAGTTCAGCATTCTTATCACTACCCCTGGCTGCCCTGAAAGTCCGATCCAACTCGGGGGTTCTTACTGTCACCCATCCAACCCAAAACTGTATCTTTCCTTGAACCT
The DNA here is from genome assembly GCA_019208055.1 of Stipa capillata. Taxonomy (NCBI): domain Eukaryota; kingdom Viridiplantae; phylum Streptophyta; class Magnoliopsida; order Poales; family Poaceae; genus Stipa; species Stipa capillata. Next base: position 56,273 of record JAGXJF010003741.1, read on the forward strand.
CATGGGTCTTGGCATGGAAGGTGGGGAGGTCTTCCTGAGGTACTCCAAGATATTCCAACATCCTCCATAACAAGGTAGCCCATCCTCCTAGCTCACTTGGGTCGGCCACAATGTTGTGCACCATCTTCGGAAGGCTTTAAGATATGGGTTCAATCCACCCCCCCTTAAAAAAGGGCTCGACGTCCTCGTCGGGCTTATAGGAATGCTGTCTGTTAGGAAGGAATTTGTTAGGGTTAGGCACAGCATAAACAAATGCAGTGGAGAAGAAATTTCAGAACTAAGAATGGTGAGGTTAAGGAATAAAAGAATTCTACTTAGCAGTTTTCAACATAAGGTTTAACTTTTTGAAATAATTTTCTCGACAATGGCGAGTCCTAACTAACGACCACCTGCAATTGGCTTCCTACGGTCAGTTCGGCTCTGATACCAAGCTGTCACGGCTCTGGAATCACATATGGTTAAGGGAAACGGATAATCGCCAAGGACCGAAGGATCCGTCAACTGGGTGGCACGGTACCTGCGCCGTACGCACCACAGGAGAGAGATCCGACACCCGACCCACATACCATACGCGCCATACGTCGTATGTATCTATCACCGTGGGTCGAGCCGGCCGGAAGCGACTAGACTTCCCAGAGCCACATACGATTCACAGATTCCGGTGAAGGTTCGGGGTCGTTCCCAATTCCACCAAGTGAAGCAAGGTCGAAGGAGCCCGGCGGTTCTACCCACACCCTAACCTAGCTCGAAGCTAGTGGGTCGCCTGAAGGCCCGGTAGAACCCACCCACACCCTGCCTGGCCGGCACTGCATCTCAGCCAGCGGGTCACCCAGTCGACAGCTGCTCAACGGGGTGAAGAGAGGAACCACCTCAATCCTTCACGACATACCCATATACTTCAAATCATACACGCAATGTATATGGGCAGCCTGAATAACAACTTGATAGCACAACAAAACTCTAATTAACAGTAATACTACTAATCGTCCACCCGAGGGACTCATATGTTTACATCAGTCGGTGATAACCGAAGAAGTAAACCATTACATAAGATAAACGAACAACAGCGGAATAGTTTTGGCAAACCCTTAGCGGAACATCATCCGCTGATTCATACCCACAAAAGCTTTCCCAAAATGTCGAACACTACCGAGGAAACAGCAATATTAGGCATCGTCGAAATAGTCTTCGACCACCGGCTCACCTGCAAGCTCTAGGAATATCCTAGGTGAGTACAAACGTACTCGCAAGACTTAATCGTGCTTGATTAAATGTCCTACACATGGATATACTACAACAGAAGTAAACATGGATGCTTCTCAGAGTAACAATATACATAAAGCAGTAACATTGACCTCTAGATAACATCACAAGCTTTACCACCTAAAATCCGATAGACTCTTTCCCATATGCATCCAATCCATGACCATCATCTCAATCCATATCCATTCTATAACCATTTTATCTCTTGGACCGTTACCGACAACTCGATTCCTAAGGTGAGGTGGATGCCTCCTCCTTGAGATACGCGTCTCCAAGGGGATGGCCCGTCCATCAACACCAAAGCGTCGATTGCCGCTAACGTCCTATCATCATTTATTCTCTCGGACCGTTACCGACACCCCGATTCCTAAGGTGAGGTGGACGCCTCACTCTCTTGAGGTAGCTAGCCTCCAAGAGGTAGGCCCATCCATCAACACCAAAGCGTCGGTTGCCGCTACCGTCCTCGCGTGGAAAGGGAAAAGTGCACGATGAAATCACCTCCGGTGGTATGGCGAATATCTCAATCTCACATCATCCTTCATTCCCCGGGTTCGCCTTCTTCCTTCTCGTTACAATACCACCTTATCCATCGTGCACCCACCCTCGGCTCTCCCATCTCACTTATTATCAAGGTTCCAGTTGATTAATCTTTTAGATTTAGACCATCACTGACACACAATAGATCATACTCCAACCAACCATCGACCCTGACTCAATCCAATCACATCCCTAGCATGCTAGTATTCAAACAATACGTGCGAGAATAAAGCATACAATCAGGGATATACGAACAATATTAAGAGTGCAATGCAACAAGCTCTGCTTGCCTTGGGTGCTAGGATCTAGCTCTTGCTCGATGTCGTAAGCCGGGTGGTCTTCCTCGTCACCTTCTGTTATGAGAATATGAGTACCGGAAAATAAACAATAAAGAAATGCATAAGGTCCAGCATGTATGCATGATATGTCATGCGAGATATGCAATACTAATGGTGATTTGAAGGTGAGTGAATACTGGGGTTGCCCAATTTTTACTCGAGGGTTAGTAGTAATGGTATAAAAACCCTAAATATGCATGCATGTCATTTTATGCGAGATTAAGATGACTTAGGGTTATTAACGTCGATGTTAGGGCATGGTAAGGTACTGGTTATGTTGGTAGGTTATGAGTAACACAAATCGAGGGCTCGACGCAAATGAAGTTACAATGCTCGAACTAGGGCTTTACGACGAACGACGATAAGATGGGCTAATAATTTGTCTCCTACGAGGTGATACTATGCATGTCACCCTACTGAGGTTCTAGTTGCTTCATGTCGTAGGAAACTTCGCAAGGATTCCAGAAAGGTCTAGCTTGTCGGAATCGGAGCTACGGATGAAGTTCTAGGGCTAACGGAACCTCGGAAGTGGCAATTCTTCTACTCTAAATAACTCCCTGTGCATGTAATCAAATTAAGATTTTAATTCAGCCAAAGTGTAGAGTTTTTCATAAGCTTTCCAGAAATATAAAATTTGTCAAATTTGGAGCTGTGGTTTGAAAGTTATGAATTTTCCAAGTTTAATACGAATTCTGCCTCTAAACAATTCAAACCTTAATCGCAACGGCCACCCGAACCCTACCCCGCAGCTAACCCTAAATCTCTCGCGCACTCAACCAAACGCACCCGGGATCCGCATCACATGACCCCACACCCGCTGACCAGCGGGCCCTAACCGAGCACCCGTGGCCCAATAAAAAGGGGCCACGCGGTCTCCTCTCTCCCTCTCACCTCTCCCTCTCTCTCTCCTTACTGGACGAGCCGGCGGCGGTTCTGGACGGCGGCGCACGGCCGGCATGCTCGCCGGAGCAAGCTCCCGAACGCAATCGAGCTTGGGGAATGGGGCAAAAGGGGCAGCGGCTCACTCTAGGGCTGATGCCGAGGTGCGGGAAGGCTGGGGGAGGCCGGAAGATGGGCTGCGACGGGGAGCAGTGGCGGAGGTGCTCCGGTGACCGGCGACGAGGAGCTCCGAGGTGGGATCTGCAAAGAGGAGAAGCGGGATGAGTTGGGAATGGAAGGGACGAGCTCATGAAGGGAAGAATGGAGGCGGGGGAGCACTGGAACGGCTGAACGCGCTCGTCGGAGGAGGCGCCGGAGTTGGAGACGACAACCGCGGCAGGGGAGATTTCTGCGTGGTCCTGGAAAATGGAGGAGGGGGAAAGGATCAGTGGAGGATGGGGAGCTTGGCAGTGGGGAGCAATGGGCAAGGGGCTCACCGGAGCGGCGAGAATTCCTCACCGGAGCTGCTGACCGGCGTCGGGGGAGAAAGGATTGGCTCCGGGAGGCGCTAGGGTTTTGGAGGAGGGGCTGCTGGGTTCGGACAGGGGAGCGGGGCGCTGTCGGGACGGCCTTTTAATGGCAGCGCGGTCGGGAGCGGGTTGGTCGGAGCGGAGGTGCCGCCCCGCTCGGCCATTGGTCGCCGGAGGCGTGGCGGGCGCGGCCTGGCAGGCGGGCCCGGGCGACAGGGGAGCGGGAGGGGGAAGGCGCAGACGGCTCGGGGCGCCACCGAAGGGAGAAGGCGGGAAATGGAGGGGGCGCGGGCGAAGTTGGGCCGGCCGGGGTGGCCCAGTAGGCCACGGCCTGCGCCCGTTTTCTTTTTATTTTTCCTTTTTTCTTTTTCTTTAACACCAGATCACTTCCCTCGTTATTTTATGTGTGAAACTTGCTCCAAACTTTCTGAAATTTTTACCAGAGCCTTCTAAAATTATTTAGGACCTACTGTGCAAATTTAAACCAGTTTGGAGTTCATTTGAATGGGGATCTAGTTCAAATCCCAATTTTGACCTAATCGACGATTTGAACTACGACTAGGGTTTAGGTTTCTCCAAAAATTATGAAACTTGGCATGGGTCCTATATTTCACTATTCTAGCTTATTTCCAAAATTTTACAAACTTTCATGCTCATTTACTGGTCCATTTTCTTAACCCTAGTTTCTGCGGCACTTTTAGGGTTTCCTCTCGGAGGGTATATTCAAGCTACGATTTCATGTGGCATTGGGGTAACCTTAAGAGAGAAAAGAGTATGGTATTGAGGGAGAAGACTATTAGGGGGATTCATCGGAGGAATTCACTGGCCCCACCCCCTTGATTACGTTATTGTCGAAGTCCGATACTTCAAATAAGTTTATTGGTGTTAATTTCCACAAATTGAGTTTTCAAGGATGAGATATGCACATATTCTATATTATAAAGTTTGATATACAACTAAAGTTCGCGAGGTGTGGTGATGAGGATGCCATGTATGCATGAATGCAGGGCAAAACCCTACTCGATACATTTGGGTGTTACAATATGTTTCGGGTATTA
>JAGXJF010003742.1:0-20896 GCA_019208055.1 Stipa capillata
GCCGTAAGATAAATTGACATCTTCATCACGTACTCAGTAAAACATGTAGTTCTATTACGCCGCGCGACCGCTAAATTCTTTCGTGCTAAATGTAGGTCGAGTACACGCGTACAGCGTGTACAAGGGTGATCCGGAACACACCAGGGTTATCGACCGATAAATCGGGATAGAATTTTTAGCACGATAGAATGTAACGGTCAACACGAATACGAAATAATTAACCTAACTACATACTAATATTCTACATCTCTAATAGTCGAACTAATTAGTTCGACCTAATTTAATAACAATTTTCCCCCATCGTCTAATCAATTATAGACCTAACTGAACTACGAGATTTAATTTGCATAATCTATATTTACATACATAACCTATAATGATATACAACCTAAATAATATAAATAATTCGTACTAAACAACCTAAATAATATTTCTATAATCAATACGTAATCTATATTTGCATAATATAAGTAACCTATACATAATCTATATTTGCATATTTCGTGCTAAACAACCTAAATAATATAAGTAATTATGAACTAATACATACTAAACTAAAAAATACAAACAATACCTAACTAACAAAATTTTAAAATAATTACCGAAGATGCGGAGTCGGCCTCCCCGAACTCACCTCCTCCTTCCTCCTTCTCCTCCTTCCTCCTTCCTCCTTCCCCTCCTCCTTCTTCCTCTCCTCCTTCCTCCTTCCCCTCCTCCTTCCTCTCCTCCTTCCTCTCCTCCTTCTTCCTCTCCTCTCTTCTTTCTCTCCTTTCCCTCCTCTGTTCTTTCTCCCGCTGGACTTCAGCGCACGCGCTCGGGTGAGGAAGAAACGGCCGCATCGACGCCACGCAAAAAGGAAAGGAATCACGGGCGCGGCATAAAGGCGCTGTCGTATCACGCGTCACGTCGCACTGTTGCGCGTTCTTTCGGCGGGATTTCGGTTATCGGGAAGACGAGAACGAGTTATCGTCCCACCGTTGAATGATAGCGCCCAAATCGTCCAACCGTCGAACGACGTGCTGCTAGTTTTGTAATTTCTAAAATGAGACCTTCATATCTCAAATTTTTAGTTTTAAAAATAATATTTATAAAAAAATTTCAGAGCTAGAGTGTAGATTTTACCATTGATCACTAATGAGGATAAAAGAATAAACTACTTTAACAACCGGCCAACTAACCAATGTTAGTAGGGTTAACGACGTACCGTTAGCTGTAAGTAACATAACTTCACGTTCACGGTAATTATTAGTTAGCCAAGTACCAGAGCAGTTACTTTATATATATAACTTGGATCAATTTGCTAATCCATGAAGTTCCAGTATTTCAGTGATCGCTATAGCTTTGTCCCAAAGACACAAAGACAACTAAATTACGCAATGATTAAGTGAATCCATTAGCTTAGGCATTGTTTGTGTCCGTTTAAGATTAACGAACGGTACGTACATGCAACTGGGTTTGAGTACGCTCCGCAGTTAAGATATAACAATCTAATAATTTAAGTGGTGCTATTAGCTAACCTGCAATTAACGAAGAATGGCTGAGAACCATATAAGCAATGGTTAACTAGCAGCTAATAAGCGATTAATATTTTGTACCGATGGAATCCATGTCGGTTAGAACCTATTTAATCTGTTGATAAGAATAATTACTACCTATCCTGAAGCAGCATAGAATCATGTGATGAAAGCCTAAGTTAATGGCCATGTAAAACACTCTCTAATGCACTGGTGATTTTCATGGTCAACTAAAATCGGGTGAACATCAGTAAATCAGGAATTGATCAGATTTGAGCACAACTAATGTACTATCTAGAACTCACGAACAGTCAATTTGTATAAGATATTAATTAAGGTAAGCTTACTATTTGCTAACTCAATCAATGAATAATTGTGATATCCGGCTAATTACCATGATGACCATTGGAACTGTTGACTGCCTAATTGTGTCGATAATAGTTAGTTATTATTGGTACACTAAATCGCTCCCAACTAGTTAATTACCAGATGTGTTTAAACTATTCAGGCAGTAAAGAATATTGTGCTTAGTTAAAGACATGCCTAAAAACTTAAGCATTCAAACTATCAGGTCAGCTTACTTAATAAATGGAAGAAATGGATTTAGAGTTGATATGTACACAACTAGCTAATGATTGACTGTTGGAACAAAACGTATGCACAAATAGATAAAGCACTTTTGTTCACTTATTTTCGTAACATGTGGAACCAAATAAACTTGACATTCAGGTTATAACAACTAGTAGTATGACTTGTGAACCCAACGGTCTATTGACTGGTCAATGTTGACCAAATCAAACCCGGTCCGCATGGGCTCACTTGTCATACCCTAGCCCCCACAACCTAGCTGATTAGAGAAAATATTTCAATTCGTTTCTTTACTGAGAAAAATACAAAAAGACTCTAAAAATAAGTTAAATTTCAAACGTTCATAAGAAATTCCTCCGAATAGGGTAAGACCAGTTGTGTTAGTTTCGTGCCTATGATCTCTGTCTAATAGGATGCACTTCATACACATCATCATCTCTGAAGATTTCAGCATTGCTTATTTGCTCTTGTTGCTCTTCTCCGGTGTTTCGGTATTCTATTTGCTAGAGTCGGGCATTGAGGGTTTTGCCGAGGGTGATCACCAGCAGGAGTACTATCCCGAACAGTCAGGCAAGCATGCTCGCTTGTTGGAAATATTTCTGTTATCTTTTGCTATGCATTGGTTAATTAATGTCGTGTAGTTCGAATATTTCGAAATGATGTATGTGTTGCATCGAGCTACTAGCATGAGTAGGTTTGCTTGTGTGTATGATATGGTTGCGTCGTTGGGTACCTGAGCCCTATGTCAGTATTATTGTGTCATGGGCCACCGAACCCTATGTCGGAATATGGGCCACCGAACCCTATGTCGGGATATGGGTACCTGAGCCTTATGTCAGGAAACCTGTGGCACCTGAGCCTTATGTCAGGAAACCTGTGGCGATGGGCACCTGAACCCTATGTCAGGATACCACGTGGTTGGGCACCTGAACCCTATGTCAGGATAATCGCGCTGTTGGGCACCTGAACCCTATGTCAGGATAATCGCGTTACTGGGTACCTGAACCCTATGTCCGGTTAGTTGTGTAGCTGGGCACCTGAACCCAATGTCAGGTTAGTTGTGTAGCTGGGCACCTGAACCCTATGTCAGGATATGTCATCTTTTGCTGATTATGTTTCACATGGATTGCATTGTTAATACTGTCATTTAATTACCATGCCATGCTTAAGATTAACCTGGAATGAGCACATTAGCATCTTGCGAGTACGAAAGTACTCATTCGGGAATTCCATTCCTGCAGGTTGTTCCCATATCGTAGCACCTTACGATTTGACTCTGCTGATTTGGATGTTTGGCTGCAAGGATTGTCCAACTTGGTCATGGGTTGATTAGATAGAACTTTTGGAGATGGCTTGGGCTGCCACCTTCAGGGTTTTCATTTCCTTTCCGCTGCTGGTTTCCATATGTTTCTATGAGGAAAACGACCTTCGAGTCGTGCAATGTTGCAGTCGAAACATATCCTTGGTACGGGTATGTGTATTATCTCTAAACCCTCCTTTTGTAGAGTTTGTGATGATATACAAGTTGTTTCGTTGGCTGCCCATGTACAATGCGTGTATGAAATGAAGTGCATGGGCTTGCCGTGAAGGTTTATCGTGGTACTAGTCTTCACTCGGTGGGACAGGAATTCGGTTGAGTGACCCGCTAGCTGAGATGCGATGCCGGCTAGGCAGGGTGTGGGTGGATCATACCGGGCCCTTGGGTGACCCACTGGTCTTAAGCGCCAGGTTAGGGTGTGGGTATGATCGCCGGGCTCTTCCGACCTTGTCTTGCTTGGTGGATTCCAGAACGACCTTAACCCTTCACAGGACTTTGTGAATTATATGTGGCTTTAGCGATAATCCGTTCCTTTAGCCATATGTAATTCCGGGGCCCTGACAATTACCCGGTCTCCATCCGCTGGAAATGACTGGATACCACCAGGACTTACCCGTTATTAGCTCACCTGCCATGATATTCCTGCCCTATGGGTGAATATTACTCGGCTTATTATTTTCTGTCCTACAGAAGCTTTGAGAGTCCCTCATAATCTCCCTGCAAGCGACCAGAAGGCATGTACATGCGGATACCACTCGGAAGACTTGCTCAAGGGAGAAGGCGGACAGCAGCCAGATCGTGAAGGACTCGGGAGCTACCGACGATGACATGGCACCTGGGTATCGTCAAGGAGGACAAAGCTGGCCATCCAGGCATAGGGTGGGCCAGGCCGACTACTCGGAGTCCGACTTCTACACAGGGGCGCCTCATCGACTTGGAGTACAAGACATGGACTAATACCTGCCCGGCATACCCGGGTATCAGTTGTAACCGATTAGGAAACATATCTGTAAGTCGATCCAGACTCCTGTAACCCTACCCCCGGTCGTCTATATAAGGCCGGGTAGGGATCCTTGGATAGGCACAGGCTTAGAGACGATCAAGAGCAAGCTAGAGCACAAGAACTCTCTGGGCATAGGCATAGACAAATACCCTCATATGGGATACGATCAATACAATCCACCAAACACAGGACGTAGGGTATTACCTCTTCTCGAGGGCCTGAACCTGTCTAAACTTTGTCTCTCGTCTGCACCCATCTAGATCTGATGTGCGTACGCTGCCCCGCATTCATTATTGCCGGATATAAACACCGACAATAAGTTCACTGTTCAAGGGCGCAATCACCAACAGCAACGGCAACCCGTACCTTTGAGGGCCTCAGTTATGCTTATCAGTTGATGTCTCTCTGGCGGCTCTCTAGTGGTCACTCTGGCTTATGCACTTGAGTTGAGATTGATTGAGTTGTAGATGTAAAATATTTAATCTTAAGTGGCTAGCTTTATCATAACTAAGACTCGATGACAAAGACTACCGTCTACCTTCGGCGGGCAGGTCGAACAAAGCCGGCGCTATGACTCTGGTGTCCACCCACCATCGGACGAACTCAACGCAAGACAACAAAGCACAAACAAGTTTGGAACGAAGCCCCTGTAAAATATGGCAACGGGTATAATACTCAGCGGGGTAGGATCTCCATACCCGATGCCCGCCTCTTCTAGTTTGCCTGCTACCTGTACCTGTTTACCCGCTCAGGTATTTTTTTTGCCCTGGTACCCGATACCCGCCTCATCTAGTTTGCCTGCTACCCGTACCCGTTTACCCACTTGGATATTCTTTTCCCGTTACCCGTCGGGTATCGGGGCACCGGCGTGTATTCGTACCAGGTAAAAATGGGCTGGTTGTGGGCTGAAAAAGCTATGGGTTGTGGGCCTGTGGGCTGAATTGTGGTAAAAGCTTATCTTTTGTTTGATTTTATGCCGCGGACCCACATATCATAGGTACTAATGGGTACCCGCTGGGTATTGGGGACGGGTAACAGGGTCCCGTCCCCGTACCCGGTTTACCCGGCGGGCAACAAAAGTTTCCCATTAGCATCCCCGCGAGTACAAAATTTCCCCATAGCTCTAAACGGGTAAATCCCTGCCAGGTATCGGGTATCGAGTACCCTGCCAATCAGTACCAGTCCAAAGCCCTGCCTGCTTGCCCAGTTCATCAGGATCAAGAGAGCATCGATTGAGTAACTTGGGTAGATTCACAGTGATGCGGGCATTCATAGCTCATCTTCATCTTCACCCACCGCTGATGATGATGCCAATGAGGAGATGCACATAGAGCTGCCACAAGGTCCAATAACTAGCGCTAAAGCAAAGCTACTTAATGAACATGTGAATTCACTCATTAATGCACATACTAATATTATTGATGAGAGTTTTATACTACCTAAATCCAATTTTTTAATGATACTCAGGTATTCGGTTCAAGAGTTAGAAGGAGACGTTGATGCAGTTCACAAGTGTTTGCTGATTCAAGAACGTGTGGAGTTCCAGCGGGAGGTGAGGTAGGACAATGTACCACCTGAGGAGAAAAGGATAATAAAAGATCAAGTCTACTTTCCAACAAATCAAATGGTGCATGATTTGGAACTCTCTAGAGAAAGTTATGACGTTAGAAGCGAAGGCTGCACAAGCTGATTCCGACAACAAACGTGAATTGATATACTTGAGAAGTTCGGGAATTGTGCGTCAAGTATTGGTGGGATCCAACTCCCCCATGACTATTTAAAGGTCTCCAATAACTTCCTTAGATGATTCCACTCGGATTTGGGGCAAAAAGGTAAGGAAACAGAAGATGGAAAGGATTGGCTTGGTTCGAATTCAGTACGGACTGCCAGGAGGTCCGAATTTAAAACAGTCATAGTTTCCTCATACGAACTCCAAATTAGGCAAATTAGTATTTGTTGGAAAGCTAATTCTGAGTACTTTCCAATGAGTACATGCCTGTCTACAGATTTGTTTTGGTCTTTCCGCAATCATCACAATAAATCGGCGGTTGTATATGTTCATTTCCAAATAGAGTCCTGTAACTTAGGGAAGTTAGAGTTAAGTTGGATTTCGACCCTAATACTAGGGTGGACTTGCTAGATTCTATATATACTTCTATACTCGTGGATTTTTAGCCTTAGACCACTTTATGCATAAGAATTGAAACATAGCTATTACTTGTTCTTTCTTACCAGCGTTCATGCAAGGATAGCTGAGAGAGGATTAGGCAATCGAGTTTGTTCTGCAATTCAATGTCAAGCCATCATTCCATTGGGAATTGGGGACTTGGTGATCGTTGCTCGTGGTCTCGCGACGATCATCTACCGGTGTGTTTGGGTGTTTTTTGAAGAGTTGAGGATTCGTGCATTGGCATGGGTGTTCAGCTAGCGAGATCATCTATTCATAACATTTATCTACGGTTCCTCGCCGAGAAGATCGGGCCACACTGTATCATCGTGGTATCAGATTCCAGGGCCACTCGGTGAGAGCTATTTACCTACAGTTTTAGTCATCTATTTTCTATCCTATGCACCCAAAAAAAAGCCTACAAAAATATTTATCTTTAGCTGTAGTTTTACTTCTGTAATTTTCGTGCGTCGTGTTAGGTCCACTTTACTAGATTATAGTGTCGAGTTGTTGATCGTTTTCCTTTTGCGTCACTTTAGCCGCTGTTTTTGGTTCCCATCTGTTTGGTCCTTCCGTGTGCATTTGGTGTCAGACTCACGTGTTTCTTGATCCATTGACAAGTTTGTGTCGTCTACTTGTTGTTTGTGTCATCAAAATCAAAAAATACAAAAAAAAATTTAGCCACAAAATTTTGGAACCATCATTACTGTGTGCACTTGCCATACTCTCAATTGATCGTTTGTGTTCGTGATGCATCTCCTGTTATTCTGCAACTTTGTTTCACTTATATCTGGTTGTTTGCACGATAGCTGTAGGTCAGTGAGCTCCACCATCTTTGTGATATCTTTTTTCACCTATTGAGACTAGCTATAGATTTGCTCGAGGGACTGCTCATTGTTTAGATTTTGCACCGTAAGTTTTGGTTCATTAAGTTATTGTGCTCCCCACTGTTTTGCACATTTGTTGGCAAAAAAAAGACGGAGAAAAGAAACAAAAAAAGAAAGAAAACAGAAACAAAGAAACGAAAAATTAAAAGAGAAAAAGAAAATACGAAAAGTGGCCAAGTTTTATCATCATCTGAAGTGCTATCTTATTTTGGGCCTACATATCATCCAATTTTGTTTCCACTATTTTGCACAAGTAGTTGCGCAATCTTGTACCCTCTTCTTTCATATTTGAGCAATAGCTAGTATCTCTCCTTGAACTGTTGCAATACGAGTTTTGACGACACTCTAAATTTTTCTAGCTCATTCTTTTGATTGCAATAGTCCCATTATCTGTGTGCGTGTGTTGCTGTCCGCTCTTCACTTATATTTATCGATCAACAACTAGGCATTGTGATTTGGTGGGTTGTGATTTAATTCGGCAATCAAGGATCAAAATTTCATAGGGTTCCTCACCAAGCTCCACCTACATCCGTATCGTGTGCTCCCTTGCTCTTGGTTATGCTCAAACATTACTTGGTACTTGTTTGTTCGCTGCCATAAGTGTAAGTTTGTTGTCTCTAATTCACTTCAGAATGGTAAGCTTGCCTTGTTTCAGAATAGTGCATTGTGAGCGTTGAGAGTTTGCACTTCTCTATCCACATATACTTTTCACTTGGTGTTTTCCACCTTTGGTCATGTCAGGAGATGAGGACAACATTTCTATGTTTACAGGAAGCCCGAATGCAGAGGAATATATTACATGGGAGCTGAATGTTGATGCGTTTTTCAGCTTGACCCGCTATTCGGAGGCGTACAAATTGCACCTTGTGTCCAATGGTTTGGCTTCTCTCTCATGGATACATGGTCGCAAACATTATCGTCCCTGGTCTGCCGTGAAACTAGACCACACCTTCTTCGATAGCCATGGGATAATATTTAGTCCACCCGTACATAGCTTGAGTCACTGTCTCATGGTCTTTCTCGTTGGCAAGATCTTCTCGTCCTTGAGGCCAGTTGGAATCGTCCTGTCTCATGGCTTGTAACATTTATGTAGCTGCTAATTGCCAATGAAGCTTTCAAGGCCACTATTGCCCGTCTCTCCTTCTCCTCTCCTCTCCTGACCCAGCCCCCATCCCTTTCCCGCTACCGCCCCCACTCCTCATCTCCTACAGCTTTGCCACCCGAAAATGGGTGGGAGACGTGGGTTGTGCCTCCCTCATTTGTTTATAGTAGATTCCTCGGTAGAGTTTCCCTAGTGGCTTTATCTTCGAGCTTCTCTCCGCCGGTGCTTGGCAGCTCCAGTGGCTCTGTCTGCTCCTTGTTTCCTTTGTCCTCGTCAATGGCTCTATTGCTCTACTGTTGTCGTCGGTTGCCATGAACAAATTAGCTCGACCTTGAATAAGGCTTCCTTCCCATATCTCATCCTTCTTGCTTCCATCTGGTGTGCACCTCCGGTCTTAGTCCACCATGGTGGTCCCATGGTGGCTGCCGAGTGAACTGCAAGATGTCTGAATCTGGCCCCATAATGGCGAATCGATACTTGTCATGTGCCGCTTCCTCCTCCCTGACCATTTCCTTTTCTTTGGTTCCAATAAAATCTCTATCTTATTTGCCCCTTTGGAGATGCTATGGCAAAGTGTTAACCAATTCAAGCTCGTCGACATCACAAGCTTCATTCTAACTTGGCCATTCAAGGGCCTCTATCTTGCACGTTCACGTTATCTAGCCATGTCAAGGCTTTTATTTTGGTTGTTAGCGGTGTCTTTCTTGCGATCTATGTCCACCAGCAACTAGTAGTGCACAAATCCGGTGTTGTTGCTTCTATGTGCTACACCTCCCGTGGAGATCTTGAACCTCCCTTTAGGGAGATCCAATCATTGGTCTCGATCTCTATACTGAAAGGATCGTAGGTGCCGACTAGAGGGGGGGTGAATAGGAGGCTAAACAAATTTTAAACAATTTCTTCTCTTTGCCTAAATTAAGGCTTAACAGATCAACAGGTTGAGCTAGCTGTGTGACAGGTGAGCTACACAGCACTGTATGATATGTAAATTAACAAGCAGCTGTCACACAGGTAGCTAACATAGTAAATAGAAAGCCCTAAACAGATGTGCTAGATAGGTGGCTGTGTAATAGGTAACTGGCATAGATAACAGATAAGAGATGCAGCAACTGTGACATAGCTATGCTAACACAGGCAAAGAGAAAGGATTGCAGCTAGATTGAGAATAACAGCAAATCACACTAGCATGCAAATCACATAGGCAAGTAAGTGCTGAAGGTAAAGTACTCAAGGGAGACAGGGAGTTTTTTCACCGAAGTTCCCACTCTCTTTTCAGAGATGGTACGTCTCCGTTGGAGAGGCTACTCCGAGGAGCTCGCCAGCACCAAATCGTGCTTGTTCTCCGAGTACCTGAGCTTTCAGGTCTCTTTCACTTGCTAGTGGAAGTCCTTTCGCCTTGCAGCAGGTAGACTTCAATCACCTTCACAAACTACAGCACCAGCCCACACAAGCTTGGGTGGTTGCAGCAACTCCTACGCCTATCTATGAGTAGACACTCCAAGAAATAATCTGCAACAAAGACTCTTGGAGGAATCAGTGCTCTCAGTGCTCAAAGCTCTATCTCACACTTGAACTAAGGCTTGGATGATTGCTTCTGTTCAGGAGAAGGAGGTTTGCAATGGTCGAAATGGATTGGCAAAGGTTATGCAAAGGTTGAGGTCAGAGACCTCCCCTGGTCCTCTATATATAGAGTCCACAGGCATCTGACCGTTACTCTCATGCCACGTAGGATTAAGTGGGTCACCGGTGACAGGCACCGATGACACAGCCAATCACTTCGCACAATGGTAACCGGCTCAGACAGACCGACACCTGTGTCACCGGAGGCTGATATAGGTGAAACCCTAACTGACGTAGCCTCACTACTCAGCCCGGTCTTGGCACACTACATGCCCTCAGCGCACTAACTCTTAAGCCTAATAAGGAGAGAACCTCCAACAATCTTCTGACTCAGCAGACAGACTATTGCAGTGCAGTTCCCTTAGCATTTACAAGCTCTCCCCTGGCACAGAGATGTGCCTGAGTCATAGAGCGGTAGTTCACCTGTGACACAGCTGTGCCACACAGGTAACTTTGGCTCTGGGGTTTTAGGATGCTAGCACAACGGTGTGCTAGCACAATCCAGTTTCACACTTGTGCAAAACTGTTGTTACAGGGCCACTGACCTCAAGGCATCAGTGCCACTGTCCAACACTCTGAGCACTTTGAGCATAAGGAGCTCCAAAGAATCAATGCTACTTCATCCTTCTTAATAGTACAGGTGTTTCCTAAGGACTCAAGAAAACTAGCAAACCTAGGCTTCAGCTTCCACCAACTGTAGTCACGGCCCTTGACGCATCAAGCCACCATCACCTTGCTTGCAACTCCTTCCATAGCACCGGCTTCTTCACAGCTGTGGCACAGCTGCCTAGCGCAGCCATCTCCTTATCCTAGAAACCACCTTTGTACATTTTGGGTGGTCATCCTTTCCTGGATGACTCCTTTTCATGGAACCTACTTATCCTGCTTACACTCAATGTAAATATTAGATTCCAGTTTGGGTTGCCATTAACCATCAAAACCAATTTAGGGGCCTAGATGCTCTTTCAATCTCCCCCTTTTTGGTGGTTAGTGGCAACCCATTCAACAATATCAATAATAGATATGAATGAGTAATACATGTGCATGTTGTCAGAATATACTCCCCCTGAAGCTGTACATAAGAGATTTGCTTTTGGAATGCAAATGCACAGATCTTAAATTTTGACCATGAGTAGTATATTCTCACAACTTGCATTTCATCAGTTCAGAGCATAAAGTGAATCATGAGAATCAGACTGAACTGAGCTGATAATGATGCAGTTTTTAGAGTTTCTTTTAAAGCATGTTCTGAGTGTCCATTAACATGTGTTATGATCAGAGCAAGCAAAGATTTATGATCAGAGCAAACATAGAGCAAACATACTGTTATGATCAGAGTACACATGCATATATGAAGCAGAAAATGTGTGAAGAATCATAGCATAAGTCAGATCAGAGCAAAACAGATCATCCACACATATCAGAGCCAAATAGAATCAGAGCAAAAAGAATGGATCAGAACATTAAGAAATCTGCATCAATATATAAAAGACTTAGTGTTCAAGACATAAAAGATCAGCATAAGAGCAAGTCTTGAAACACAGCAAAAAACTCTACCCCCTATAACTCTCCCCTATATATGCATCCTCCCCCTAAAGCTTAACTTCTCTGCATTCCCCCTGCTCCCCCTACATCTCTCCCCCTTTGCCACTAAGACACCAGAAAGGGTTGAGGAAAGAAGGAATCTTCAGGTGACTTGGTCCTCATAAGCTGAAGGAGTTCTGAAAGCTGAGACTGCATGTGATCAACCTTGTTGTGCAGACTGGTGACTTCTTCTCGAAGCTGACGATTTCTCCTTGCGCAGAGCAGCAAACTGAGTTGGCATGACTTTGTTCTGATAAGCTCTGGCAGCAGCTTGAGTCATCAGAGAGGAAGAGAGGAGCCATCATCGGCTACCTGTGTCACAGATACCAGTTCAGCTGGGTCAGCTGCAGGAATATCAGCTGTGACACCGGTGGGTTCTTGGCGGTGAGAGCTGGAGGCTTGAGGTGGTGGCATCTGAGATGCTGTTGCAGCAGCTGTGTCACCGGGGGCTGGCATAGCTGTGTCTGAAGAGTCTCGAAAGAGAGCAGGAACAGCAACCTCATCTGGATTATCATCAGCTTGAGGTCTGAGCTGGGTCTTGGATGTCTTGACAGAAATATCAAACTCTGACTCAGGTAGACCTGTCCGCTGAAGAATCATGTACATGATGTATGAGCCATACCTCAACTTTGCCTTCTTGTCTTTCTGCACTGACGTCTATTTCATGAAAGATGAATCTGGCAATGTCAAAATGTTGATTCTTTGCTAAGTGGACTAGCACTTGCTAGACAGGAGAATAGACTGCATCTGTGTTTCCCTCCCTTGGGTTGAATGGTAACATTGAGTATCTTCACCATATGCTTTGCAGTGATTGTAATGCCCTTGAAGTATACATGATCTGCTGGGGCATTGGCAGGGAAGGAGAAGTTCCTTGGATAGAATTTTCTTCTCACTTCATTTGGAACTGGCTCCAATCTGAAAAGATTTGGCATATTGGGCTCCACTGGTGCTCTAAACAGACTGTTGAATTCTGGAGCAGTGATTGAAAGGAGCTGGCCTCTTGTCCTCCAGATCATGATATCTTGATTTTCTTGTTCTACCCACACTGTGGCATAGAACTCTCTGATCACTTCTGGATCATAGCCTTGTTGAAGGGTGGTTAGGAACTCAAGGCCTGCTGCTTGAATCAGAGAAGGAAGAGCACGCAGCCTAGAGTCTGATAAAGCATCCCAATCAATGGCTTTACAGTCCACAAATCCTTTAGATGACAGGATTTCATGATAGACCCCCTTCTGTTTTTCATTATGAAATCTAGGGTCTGAGCAGGCTGACTCAATATATTCCTTGTCAGCTGTGAAGTATGGACAGGTTGACCTCATCTTGATATAAGCATTGGAGCTTAGAGATGCAACCTTGCTCTTTGACCTCTTGGGGTCACACTTGGGTAGCTTCTTCCAAGCAGATCTGGACAGAAAATCCATCTGCCCTTGCTCAGTTCTCAGAGTAGAGGAGAATACATAGCTGTATTTTGATTCCAGGTCCTCCTCATCATCTGAATTTTCTGGAGAACTGTCCTCTTGCTCTGCTGCTACCTCTTGTTCTGACTCTGCTGCAGCCTCTTGTTCTGACTCTGAGTTGGAAGAAGATTCTTCTGCAACATACTCTTTGTCAGAGTCTGATCTAGGCTCCCTTGCTCTTGGAGGGGTTACTGAAACACCCCTGCCATCATCTGATATGCTTTCAGAGCTTTCTTCTGCTATAGCTGGGTCACTTGCCTGTGCCACAGGTGGAGACACTGATGGATGAGCAACAGGTGAAGTGACCTCTGTGTCAACTGGCTGTGACACAGATGGCAAAGGCAGCTGCGGATCTTGCACTGGAGCAACTGCTGCCTGAGACACAGCTGGTTGAGACAGCTGTGGAGATGAAGTCTGAATAGCTTCTGAAGGCTTGTCTGTCCCAGCCTTTGGTGAAGATGTTGGCGCAAGGGTCTTGTCTGCAGCTTGTTCCTCAGCCTCAGAGACCAGGAATTGAGAAGGGGATATTGGCCTATGCACATCCAATGATGAAAGAGTCTCAGTACTGATGGAGCTGGAACTCTTCTTCCTTTTTCTTTGATAAGTGTGCAGGCTTGCTTTAGCTGTGTCAGCCACCTGTGCCACAGGTGGTGACATCTCCTTCTTCAATTCCTTCAGAGACTCCTGTTGTTGAACCAGCTGTTCTTTCATTGATGGTTTGGAGCTCTGAGATACTTCAGAGATGATTGCAACATCTGATTCAGACTGCTTCTAGGGCTTGAGGTTCTTGAGAGATTCACTACCTCAGAAAACACTTCTGCTACATTATAATCACTGACGGGCACGCGGAGGCCCGTCGCTGAATATATGAATCACTGACGGGCGAGTAAGGACCTGTCAGTAATTGTAATTCAGAAGACAACGCAGGCAACTTCCACTGACGGGCGCAGAAAAGACCCGTCAGTAGAAGTACGAAGAGAGGAGAAACACTGACAGGCAACAAACACTGACGGGCTCTACAAACATGCCCGTCAGTGAAGTTGGCCACATCACTGACGGGCAAACAATTTGGCCCGTCAGTAGTTTTCTGGGCCCAAAGGCCCACCCGAGCCGCGCAGAGGAGGTATAAAAATCTAAATCCCGGCCGCCTCTCCTGTTCTCTCCCTCCGAGCCCTAAACCTAAACCTAAATCCCGGCCGCCTCTCTCCCTCTCTCCCTCCCAGCCCTCTCCCCCACAGATCTCCTTCCTCCCGGTGCTCCTCTCCTCCACCGATGGCCTCTCCCTCAGCTCCTCCAGGCCCGGTGAGCACGAGAGGCGGGGCGGAGCACTCGGAGTACGCGGTGGCGCCCTCGCCGGATCTGTGGCCGTCGCCGGGTCCATGGCCGCCGCCTTCGCCGGATCCGTGGCCCACGCCGCCGTCGCTAGATCCGTGGCCGCCGCCCTCGCCGGATCTGTGGCCGCCGCCGGAGCCGGATCCGTGGCCCACGCCGCCCTCGTCCTCGCAGCATCCCCCCAACCAGGCCATCCCCTCCTCCTCTTCCATCTAGCTCTCTCACAGTCTCGTTAATTTTTCCTCTTCTGTCCACCTTCCTCCGGATCTCCACCACCACCGCCGCCTCCTCCAGATCTCCGCCACCAGCGCTTTGGGAACGACCCGTCGACGTGGAACTCGGCGGCGGCCCGAGCCGAGGATGGACGAGCGGCGCACCGAGAAGAGCGGCTTCTGGCCCTGCACGGCGCCGTCACCGAGGAAGCCTTCCTAGTGGGGCCAGCGCGCGGGGCGGCGGCGCGAGGTGGAATGGCACGGCGGCAGGACCATGGCGGCGGCGCAGGGCCAGCGGCGTGGGGTGGAATGACGGCGGTAGGACCATGGCCAGCGGCGGCTAGGGTTGGGCCTGGCAGGAAGGGGAAGGCCGGCAAGGACCCCAACAAGCCCAAGAGGGCAACCAGCGCCTTCTTCGTCTTCGTGTGAGATCCCCTTGCTGTTTCCTTACTTGATTTTTTTGTTTTATTTTCCGTGCTTTTTGAGCGGCTGGTTTGATCTTGTTTTCGTTAGGGACGAGTTCCGCAAGGAGTTCAAGGACCCTAAGAATAAATCTGTTGCTACCGTAAGTTCGTTCAAAATCACGCCTAGTTTGGTACTTCGTCTCCCTAGGATCATGATCCGTGAATTGATTTGTTCCTTCCGGTTGAAATTTTCAGGTGGGAAAAGCAGCCGGTGAGAGGAGGGTGCTGACGAGTTGGATGCTGCTCCTCTGCGCCTCCAGCTTCGGCCTCGGCATGCTGTTCACCGACCAGTGAGTCCTCCATCTGTGTTCTTCGATCCATCTGTCATCTGTGTGCCGTGCGCGCGATGCAATCAATGCTTGTTTTACAGTTCATCCGAATGGTTGCTATTGTTTGCCCCTTTGGTTTCATTCTCTTGCGGATGATTGAAGATGTGATTGTATATCGGTGCAGGTTTAGTCTTCCTCCATGGCTGCCTTCAACAAGCTCGAAAGCCTTCTTAGGGGAAGTGCCTCAATCGGCTCAGCTCCTGCTCTGTTCAATGCTGCTCTATCCAATGCTGCTTTGCTTCTGATGTGTATGAAATGTGGCTGTAATGTGTAATGTGTAATGAATTTATTTTTTTTAATCCCTGAAAAATGACTACTGACGGGCAGGGAAATCAGGCCCGTCAGTGTAATTTTGTATCTTCTAACGGGCCCTATGCCCGTCAGTGGAAGTGGAACTTCCACTGACAGGAGCTTACTGACGGGCCCGAAACCCGTCAGAGATTACTGTTTTTCGCCCGTCAGTAATGTTGTTAGCTGAGGTAGTGATTACAATAGTTTCAGACCATTTTCTTTTAAAGCTTGGAGCAGAAGCAGCTGCTCTCTGTGGTCTGATGTCAGGAGAGAGCAAGCTTTGCTTGATTTTGATCTCAGCTTGCAAAGAGCTCCTCTCAAGACCTTTTGGCAGATTTTTCTTTTTTTTTGAATTAGCTCACTGATCTGTTGCACAAGGTGACGATCTCTAGAATCAGTATGAGACAGGGCCATGGGTTTATGAGTTGGAGTTGACAAACAACTGGTGGAGAAGTTGTTCTGCTTCTCAATGATTTGCCTTCTCAATTCAACCTGGACAGAACGAGAAGAGGCTGACTTTATCTGAAGATGCAAGTCTGCTATTTCATGCATGAGAGCCCTATCTGCATCTGTGGGTTCTGGAATAGCTATGGATACTGGTGTACACTGCTTAGAGAGCTCAAGACTTTTAGCAGTATAGATTGTTGAAAGCTGTTTCTTCACTGTCTCATCAGTTGCTACACTGATCTGCTTTGCCAATTCATCCATCTCATCCAAAATGAGCTTGTCATTTTCTAGGTCTGCTTCAGACACTTGAGGCTCAGGGACAGGCTCTTGAATGGTAAGTGTGCCTCTTGGCAGCACTACATCTGCAATAGAGGGCTTCTTGACCTTCCTTACCCCTATCCTGGGCTTTTTAGCAACTGACTTGATCACTGTTGACTGACCAGCTGTGCTAAGCTGGACTGACCAGCTTTAGCTGCAGTTATAGCAGCTTTCTTCTCAGCAGCTTTTCTCTACCTGTATGCTTTCTGCTGATCTCTTCTTCTTTGAAGAGCTTCCTCTCTCTGCCTCAACCTCTCTCTCTCTCTCTCTCTCTCTCTCTTGATCAGAGTCCGAGATATTTAACTCTCTGCTTGACTCTTCTGGATCTGACCATTTGAGACCACTGTCGTCTCTTTCTGAACCTGAAGACATCTGTAGAAACGAGAAAGAAGAGAAAGAATAAGGAAAGAGGTGTTTCCAAATGCAGAGGATAGTAGCTGTGTTGACGACCTGTGTGAGGACAAGATGGCACAGGTGAGGACTTAGAACCAAACTAAAGTCTCTACCGATTGAATATGTACATCTGTGTGACAGGTGAGACAATAGCGGTGACACAGCTACGCACGGAGGCGGAAGACAGATTCATGAAAGCTAGGGTTTAACTGAGTTTTACCCTTAGGTTTCGAGCTAGATGAGAAAAGAAAGCTAAACAAAGCCTAAACCAACCTTAATTGGAGATAATGCACTTCTGGATTGAGATTTAGAGCGATTGCATGGACATGAAGCTAGGGCAAGTTCAGGAAAGAGTTGATTGATCCTTACTTTGATCGGAAACTTCTGAATGCGCGGATGAAACGATGATGGAGTGCCTCGGAAAGCTTCTCTGAAGAGATGAGAACTTCTGGTAGGACGGAACCCACGAATTCGACAAAAACGCGAGAATTTAGCTCTTGGCGGAAGCTTAGGGTTTCTATGGTCGAACAGGTTTTCATGGGCAACGCGAGTTCCTTTATATAGGCCGAAGGGTTATAAAGTGGCTGTGTCACAGCTGACTAAAAGACCTGTGACACAGGTGAGTCAAAAGATACCCTGAGACCTAAGGAATTAGAAGTGTTCACCTGAGACACAGATGGATGACTCAGGTGACAAGTTTTTTATTTGGAACACCAAGATAGAGAGAGTTTGATAAGAGAGAAAGCACAGGAGCACTATCAGAGGGTCCTTATAAAATCTTCCCAATGTTAGTTTGCCAGAAAATCAACCAAGCAAAGCTAAAACTGACAAGAGTTGATTCTGAAGATCTAGTTATGATAGCAAAACATGTACACAGAAGGTGTGCACACAAAACTCAGCAAAGACTCTCAACTCCAAGCATACCTGTAACACAGGTAGGTGACATAGATGAAAAACACAGACAACATAAATAGAATGCACTTGTGAGCTAGACACCAAGCAAACCTTCTATAGCAAGTTTCAAATGATATTCAATTCACTCCTCAGAGTACAAAACCTAGTCTCATCTAAAAGCTTGGTGAATATATCAGCTAACTGTTTTTCTGTCCTTACATGGCACAGCTGTATATCTCTTTTCTCCACATGATCTCTAAGGAAGTGGTGCCTCACTTCTATGTGTTTGGATCTTTGGTGGTGTACTGGGTTGTTGGCTAACTTAATTGCACTTTCATTATCACAGAAGAGGGGTACTTGATCAAAAGATATGTTGAAATCTTTCAAGATCTGCCTCATCCATAATAATTGCGCACAACAACTACCAGCAGCTATATAGTCAACTTCTGCAGTGGAAAGGGCTACTAAGTTTTATTTCTTGGATGACCAGGACACCAAAGAATGTCCTAGGAATTGACAAGTACCTGAGGTGTTTTTTGATCAACCTTACACCCTACATAGTCACTATCAGAATAGCCAACTAGCTCAAAACTTGCACCTTTGGAGTACCACAAACCAAACCCTGAGGTTTGAATTAAATATCTCAGAATCCTGTGTACTGTCACTCTGTGACAGTCTTTAGGGTTAACTTGGAATCTAGCACACATGCATACACTCAACATAATGTCTGGCCTAGATGCACATAGATATAACAAGGAACCTATCATGGATCTGAATTCTTTCTGATCAGTAGAGTTACATTCAATGTTTAAGTCCAGATGACCATTAGTTTGCATGGAAGTGTGAATGAGCTTTGCATCCTTCATGCCAAACTTGGTGATAATGTCCTTGGTGAACTTTTCTTGTGAGATGAATGTTCCTTCTTGAGTTGCTTGATTTGAAGTCCTAGGAAGTACTTGAGTTCTCCATCCAAAGACATCTCAAACCTCTTGGTCATCATCTTGCTAAACTCATCACTCATTGAACGGTTAGTACTACCAAATATTATGTCATCGACATAAATTTGGCACACAAATAGGTCCTTTCCATTTTTCTTAGTGAATAGAGTTGTGTCAACTGACGGGGGGATCTCCCCGGGGTAGGCCCAAGAAGTGGACTCGACCGGCGCGGCCGGAGGTGGCCCAATCCAGGTCCATGAAGTCCACTCGGATGGGCCGTTAGTGCATCGTCAGGATAAGCCTTACCACGACCCGTTCAACCAACGGCACCCGGTCGACACGCCACTGCCAGAGGCAACGTTGTCGGCGTAGAGACGCCTCTAGCGGTGGTCCGATTGGACCCCCTTTGGGATTCGGCCGGGGGCGCAATAGAGTTCTTCTTATGAGCCGGTGACGGATCTTGGGAAGGGTGGATATGATGCAGGAGACGCAAAGGATTTACCCAGGTTCAGGCCACCCGGAGGTGTAAAACCCTACGTCCTGCTTTGTGTGTGTGTATTGATCCGATGAAGGTTATAGAGGTGTTCTTCCTTACAAGAGACTAGCCGATCTTCAAGCTAGCATAAGATGTTCGAGGCCTAAAAAGAGTCTAGCTAACCAGAACTTTGAACTAACCAACCAAAACTCGAACCCTTTGCATGGCCTGGGAACTCCCCTTATATAGCCGGGGGTTCACCACAGCGGCCAAGGTTACTGCAGGCGACGTGGGTGCCAAGAAGCCGCCCACTCCTTTCATTTAATGTGCTACGCCGATTTTTGTGCCGGACATCTCCCCGCCATGCTCCCGGACAGGGATGCTGACACCTTTATGCCCGACGGGGCCCGCGAAAGTGGACTTACCGGGCTTCTTCTGACCGAGTGGGTGAAACATCCGCTCCTGGGCCCCGGGTGTCAGCGAACAACCGCGCAGCGGGACGCGCGGTGATGCGACCCAAAAGGGGGCAAAAAGGGGTGACAGCGACGCGGGCGCGCGGGGCGGCGCGCCCGGTCGGTCAACAACCCTGTCAGACGGACCCATTCCCTGGCAGGGATGATGGCAAAAAGGGACTTGCCCTGCGCGGATGGGACCCGGCCTGATCGATATCATGCCCGCACAGGGCTTAGCATTTAATGTCCGAATGACAGGCATTAAATGCCTCTGCCGGGGCTGAGGCTTGTGGGAGAAGCCAAACACTGCACCGGCGCGCCTGGAGGAGGGCCCCACAGGGGGACCCCACGACCCCCGAGCGTTCCGATCCCGAGCGGCCCCTTCGGATCCCGAGGGGCGCCAGCTGTCCCGGGCTGTCCCCGGGCGACCCCGAGCACTCGGGGAGCACTCGCTGGAGGGTCGCTCGGGGCCCCTCGCGGGGGAGCGCCAGGAGGTCCGCTCGGGGGCTCATCTAAGCATTCCCCTGGGCCTCGAGCGCTTCCTTGATTCTTGAGCCTTGGCCCTTCGGAAGCCGAAGGCCCTTTTTAGATTGCTCGCAAGGGTGCGACGCTCGGGGAAAGACCCCGAGCACCCTGGCTAGACCGCCGGGCCCACCTACTGCTGCGGCGGGGTCCTCACCGATCCGGCCGCCACGTGTCTCGCCCTGCGGCCTTTGGTTGGCCTCCGCCGGCGGTTCGGGGGACCCTGGGCCCCATTCCACCGGCAGTAGCCCCCGGCCTTGTCTCCCAGCGACGGCCCAAGGGGCCGCGACTGGGGATAAGGCCTTCTCTTCTTGGGCCAAGCAGAGAGGCCGGCCCATCTTGGTGCGCCCTGCGGAGGAGCGCTTTAATGCACGCGTGCGGAGTGGAAGGGAAGCCCAATCCGCGCGCTCCACCTAGCGGCGGCGCTTCGGTTTTCACCCCGCGCGGAAAAGGCGCGCGGCTTTTCACGTCGCGCGCGGGCGGTTGCGTGCCCCGTTCTTCCTGGCGATCCTGGAGGAGTACGGGATCCACTTGCTGCATCTGACCCCCAACTCCGTGGTGGTGCTGGCGATCTTCGCCCACCTCTGCG